>WOVY01002968.1:0-171697 GCA_013436015.1 Rhipicephalus annulatus
AGACCACATTAATCTCAATGAATGTCCAAACCAACAAGCTAGCAGATTGGTGCGCTAAGTGGCAAATGTCCATCCATGTGAAAAAAATCCGCAGCTATGACGGTAACACGTAAGCAGAATCCATCGCATTTCATTTACACTATTCATGGTTCACCACTGACTAATGTTGTGCAGCATAAGTACTTAGGCATTACATTAACGTCTGACCTGAGATGGATACACACATAGCTAACGTCACTGCGGCCGCACTGCGTAAACTTTTCTACCTAAAAAGACGACTTAGAATTGCAACCAGCGCCCGCAAAACTCTTGCTTATACCATGTTCGTAAGACCAGTATTAGAATATGCCAACGTAGTTTGGTTTCCTTATACGCTAAGTGGTATTAGTAAAGCAGAGGCAGTACAACGCAAAGCCATACGGTTTGTACACAACAAGTTCAAACGTACAGATTCTCCCACTAACCTTCTGGCTTCTTCTGGCATTGAAAAAACTAGCTACTAGGGCAAAAGAGGCACGCCTGAGGTTCTTGTACCAGTTGTTACATGGCCACTACAAGGTAGATGTGTCTAAGTACGTCACATTTTCACAGTCACGCCTACTCGTCATAAGCACAAATACAGTCCTGCAAGAATATTCCTCAAACAGTGGACGTTTTTGGATATCGTTTTTCCCACTAACAATACGCGATAGAATAAACTGAATGCAAATGCTACTATTGCCGACACACTATCCACACTCACCGCAGTGTTAGGAAACCAATGCGTAATCTACAGTAGGCTTCAATGCTTCACATACCTTTGCTATTTCCCTCTTTTCTTTTTCGTTTTTTGCACGGCGCACTGTAGCAGGACAGAAAGTACTGGGTGAGGCCTATGTTTTCGTATCCGTCTGTTTTTTTGTTTTTATTCATTTAATCTATCGCTTCAAATACCTGGCTTGGTATGCGCAAGTCAGCAGTTTCCCGAGTTTCCTGCTAGGAAACTGCGCATATTGTTGATTCGGTCACCGTCATTAGTCCTGCTCTCTGATATCATGTGAACCAAAAAATGTGGTGCGTTTCAAATTGATGTTTCTCGTTTTCATTCTCTTTTTTTCCTCGCGCAAATAAAATGTAGAATGGTTTGCCGGATGCGCTTGCTGGTGATGATGGTTGTGCCGATAATAAAGATGCGCTACATATCTACATATTCTTATAACATTGTATAACACGTTTTGGTGCGATTATCTTCCTGTTTTTAATTATGCGGATAATTCATTATTCCTTGTATCTTGTTTTTTTTTTCTCCAATAATGTAAGGAATCCCGTATGGCAGTTGGAATGTTATTGTTTGTTCTTCATGAATGTACTACTACCTGCAATGTGCCTTCTGTAATCACTCCAACATTGGAGTTGACAGTATTGCAAATAAATAAATAAATAAATAAATCTGATCACCTTTATCAGGACGCCTACTGCCTGTCACGGTATCAAGTGGATCCGCCAGATGCCACACAGAGAGCTACTGAGGCTTGCGTCTCATCAATATCAGACTTTCTTGATATCAGCTCTGAGCAACGCCTGACCCGGATTTATTTTCCATCTTGAAAGGCCTGAGTTCCGCTACTCCACCCCCTACTCTGAACTTGTATTTCCTTCAAGAAAGAGTTCTCTACCCCACAACATGCGCCTCAATGATCCTGACCGCCTTCTTGTCGTGCCTTCCCGTTTGCGTGCAGATGTTTTCCGACAGCTTCACGATGAACCTGCCGCTGTTCACCCGGGAGTCACCCGCACTTATCATCGCGTCTGGCACCGTTTTTTCTGGCCACGCCTCTATTACTCTGTGCAAAAGTATGTCGCCAGCTGCTACATTTGTAAACGTCGAAAACGACCACCATCGCTTTCAGCTGGCCTTCTTCACCCTATTGAGATTCCTGCGGAACTATTCTACCGTGTAGGGCTCGACCTTCGCGGACCATTTCCCACTTCTGCGTTCAGGAACAATTGGGTTGCCGTGGCTACCGAGTACGCGACACGTTACGCGATCACCCGCGCTCTCCCAACCAGCTGCGCTACCGATGTCGCCGACTTTCTATTGCAAGACATCATTTTGCATGATGGTGCTCCTCGACAGCTCGTTACTGACCAAGTCCGATACTTTTTTTACTCGTGTCGTCCAGGATATTGTACATTCCTGTTTCACAAACCACAAGTTTACAACGGCATACCATCCACAAACTAACAGACTTACAGAGCGCCTGAATTGCACTATCACCGACATATTGTCGATGTATGTTTCTCCAGACCAACGCGACTGGGACACAACCTTACCCTACATCACCTTTGCTTACAACTCCTCCAGACATGACACCGCAGGCTATCCCCCATTCTACCTTCCTTATGAACGTGAACCCTCTCTGCTTCTTGATACACTCCTTCCCGCTGGTTCAAACTCTCCTGTTACATACGTTCGTGATGCCACTTTCTCAAGTCACACTTTCTCAAGCCTCTCAGAAAGATCGGTACGATCGTAACCACCCTGGTTTCGTATGCACCCGGTTCACTAGTACTCTTGTGGACCCCCTGTCGTCACAACGACCTCTCAGCAAAGCTCTTATTTCGCTATGACGGACCATACAAAGTACTACGCAAGGTCACTAACCTCACCTACGAGATACAGCGAGTCATCGATGAAGCGCACTCAACGCCACCACCATCTACTATTGTGCACGTCGTAAGACTGAAGCCTTATATGTCGCCTAACACTCTTTTTCGTGACAAGCACTGGGTCGGCGCTTTAACGCCGCGAAATAGTGCCCAAAGGCAGTAGTGGGATTGGGGGTATAAAGCGGTATAGGGTATCTGCTTGGAAGATAGGACTACGAAGTGGAGCTCGGTCATTGGTTGTACATCGTGAACAGCCCTTTATTACGCCTCCAACAGTGACCACTTTCCAATAATGTTGGAAATCGCTTGCCCCCTCAAACCATCATGCTTCCATTCCCGGAGCTATATATATATATATATATATATATATATATATATATATAATGCAAAATTTCAACACGACCTAAAAACTGCTTTAAATGCTCCCTCTCAGGATGGAGATGACACTAAAGCTATGAAATTAGGCGCAGTAATATAAAGGGCATACAAAAAACGCTGAATTTGCTGTTAAATTGGCAAAGAGAGTACCCTATAGCCCCTGGTGGAATTCCAACTGTTCACTAGATCACAGACCACGACAGGCAGCTTAGAAGAAGCTAGTATATAATCACTCCCCTAAGAACTGGTCAGATTATAAATTTCTTGCCGCTGTCTTCAAACACACGGAGGCCCAAGCTAAAAAAGAATATGATAAAAGACATCTCCATTTTCTCCCATAAACTTAAAAATAAGAAAGCTTTATTTCAATATATGCGACCTCGCAAAATCCTGCCGTCTACAGTAAATACTGATTATGAAAAACTATCATTGTAAGAAACGAAAAACTCTTTAGAGTCGATTGGCAGAGGTCTAGAAATTAGATTTTCTTCGACTATGGCTTTCAACTGGCAAAAGTCTAGCATAAGCACTGACTTCGAAAACGTAACGCTGCCTGAAGCATCAAAAGTAATTCGAGATCTACCTTTGTCAGCTCCTGGTCCAGATGGAATCACAGTTCTGATGATTTAAACTTTATTCAAGCTATCCCCCGGCGAAGTCCTCAATCTTAAGCACTACTCTTTAAAAATGCCTGGATAACGTATGACTGGAAAATAGCTAAGGTAATACCAATAATAAAAAAGCAAGGATTAGGTTTTACCAAAGAAAATATCAGACCTATCGCGCTAACTTCGAACATGGTGAAACTCATAGAGAGGGTCCTATATGGCCGATTAAACTCCTGGATGACGAATAAGGTCATATTAAAGCCAAATCAAATTGGTTTTCGCAGTGAATGCTCGATTTGGTGCGCCCATGTGGATTTAGAGAGTCGAATACAGCTTGCTCGTAAAAGGAAACAGTACGCCGCATCAGTAACTTTCGACATAGCTAAAGCGTACGACAGTGTCGAGCACTCTATTCTACTGATCACCTTGCAGAGCCTAAAGTTTCCTCAGTATATTACTGAGTGGATAGCAGAATTCTTAAAATCAAGGGAATTGTATTGCGTGAAGGATGGCTGTTAATCGCATAAATTCAAACAGAAACGTGGTGTTCCCCAAGGGTCCGTCCTATCTCCAGCATTATTCAATATACTGATGAGCTCTATTCCAATTATTCAGGATCTGAGTGTCCACATTTATGCAGATGATACTGCGTTCTTCAATGCAGAGAGCGACATTTACTTACTACATCAAAAATTGCAAGGATATAATAATACTGTAGAAATTTGGTTGCAATCTATTTCATTGTCATTGAAAATCAGTAAAAATGCGCTCTTGGTGTTTCCTATAGCAGATACTGTTTCAATTTCGGTATTGTATAATCGAGAACCTATTCCACAAGTAGATTTAGTCAAGTACTTAGGAATGATTTATAATGAAAAGCCAAATTGTAGCCAACACATAGAATATATAACAGGAAAGGCCCAACGGGCGTTAGGTTTATTACGCAGGTTAAGCAACAGAAAATACGGGCTGTGCAGACACACGATGTTAATGATATATAAAGTGTATGTGTGACCAATATTGGAATTTGGGTGTGTAATATTCTCGGGTCCACTGGTTATAAAATTAAACAACTAGTAATGTTAGAGCGAGAAGCCCTGCTAATATACCTGGGACTTCCCAGGTTCGTGGCGAATAATGTATCGTACCGAGAATCGCGATCGCCAACACTCCTCTGTCGATTCCGCATTATAACGGTTCAAACCTTCATAAATTTCTACAGTTTACCGGCGCGAAGATCAGAGTACGCATTTATCAGCGACCCTGACTCTTTCTTTCTTGCACATTGGCCTCGATTTCATAACCTCAGATAATTTTCGTTAAAGAGAAACTGTATTGCATAAATGTAGACATTAGCACAGTAATTAAAAATAATTTCTCAACCCTCAACATTAGAATAAAGTACGATTAAATCTTCCCCCCACAAGCCAAGTTGCAATCTCTTAGATTATTGACCACTACATTAAAAGATTACTTGGTACATGCAGAAAAAAAATGTAACAGCTACAGATGCTTCTGTCAACAATGAAAAGGCAGGCGTAGGAATTGCATCTAATTTACTCGGCTGGTCATTTTCAGTAAGGCTTCCAGATTTCACTTTTATATTTGAAGCCGAGCTAGTAGCTATTATTTTAGCTCTTAGTAAAATTCCTACGACCGAGACAAGTGCAATCATCCTAACAGACTCACTTTCGGTGTGTGCAGCTCTGACAACCTCCGAACAATCTCGTGCCCTAGCAGCGTTCCACACATTAGCACCACCGCATTTGAAACTCCTCAAATTAGTGTGGGTCCGAGGTCACTGCGGATTACAATTAAATGAAATGGCAGATGCTTTGGCGCGAGCATCACTTGATGGACCAGTAATTTCAGTAATTTCCGAGTTAGAGTACTTATCAGGGGTTATATATGGGAAATTCGCTATTTTTACAGATAGTTTGGAAAATCTCGGCGCTGTTCGTGGCGACGGCCAAGCGTAAGCTCGATCTCCTGTTCGAAGTTCGCTGGCGGCAGACACTCCGCGTTCAGTGCCGTGTTTGGTCTCGCGTTCGCTTGCTCGAGCTGAACGACGTAGCTCGCTTAGGACTCGCCGACTTGTCAGCGGCACGGTGGTTCGCGGAATTCTGACTGCGGCCGCCGCTTCTAAGCTGTTGTGCTACGGGGATCAAAATGAGTCCTTGACGAAGTGTACCATCACAGTTAAATTATCAGCATGTCATATCTCACATAGGTTTTCATTTCACCTTGCACTTATTTCTCATATGCATTTGTATTCATCCTCTGTCACGTGTGACTCACTATTTTACATACTTATTGTGCAGCCGTGGGCACACATCGTGCTGAAGACTGTGTGCGCTGGCGTCTGCGACGCCTGTCATCCCTCGCTTTCGTCAAACGGCCGCGCACAGGAACACCAGCTGCCTATCAAAAATAATAACGATCTAATTTGCCCTCTCTCTGCACTGCCTGTGGATGTGAGGCACAATTTTGTTGTGTTATATTACATGTGGTTATATACCTAAAACACTTGCAATCGTGAAGCTTTAGAAGGCTTTATCACAAAAGCAAAAGGTACATTCTAAGGCAAAAGGGTGTTAAAAGGGTGTGTGGTTCGTCCTTCTGGGGACTAATAGGGCTGCCACAACCAATAATTCCTTTAAGTACTAACACCACCGGGTCTAAGAGTTAGTATCCTCAAGAGACTAATAATTAGTCCTCACATTTACATCTTGGTGAGTAACTGTTAGTCCGACAGTTCACCCCAAACGACTAACCATTAGTACTCACATTTGCACCTTATAGAGCGACTTTTAATCCCCACATTTACACCTTACCGGGCAACCGTTAGTCCTCACAGTTGCACCTTGCCTACGAACTGTTGATCAACTCAAATGTTTTTAATGTGACCTGATGGCCTGCTGACGTGGTGGTTATGGCTAAACAACTGTGCTGTTGTCTTTTTTTTGCAGGTGGTGGACGTTTTATCTCCAGCTTTAAAAGCTTCGATCTTATGGGGGACTGGGGGAGGGGGAGCGTTCTATGCATGGCTACACCAATGTGTGCCACATTACCTTGTTCAGGCAAATCAGTGCACTTTGTGAGTGTTGACTAATCACGCAAATGACACAGATGAAAGAAAGAGGTACAGGAGAATTGTCCCTTACTCTATTGAACAAGCGTCACTCCTATTGTATCTTCCATCTTATAGTAGTTTTCGTGCTTTATAGATGAAAACTGCGTTTCGCTCACATTACTTTCTGCTTCGATTTATTACTAGACTCGCAAGCAGCTAGTAGTGGGAGCCTTGATTGTATCAAGATGGTTAACGTATACTAACAGTATAAGCAAAACGGCCCGAAATGTTGTGCATTTGTAGCCTTGTAGGCACGTCTGCTCAGATTTGGGTGCATGTTAATGTACCCCAGGTGGTCGAAATTTCCGGCGCCCTCCTTTACAGCGTCTCTCATAATCGTATGGTGGTTTTGGGTCGTTAAACCCCACATATCAATCACTTATTTGTAGCCTTGTTCATTACACCCCAAATATAAGAATGTAAATAGGGTGTTTTGAGGGTGTTTTATTAATGAAAACCTCAAATTTTAAAAATGGGGAGTAAAAGGGTGTTCATATGAGAGATTTTAATGCGTACACCCGTTTTATATCTTTTATGGTGTAAAAATTTTTAGAGTGCAGTATTAATAGATGCTCGTAATATCATCGTCGTGATGTGTACACCTGCAGCACTTAGTTGTGCGCGAATGTGTGGCGTATTGAAGCTCTCTCGATGTGCAGGGTCTATTTCATGGAGTCCTTCAAGGAAAGACTATCGCCACAATGTTTCTTCTTAAGGATACAACGAAGCTGGTGGTTTCCCGTTTATTACAGCCAAAAAAAATTACAATCGGGTATGGTGGCTACACTGCTGAGTGGGCGCTTGTCGCTTTTTAACCAAACCACGCCGTTCCTCTCGTTGCATCAATATGCGTTTGCGCGTATACATCTCGTTTCACGACTTACATGTCTTGGCGAATTTACAATCGCCACGTGATTGCACAGCGGTGCATATCCCCCGAGGCAGCGCGAAACAACCGAGATAGGCCGAATGGATTAATCGCGATGTGGTGGCGGGCGGCTGCTGCACGCACCTTTGTCCACAAAGACGACGCGCTTCCAATAAGCGGCTTCTAATATTTTTCACTTTACTCACCGCTTTTTTCGTTACCGTGCAATACACCAAATCTGACGCACGGTGCTCGAGCTGCTCTCCCCGAGGCTCTGTGAAACTAAGGTATATGTAAACTGGTAGCATGACTTACATAAATATCCGTGTATCCAGTAGCTAGTGGCTTGTTTCCACTGTCACCATCTAATATTAGCTAGAAAAAATAAAATATGACATCACAGCCGGAAGCGGTAGCGACTTCGTGTATTTGCCCTAGAAGGCGCGAAATTGAATTTAGCTTTAATCGCTGACATTTTATGTACCATTATAAGTAGGCAATTTTATTGTGTCTTATGACTTTTCAATTGCGAGCACGAGAGAAAAAAAAGAGTAACAAGAAATATTCAGGAAGGATAATTGCTTCATTAGCTAGAGGGTGTATTTAAAATGGGCACCGAAAACTTTGCACATGAAATTCACGAGCCCAATAGAATAACACTTCGAGAACTTACGTGCCAAATCTTTGAAACCTACTGCAACGATAGAGACGGTAGCCTTGAGATTATCGCTTTGGTAGCCGTAAAGTGCAGCGTCTCATTGCTTTGCGTGTTGCATTTGTTACATCATACATAATCAACATCACAGCATAAAAACAGGAACCTAATTACTCTATCTTATTTTTTTCTCTGTGTGGCGGCCGCCGATAGCGTGCCATCGCACAGCGCTGTAGTCGGTAGTGGTGCCTTATATCACAGCATTCACCGTCACCAACTGCGAGGCCACGCCGGCTGTGCCCAAGCGAAGACCGTCGGTAGTCGACAATCATAGGAGCGGCTATTTACACATTTGATGAGCTAGCTCTGTTCTCGAGTGTCACGTCAGTGAAAAGTACATCAGCAAAGAAACGAACTATGGAAGGTACGAATGAAACTACCACGCAAAAGTCAACAATGCCTCGTTAACCTGGCCATGCGCCGAACTAAACAAAAGCTCAGATAGCAGATTGCCTGGGTACCTCCCCTTTCCCCCATTTATGGCACTTGACCAAGCGTTTAGGCTATCAACCACTTAGTCCGGTGTCAGATTAAACGTAAAGTAAATTTTTAGTCAACTTCGACATATATAAAGTACAACCACTTGAAAAGAATAACTATATTTTGTTTTTCGTTTTGATTTTTGGCTCCACCTCACCTTCAATCGTCGACGGGCGTAGATGTCTGTGGCAATAGACTTTTGACTTTTTTGTTCTAAGTTTTGAGTCCTATATGATTTGACAACGCTTAAATGGTGGCCGCAATGAGATCGAAGAGTGTAGAAAGGCACACGGTGTTCAAACGCGTTGATAATGTCATGTAAACGGAAGTCTGGCTACCTAAATATATCGGTGCCTCAAACTTTCATCATGCTCAAAAGAAGTTGAAATTTTTGCCTGGAGCATTTGAATGCTCCAATTGTGTCGTATACATACGTCGTTAAGCATCATCGCTGAAAATTGTGTTCAAAGTATACTCATAAACACTTATGCCCCGCCGTGGTGGTCTAGTGGCTAAGGTACTCGGCTGCTCACTCGCAGGTCACGGGTTCGAATCCCGGCTGCGGCTGCTGCATTTCCGATGGAGGCGGAAATGATGTACGTCCGTGTGCTCAGATTTGGGTGCACGTTCAAGACCCCCAGGTGGTCAAAATTTCCTGAGCCCTCCACTACGGCGTCTCTCGTAATCATTAGGTGGTTTTAGGACGTTAAAACCCACAATAAATCAATCATAAACACGTACAGAATCAGTATTGCAGAAAAGAAATGAGTTCCTGGTTGTAGAAGGTTGGATACTAAGTTACAAGCGCCTCTAACTGTACGTTGGCAGCCACAAGGATATGATGTAATGTTGTTTGCTGACCGCATGTACGAGGTCAAAGAAGAGGGACGTGCCTTGCGATGGCATGACAAACGCAATGTTTTTATTTACCCTGCCTTTGTCAATCAAGAAGAACCACTTTTAAAATCTGATGTGGTGAAATGCCGTACAGCGGGCACTTTATTCCAAACAATAGCCCAAGAGGGACTCGCTCACTGGATTTCGTGCCGACCGCTTGTGCCCCCGAGATCTCCGATGACAGCGCACCTCTGGCCGACTGGCTCGCCCTACGCCATCTCCCTCCGCCTACATGAGCTCTCGCTTAGCGGCGCCCCGTCCTCGGACTCCTGTGACCTTGTGGTGCCCCGTCCTCGAACCCTTGGAGCTTGAAATTTCCGGAGCCCTGCCCTACAGCGTCCCTCATAATCATAACATGGTTTTGGGGCATAAAACTCTGACAGTTATTATAAACATTCATGCTTATTTTTTGTTGACTGATAAGTTATATTTGATCTGCTTTAACTAACCGTAAATTGACATTTATGCTCCCATTTCTTAATTATCACTAATAATGACTTTTGATAATTCTAATACATTAAACACACCACCGTCCACCCACTTTTTTAAAAAGCTTTCTGCAAGTCATCCAGTTTTGCATATATCTCTGAGACCTGTTCATTTTTTTTTGGTACTGCCTGCATTCTTGCTGCCAAATACCGAATTATTTTACTCGTGAGTCACACGAGAAATTCGCCTTCATAATGCGGCCGTTTATCTCTAGCTATCGTATTACTGAAACTTCTGGCCTGGTCATAGCGGATTCTAGCAGTTATAATGGAAACTATTCACGACAACAACAATAACAACAAAAAACCTAAGACTCAATGGCACACGTGTTTCTTGTCATGCGAATATCAATTGCTTCCATGGTTTCGCGCGATAGTGTACTTCTTTACGCACGCACTATGTCGGTCATTTCCAATATTACAGCGAGCAGCTGCAGCATCTGCCGTAAAAAGGTCAGTTACTTAGAATTATTTCTTTATTTTCGAGCGCTGTTACCAGCTCTGTTTCGTCAGCTTGGCGTTAAAGCACATTTCAGTTTGGACAACGCAAATTCTGTGGCAAGTCAGTGAGATAGGAGTGCAGAAAAGCTTCTCTGTGTGTAAGTAATAGTCCATCGTTTTGATTGATCGCGCATCAAACATACTGTTTCTAACATCAGCCATAATATAATAATTTTTGAGGTTTCATTTCCCACCATCACCATATGATTAGAGACACACGCACCATTTGTGAAGGGGTTCTGAAATGTCAACTTCTGAGGTTCTTTTATAAGGACATAAATCAGTATGCGCAAGCCTTTCGCGTTTCGAATTCATCGAAATCCTGCCGCCGCAGCCGGGATTCAAGTCCCCGAGCTGTCTCAGAATTCGAGCGCCACAACCACTAGACTGGAGTGCCGGGTCGAAACTTCTCTGCCTGCTAAGCTTCGAGCAGCGGTTGCAATGATATTTCAGCCAGAACATTTCTTGCACAAAATGGAAAAATGTGTGCCGCAAAAAAAGCCTCCTTAACTAGGTGCGTACAAAAGGCATGGGAAGGATGGCTACTGGTTTCTTAACAAAAAACCGATGAGTACACGCATCAGTTATATGCTGCATTCCGTGCTACAGTACCCCATTATCAAACTTCGTGGATTGTGTCTGCGATGAAAGAAAAGCGGGGAATTTTAGTCTAAAAAAGGTGGGGGGGGGTAGTGGTTTACTTCACCTGCTAAAAGCTAAATCCCCTACTCAGCCGTTAGAGATTTAGTCATAATGGTGCTTTGCGGAAGTCGTCTTTAAAAGGGATCCTCCAAACAACGCTTTTGAAATACAAAAAGAATGGGGATACTTACACTGGCCCGACTCACGAAGTCGTCGAAAGACAATCGCAATGATTCTTCTGTAAACAGTAAAAAACTGTGTTTGCATTTTATATTGTACCCTTTCTATTGCGTTTGTTTTTTTTTATTTTGCACTGGAGGAACTGCGTGGAAGGTTGATTGTTTTTGATACGCTTGTGTCTGTTCAGGGCGATAATGTTTAGATACACGGGAAATTCTCGAAGCCACTTGAACAAAGTCGTTACACTTATGACAACTTCAATTTCTGTTTCAAAGCAACTCGTGGTCATTGCAACGCTGAAATTCTTTCTCGTGTACGTACGGAGCATGGAAGTTCTATATATCGGTTAAACAATGTGCTTTACAAGAATATTTAGGTATACTACTATGTTCTAATTGCGATCCATATAGTTAAGGTGAGACCTTTGAACTTGACAACGAAATAAAGACAGGAAACATTGTCAACGGTCGTGCATTTCACACTCTGTTTCTCTCGGAAGAAAAGAAGTGGAAATTCTGGGGCTTGTTTCTTTGTTAGACACAATAACATGAATAACTAACAGACAATCATGCAAAGCAAAATAAATATTTAAAATTAGTACTAACTCTAATCTGCGTGTGTTGAAAGATAAGTGGTCGAAAAGATAACTTGTCGCCGGCAGGAACTGCACCTGCGACCTTCGAATAACGCGTTTGCGATAATCTACCAAATAAGCTACCGTAGCGGTCATTCTTCCGTCTAGTTTATAGAGTATATATTTTCAATTCACCATATAAGTGTCAGACACATAAAGAAGGCACAAACAGTCATTACGATGAGTGTAGAACACTCTTTTACGACCTGTTGGCGTCCCGCTGCCCGTGATATCATGACAAGCTGGGCCAGCTGGCCGGTAATCCCTCGTGGACTATATACCTGAGAACTTCAAGTTTGCCTGAACGAGACCCTCACTGTGAATGAAGGAACAAACTTGTTGAAGTTTGCGGGCAAGTTTCTATTGTTAGAAACAATATTACTGAGAAGAATTATTGAATGATTATATAATAATCGTGAGAAGAATTTGTCATGAATAAAGGAGAGTCCCGAGGCACATGCCGACCTTGGAAGCGCTGTGACGGTGCGGGAGATGAAAAATGGTCACCCGAGAGCACGCGCACCAGCCACGTAGACGCAGGAGACTGGCCGGAGAAAAGCTTGTGGCACACTATACCCGGGCCGGGAGAAAAAAAATTGGGGGAGCCTTAAGCTTTGCCTTTAGGAGCTGAACGCGATAGCGAAATCCGGCCCCTAGAGCACGCTTTAACCACTAAGTGCATACTTATTATTATGTTTTATTACACACACGCACACACACGCCATACGTATACATACACACGCGTGCGTGTGTGACGTATCTATAGTAATGCAATGACTACGCAGTGTGGCCACTTCCTTCCGCCAGAACGGCACTCTGCTGTAGTCTAGACACGTTTTTACAATGTCTGACAGATGGCACAGAGACACACATACACACACACGCGCGCACACGAATGGTACATACAGGTTTTTGATCTAAAGCAAGAGTCGCATGGCCTCCAAGATACACGCCTGCAAGATACACGCTTGCCATCTGAGAGGCCATGGCCACCTGAATTGTGCGCGCGCAGCGGTGTGCGCGCCAGATGCAGGTGGCCGCGTACCAGAAAGCGTCTTTCAATGCCTCATAGAAAGCAGCACATTGTTTAGCGTTTGGTGCTTGCTTGATCGACGCCCCTGGAAAGGCAGGATATATTTTATGCTAAATGGACATAGTTGTCTATTTTGAAAGTTGTTTGAAAGTTCCTGTGTGTTTTTAGCGGCGTTGGCTGAACTATCGCGGCCTTTTTGACGTAGTTTATTGGCCTCCCAAATTCGTCTACAAATTGCTGAATGGGCTGGTTTCTTCGTGGCAACTGTCGAGCAAAATGCGTTAGGAGATCGCTTCCTCTACATCGCATTTATGTGGTGTTTTTCTTTCCTGAAGCAAGTAGCATGGCAGCTTTGTGATCACAACGAACAATACAATAAACTTAAAAATAACTAAGCCCGTCAAGCATTACTATAACACATCACGTCCTAAAATTCCTTCATGGTCAGTAGGGCTTCTACCCTTTCTACCCATGAAGGTACACATTCGTCTGTTCTTAGTACCTCGAGTAATCTTGAGATGCTTTCTTTGAAATACTCTCTTGCTGGTCTTCTGTCTGGGTCACAATGAAATCCAGCCATTCTAGAGCGCCATATACTGTGCAAGGCAGTCATCATGATAAAATCGAAAAGTAATCCATCCTCATTCTCTATTGCCAAATGCCTGATCCCATGAGGGTCTAACAAGAACTCTTTTTTGATTGTCCTTTGTAATACGTCCCAAAAGTAAACTCCTTCCCAACAGTGCAGAAAAACATGGTCAATAGTTTCCGGTTTCTTACAGATTAGACAGTGAGATCCCCAAGGCATATAAAACCCCCGCTCCTCTAGGAAGGTTCTTACTGGAAGTGTTCCAGTGTGTAATTTGAAAAAGAACGTTTTCGCACTTGGAGCTGCTGGCATTTTTTTAACTCGTTTAAGTACATTCTGACCCTTGCGTGCTGTATATAGCGCTCTGTACAGTGGGATGGGGAGCATCGTGTCACATAAAACTTTGTACAGTTTTTTCTTTCCAACAGACCACAGGTAGTCAGTTGAAAACCGAACACACAAAAACCGCACGCTGGCCACAACTTCCTTCATGTATCCTTGCACAGCCCCTGTGGTAACATGAGTGCTCACAACAAACTCGGGCAACAGTCTACTATTGTATTGTATTGTATTGTATTGTATTGTTCGTTGTGAATTGTAATATATTTATCTTAGCAACCCGTTTGTGATGTTGAACCGGAAATAAAGAAAAAAAAAGCATGGCATCTTTGTGGTAAGATACCTGCTGGACACGTGAACGGCCCGAGTTCGATCCTAAGTGGATCTTAAGTTTCATTGTTTATTTTTTTTGCTTCTTGATTTTTCGCTCACGGACCATTTTGCACTCACAACAAACGGTGCCGACGCCGATGGCTGAATTGCTGCGACACAAGCTCTCTAACGCAATCGCGTTAAAATTCCAGCGGATGAGCTGGCGCGAGCGTGGCTAGCATGACGGCAGCAGCATGTCCACCTGGTTTTAAGGATGTCGGCACAAAGAGCTCGGCAAGTCGCCGTCGACCTCGGACATGGTCTTGAGTGAGGCTGGTCGGACTTGCTGCATCCTGCCCAGCAGTTCTTGTTGGACTTGCAGCGTGCCCACATCTCATTAGGAAGAGAGCAGCCAACACGAGTTGGCCGAGGGGCCGCGTCAGCGGGGGAGTCCTTGATGAGCGGAGCCAGCGAGGCTGGAAACGAAGACAAGGAATGACACACCGGCAATGCAGACAAGTGGATCGTCAAGCGGACACGCGCTGACAGCGACGACGGCGGTACTACTTCGTCGTAGCTCCGAGGGTGGCATATAAGCAGTAAGAATGTTCTATTATTATGAGAGCGCATGGGAGAACCCACCGAGATGCCGTCTTGGCTAGAGACAGTTTGAGGCTTAAGACTGAACTTGACGCGAATTGAAAGTATTCGCAGTTTCACTTGTATAACCTATTAATATTTAATATTGCAACAACAATCATACGGACACTCTCGGCTAGATTTTGCCGCCGGTGTCACCGTCACTTACCGTATATATATCATAATGCAGGAAAAAAAGAAGAACCCAGAAAAACACTCCGGTTCGCGAAATCGAACACGAGACCTCTGCGTCGTGAAAACGAGGTGTTGACCACAGAGCCCCCGGGAAGCACGTCCTTCCCCTTTCAAACGGCAAGGTGTTAACTTACCGCTGCTCATGAGCATGCTAGTGGGAATTGTGTGTTTAGCCTTACCAGTAAGATGGCCAAATGAGCGCGCGTCGTCACATCGCGTGGTGGGGCGCGTAATGTCCTACGCGTATTTTGCCCATTTTAGAGAAGGAGAGCGACGCTTCGTCGCGCACCCTAATCTCGCGGTGGCGAGGATCATACGTGTCAGCTGACCTCGGGCTTCACCTGGAACAATTTTTCATGTAGCTATCGGGCGCACAAAAATCACTGCAATCATTGTAGTCGCTGTTTGTGAAAAGCGCGTACTTTTCAGACACACCAAAGTAACAAATCACGCTTATTCGCGTTGTTGGGACTCCGGGTCCTGCCGGTCTCGTTTTCGGTAGCTGGCCCCGTCGCAGGATCCATCGTCCAACAATTCAGCGAGAAGAAGTGCCCGAACGAACAACAGAGATTTATTTACATGTGGAGAAGTGGTCAACTGACACAAAGAGAGAAGAGTGCGTGCGATACAAAACGTCTTCGGCATTTTATAGCGCCACGTTGTTGACACTGGGCGTCTTGTCCGCATCGTCAGCCAATACGGTGTCGCCGGCACCTCGGCCACGAGGGAGGGGAAAACACCTCTCACAACACAAGGAGTGGCACAACCCAACACCATATATGGTCCCGGCGCCCCAAAATGTTACCAAATATGGTCACGAACGCACAGCAGACCCCGTAGCTCTCCCGGCGAGGAGGAATCCGAATAGGGAGGTGGGGGTGGCCGCCACCGCGGGTCACGAACCGGTTCTCCCCCAAACACTTCCTGCTTGGCTCCCCAGGGCCGATCGTAACAGTCTCTCGCGCGGGGGGGTGAAGATCTCGATGGGCTGAGGTTTGCAGCCACTGTCCGGAGAGATCAGCGCCGGCAGTCGGTTTGGTGACGACCGTCTTTGATGAAGTAGAGGGCAACACCTGCTTCATTGTGGGCTCAACAGACGTCACATACGCACATGAAAACACAACTACTCAGCCGGTGAGCGCCGGACAATTCCGCCAAACTCCACCAGGCAATTTTCCCCTTTAACTGATATTAAAGGAAATACACAATTTATTCAAAATGTTACTCACACTTTAAGGTGACACAAAACAACAACACTGGAAGCACACCGAACCCGAAACCCTGGATAGCCGTGTCTTCAACGTTTCAAAACAAGTACACCTAAAAGAGTAAAAAAAAAAACAATCACTAGCTCTTGTTTAGGTCAGGAAAAAAAATGCCAGAGTTCTCGAGACATCCTCTCGCGTCAGGGGCATCGACTTAAGCCATCAGCGTTGCCATGGAGTACACCCCTTTTGTAGCGTATTTCAAACGTATATTGTTGCAAAACGAGGCTCCAACGCAGCAGGCGGCCGTTCTTAGAGGACATGGTCTGTAGCCAGGTGAGAGGACAGTGGTCCACTTCCACAATGAACTTGCTTCCGGCAATAAAACAACCCAGTTTCTGGACTGCCCAAACTAAGCACGCACATTCCTTTTCGCTAGCGCTGTAAACCTGCTCGCGAAGGGTGAGTTTCCGGCTAACATATAGGACGGGATGCTCTTGATCCCCCTCATCCCTTTGACTAAGAACTGCCCCCATGCCTCTATCACTAGCGTCGCATTGTACTATGAAAGGCCTCGAGTAGTCCGGTGAACTAAGCAAAGGTTGGCTCGACAAGGCCGCTTTCAAAACGCGGAAAGCCTTTTCTTTCTCCTCATCCCAGTCGACCATTTGGGGCTCGGTCTTGCGCAACGCGTCAGTAAGAGTGCGGGCAATGTCGGAATATCTAGGGATGTACTTACGATAGTAACCAGCTATTCCAAGAAAAGCCCGAATATCGGTTTTCGTTCGGGGCTGGGGAAAGTCTCGGATAGCTGCCACTTTCATTTCAGAGGGACGGCGATGCCCTCGACCGATAACATGCCCGAGATAGAGTACCTCTGCTTGTGCTACCTGACACTTGGGCGCCTTTACCGTTAAACCTGCTTCGCGTAGGCGTGTCAGTACTGCTCTCAAATGCGTCAAGTGTTCTGGCCAGGACGAGGAAAACACGGCGACGTCGTCCAAGTAAGGCAATGCGAAGTCCTCTTGACCACGCAAAACCTTATCCATTAAGTTGGAAAAACAGTAAGGCGCGTTCTTTAGGCCGAAACTCAACACTTTAGGGCGGAATGTCCCCAATGGTGAAATAAATGCAGCATACCGGCTCGCCCTCTCGGTGAGCGGCACCTGCCAGTAACCTCTCACTAGGTCTAGCGTTGAGATAAATTGCGCGCTGCTTACCCTCTCGACGCGTTCCTCAATGTGGGGAATTGGGTATGTCTGATCCTTGGTGATGAGGTTTAACTTACGATAGTCTACGCAAGGACGCGGATCTTTGCCGGGTACCTCCACGAGAATTAACGGGGAAGTGTAATCACTTTCACACGGCTCAATCACACCCAATTCCAGCATCCTGTTAACCTCTGCTTTTATTAGCTCAAGCCGGCGAGGTGACACCCGATACGTCTTAGATCTTACCGGTTCCGACGAGGTAAGCTCTATGTCATGAGTGAGGACGGATGTCCGGCCTGGCTCGCTTACAAATCTGTCCTGAAACTCGGTCAAAAGACCACGCAATTCCTGCTTCTGCTTCGTTGTTAGTTGTGACTTTGATACTAAATCCTCAACTCTTTTCTCGATCGGGACTTTGTCCGATTCGGGAGCTAATTCAGGGATTTCTGCCGGAACCTCTTCCGGAACATTTAAAGTCATGTTCACGATGGCTTCCCTCTCTTTGTAGGGTTTGAATAAGTTGCTATGATACTCCTGGTGTGTCTTACGACTTCCTGGTAATTTTACCACATAGTTGGTGTCAGACAATTTTCGAGTAATTTCGGCCGGGCCGACCCATTGCACTTCAAGCTTATTCTTTTGGGAGGGCCTCAACAACATGACCCTGTCTCCTACAGCAAAGTGTCGTGCTTTAGCGGTGCGATCGTAGTAAAGCTTAGCCTTCTGCTGTGCTTTGGTCATCGCACTCTCGGTCAGTTCTTGGGCTGTTGTTAGACGATCCAATAAGGTGAGGACATATTCCACTACTACAGGATCATCCCCCTGACCTTCCCACGACTCTCTCAGCATACGAAGAGGAGACCGCAGTCTGCGGCCGTAAACAAGTTCCGCTGGCGTAAACCCTGTTGTCTCATAAGGTGCAGTTCTTAGTGCAAACATCGTTGCAGGTAAGCACATTTCCCAGTCAGTTTTCCGTTCAAAACATAAGGCTCTTAACACTCGCTTCATCACGGAGTGAAGCTTTTCTATCGAGTTCGACTGCAGATGGTAGACTGAACTATGCAATAATTTCACGCCACACCGCTCTAGAAAGGTTGTCGTTAAGGCACTCGTGAAAGTGGTGCCCTGGTCTGATTGTATCTCGGCAGGAAAGCCTACCCGGGCAAACACGGACAGAAGTGCGTTCACTACTTCGACGGAACTTAGCTCTTTTAGCGGGACCGCCTCTGGAAATTTAGTAGCTGGGCAGATTAAGGTCAGGATGTGACGGTAGCCTGAAGTTGTCTTGGGCAAAGGACCTACTGTGTCAATTACCAACCGACGAAAGGGTTCCGTGATTACGGGTACCAGCTTCATTGGAAATTTCGCCTTATCTCCCGGCTTACCCACTCGCTGACACACATCGCAAGATTTTACAAACCTCTCTACATCTTTAAAGCATCCAGGCCAGTAGTATTCCTGTAAGAGACGATTTTTCGTCTTCTTTACGCCTAAGTGGCCTGACCATGATTCTCCATGCACCAAACTAAGCAAATCCTGACGATACGCCTGAGGTACGACTACCTGGTCAAATTCTACTCCTCGCCTATCTAGATATTTTCGATAGAGTATGCCGTTCCTCTCTTGATATCTCACATTTCGTTTGGCGATTCCCTCTTTCGAACTGTCCTGGAATTGCTTAAGCGTTGGGTCACCCTTTTGTTCGGTTATTAATGAAGCGGGGCTCACCTGCAGCAGCCGACTGAAATTATCCGAAGTTGGCATGACACACAACTCTTTTGTAGTTCCTAGTACCTGGAATGTGTCACCCTCTGTGCTATCCTTTGTACTACCAGGAATCGGCTTGGGAGCAATGGCATTCTCTATTTGCTCGGTCAACGAGGCGTAATTGACCCCTTCCAATTCGGGAGGAGGTTCAACGTCGCCTTTAGGAATGGTTGGCTCCGCGACTACGGCTTCTGCAGCCTGTTCTCGCACAAGTCGATTTGTTACCGTGGTGTCCAACTCGCAACCAGGTCCGTTGTCGATTTGAGGCTTGTTTGCCTCAGTGAATGTTGCTCTCGCAGCCAGCGCACGTGCCTTTGATCTAGTCAGTGCCTGCACTATACCTTCTCCCAACGTTAGACCTCTCTCCTTCAGCATTTGATCTGACTTATTTGAAAATAAGTAAGGATACTGAGGGGGTAGATATGGCGATACTGCGGCTTCTGTTTCCAATGTTCCAAATGCGCCTTTAAGGACAACTTTAGCTACGGGAAGGCACTGACTGTTTGCTTCTACGGCTTGTCTAATCCAGGCACAGTCTCCTGAATACTGTCCGGACTGAACAAAAGACGGATGAACTACGTCCATAGTGGCTGCGGAGTCTCTAAGAACCCGACACTGCTTGCCGTTCACGGTAAGGTCGTACATATAGGGCTCTAACAACTTCATGTTCTCGTCGGCTTCATTTATAGATAAAAAGGCCACCTTTTCTTTTGGGCAGTCTTTCGCGAAGTGCCCTGTTTCGTGGCAGTTGAAACAAGCAGCCGGTTTTCTCGGCTCAAATTTCCTTTTGCTTGCCTCTGCCGACGCCCCATGGTTAGATGAATTGTTTTCCTCACCCTTTTGTGCGAGACTTGTCGGTTGTTTTCTAAACGGTGCCTTATTCGGTCGTAGGAATTTTTCCCTTTTTGGCTCGCTGCTTGCCCCAAGGGCGCGGCGCGTAACGAATTCTTCAGCGAGCTCTGCGGCTTTTGTTACGGTGTTCACGTCCGGTCTATCCTGCACCCAGAACCTCACCTTTTCTGGTAACCTTTGATAGAATTGTTCTAGACCGATACACTCGAGCACCTTGTCATGATTCCCATACGCCTTTGCCTCTTTCAGCCACTCCCCCATGTTGGCCATTAACTTGTAAGCAAACTCCGGGTATGAATCATTGCTCTCTTTTACGGCGTTGCGAAATTTTTGTCTGAAACCTTCCGCTGACAACCTGTATTTCTTGAGAAGGCTCGACTTTACCTCACTGTACTCGTCAGCCTCCTCTTTCGTGAGGCGCGCGATTACTTCTGAGGCCTCCCCCGGAAGTAGGGACAACAAGCGTTGAGACCATGTATCCTGGCTGAAACCTTGCCTTTCACAAGTTCTCTCAAAGTTGACGAGGAACAGCCCAATGTCCTCCCCTAGCTTGTACGATCTCATTAGGTCCGTCATTTTGAACCTGGCCCGCTCTGCTGTACAGGATGCCTCGCTGCCTCCTGTTCTACTATTATGGCTAATCTCTAGCTCGAGGCGCTTCATTTCAAGCTCGTGCTTTCGCATCTTATCGGCCTCGGCTTCTGCCGCTTTCCTTTCGGCCTCAGCCGCCTTTCTTTCGGCCTCTGCCGCTTGCCTCTCCTGAATCTCCTCGACACATTCTGACAGCTCGTCATCCTCCGCCCCCAATGCGAGAATCGCCTCTATCAGCTCTGGCTTTCTTTGAGAGTCCGACACCTCCAGATTCAACTCCCTTGCAAGAAGCAACAACATGGACTTTCGCAGGGATTTCAGATTCATGACTGCCTCCAGTACCGCTGTCTCTGTTCCACAAAGATTCCTGTCCTGCATCTAATTAACCTTGACGGCAACGACAGCTCTAGATACCTGCCTTGCCTCAAGTTTTCCGTTAACTTAGTCTACAAATAAAGCTTCAAAAGCTCTTATACGGAATCCTGCCCTGCCACTGTTTAACCTTGACGCCACTGACAGAAAGAGCTTAACCAAGCTATCACACAATTTCTGCCTGACGCAAGTTACCTGTTAACCCAATGACCAAGACAGCCCCTCTCTACCAGCTTTTACTTAACACATAGAGTAAATGCCTGGTAAAATTTAACAGAGAAAGCCGGCACTCACCCAGTTTGCAGTCATGTCTCCGGCGTCGTGCCTCTCAGAAGTGCCGTTCGATTCCCTTTGGAAGTCGATGAGCTCGTGTAATCCTTCTCCTGTCGTACTGTTGTTGAACTTCGGGCTCACTCCGTCCAGTGGTCGCTTTCGGGGTTATCAGCAACCCGCCGCTGCCATCCAGTTGTTGGGACTCCGGGTCCTGCCGGTCTCGTTTTCGGTAGCTGGCCCCGTCGCAGGATCCATCGTCCAACAATTCAGCGAGAAGAAGCGCCCGAACGAACAACAGAGATTTATTTACATGTGGAGAAGTGGTCAACTGACCCAAAGAGAGAAGAGTGCGTGCGATACAAAACGTCTTCGGCATTTTATAGCGCCACGTTGTTGACACTGGGCGTCTTGTCCGCATCGTCAGCCAATACGGTGTCGCCGGCACCTCGGCCACGAGGGAGGGGAAAACACCTCTCACAACACAAGGAGTGGCACAACCCAACACCATATATGGTCCCGGCGCCCCAAAATGTTACCAAATATGGTCACGAACGCACAGCAGACCCCGTAGCTCTCCCGGCGAGGAGGAACCCGAATGGGGAGGTGGGGGTGGCCGCCACCGCGGGTCACGAACCGGTTCTCCCCCAAACACTTCCTGCTTGGCTCCCCAGGGCCGATCGTAACAGCGTGCATCCGCACCTGTGAGTACATTTTGTGCCTCATTTATGCGCGAGAAACGCGGGGCACCTTTGTATATGGTTTCCATTCTGCGCCTGACCTTTCAATTTGTGGCTGTTGGTTTCGTTGTTTCGCCTTTGCGGCAAAGCGGTGACTTTTGCGCACTTGTTAATTCTTGGGAGGGTATTCTGAGTGGCAGATTATTGATTGATTGATTTGTGGGGTTTAACGTCCCAAAACCACCATATGATTATGAGAGACGCCGTAGTGGAGGGCTCCGGAAATTTTGACCACCTGGGGTTCTTTAGCGTGCACCCAAATCTGAGCACACGGGCCTACGACATTTCCGCCTCCATCGGAAATGCAGCCACCGCAGCCGCGATTTGAACCCGCGACCTGCGAGTCAGCAGCCGAGTACCTTAGCCACTAGACCACCGCGGCGGGGCGAGTGGCAGATTATTGCCGTTTTGTTTAGTGCGATGAAGTGCGTTTGTCTTGCCAAACTTGCCTCACGCGTTTCTTTGTCGAATAATCCTTCACAAGCACTCTAGCGATAAGTTCGTGACAGTATTAAGAAGTGCCAGGATCGCGTGCTACGTGACGCCAACAGGCAGAAAACGTGTGCCGACGTGGAATATATTGATCTGTAAGCTATCATTGTAATCTTTCTCGCCGTTTTGTCTCAATAGATGGCTCACGCCCATGAGTGGTTTATTCGCAATGTCTTCGGCGTGGCTAATACCTTCGCAGAATAAATTTCATAACAACAAAAGTCACGAATGGTTTCTCATGTGATTAACCAATTAAACAAACGTTACGAGTTATTTCTCATGTGATTTATTCAGGAAGAAATAGATAAAAACTCACGCAAAAGAAGAGATCGGCACTTCTGTTAATAACACTGACAGCGTCATCTAACAGAACGTTAAGTGATCTTACGTATAGAGCATCTGAAATAGGCCTTGGTTTGAAGAGCTTTCGAAAAGATAAAAGGTGTGAGGGTGTTCAATGTGGACTGGTCATTATACCACTTTTCTGAAGGCGTATAGGCATTAGTAATGGGTTTCATCTGCGGACAAGAACTGACTTTTTATGAACGATTTCTTTGACGTTCTTATGAATTTCCTGCTGGTTTTGTGCTATGGAAGGATTCTACTAACTTCTCTATTGAAAAAAAATTGTGCACCATAGGAATGGTTGGTTCCACCATCCACCATTTTGATGGATTACGGTGCTCGAAATATTGGCGGCACATGGTGTATGGTAGCGTATGGTGGAGCGCATGGTGGATGGCGCGCTCCTGCCGGCAATGCTGTAGCGCGAAGCAGCGTCAGAACCACCGTGACGAACTGCTACTACAGAAATATTAAAAATTATTGTATAAAAACTATGTAGAAAGCACCCGTAAAAAAAGATGCGACAGTGCAGAATCAAACCTGCCACCTTTGGACTAACCACTGTGCCACACCAACAGTTGCCGGTTGACCTGTTAAAGTAGTCAACTCACGAACTCACTTTTACATTTCAGTTGTTTTTCGTTTATTCAAGAATGACGAGATCTGCACCTCCTACTAACATTTGCACATTTGATAAACACGAACAACTGCTGCCTGTAACAATTACCACTGTGATAATGGCAGCAGCGCTATATTTTTGTTACAATTTACAACCACAAGAAAAAAACCCAGCTCAGTGGACTGAGGAGCAGGTAGAGTTTATCGGCGATTACTGCCAAGTTTATTATCCGTTTCTCGCTCCTTCCGAAGGACGATATCTGTTCAGTCTTTATGAAGCTTCTTTGCTCATTCGATAGATCACAATTGATTGTGATGTTTTTCGCGCAACGCAAAGCGCAGTCGTGACAGCACACCCTTGTTGCACTGTCGTTTGGGGCAACTACTTGACGGCTTGGTCTAAACGATTGGAGTGCACCAGGAACATTATGCTATCATATTAGTTAAGTAAGCATACGAATTGACGAGTCAGTGTTCTCGAACAAGAGCCAGTGAAGTGCCGGAGAGTGCGACCAGTGGCTGTAGGTGAGGGGAGGCGTATACATTTGGTGAAAGTGCTGCAAGCGCGTCGCATCGGTGTTTCTCGCTTCTTGCGCGGACACCGTAAACAATAAAAAAAGACTTCATTTAGGTTAAATGATGCCACAGCTGTGCTGCATTGTCATTTTTAC
This sequence comes from Rhipicephalus annulatus, assembly GCA_013436015.1. NCBI lineage: Eukaryota > Metazoa > Arthropoda > Arachnida > Ixodida > Ixodidae > Rhipicephalus > Rhipicephalus annulatus. The sequence continues at coordinate 24,415 of WOVY01002968.1, forward strand.
TCGTCAAAATTGTGCATTCTGAAACTGAGAAGCGCCGATAACACTTGTACGAGCTCAGTCGGTAGGATTAGGCTTTGGTGGAAATCATGGTGGTAGAACAGACGGGTGAAAGTCAAATTCCATGGGGCTCATCTCCAATCATGCCGAAAGTGAAAGTTTATGCATATTCGCACAAACTTTGGTAACTTAAAAGTTCGGCTCAAGCAATAGAGTGTGCAAGAATTGCCAGAGTTGCGTTTCTAGCGTGGTGACATCAAGTCACCACTGTGTTCTGCTCTAACATTGAAAGGGGCAATTTCGAACTGAAGCTCATTTATTTTCCAACAACTGCGTGCCGATGTAAAACATTTATTGTCACTGTTCACTGTGACACCTCTAGTCTTGTAAACATCACAACGAAGAAACACACCGCGGATGCCAAACTGATGTAAGTACGTACGCCAAATAGAAACATAGTCAGGGCCACATAATCTACGCTCCACAAAAATATAAGCGTTGTTGACACAACAAGAATAAAAACTAAACGTGATAGAAAGCGTTATGAGGAGCGTTGGTTTCTTTTGACCGTAAACATATATATCTGCACATACAAGAATGAAACACTAAAAATAAGTGATTTCACATACTGTCATGTGCTTTTTCATCATGCCACCATCATCCACCAAGCTTCCATCACGCCACCGTCATCCACCTTGCTCACCAAGCCTTCCACCAAACACGTTTTGCCTCGCCACCATCAGGCGGCATTTTCCACCGTCACCACCGTTGGCTCACCACCACCACGACCATCTTCCATCATTTTTTCCACTCTTGCCGTCATCAGACATTATGCTCACTACAGTTTTCACCATATTCACTAAAATTTCCACCATATCCATTGTTCTCTTCACCATATCCACCAAGGATTCCATCATCCACCAACCCAGGATTTTCAATAGGGTTCTCGTAACCCTTCCTCCACCTATGACGCGATTGCGCAAAACCGTTTTACTAAGTAAGGCTGACGCTTTGGCCGACAATATCCTCTAGACAACATTATGACCGCTGCGCACTAGAAGTGACAAGCCTGAAAGAAAAACGCAGCTATGGGGGGAAGGAGGAGTGCTTCTTTGTATCTCTAATATGTCCTTTCTTTCTTCTTTCTTTATCTTTTTTGTGTCCCAATTTCTTGTGTATGTGTTTTCATATTTCATTTATTCCCTCGCTACGGATTTCTTCTTCTTTCTCGCTCGTTTTTTATCTTCATATCTTTTTCTTCCCTACATTTCTCTCTCTGTCTCACTGCGTCGTACTCTATTTCTTTCTCTTGTTGCCTTTCTCTCTGTATTTGAGTTGCCTTTCTCTCTGGTTGTGAGTGACAAATTATCTTATGCGTAACCGAAAATTAAATAACAATGGAAAAAAATAAATAAATGATCGAAAATCCAGGAGCAGAGTGGGAAGGGACCCAAGGTTGTTTGCGTTCAAGTGGGGATCAGACCCGGGTCGTTTGCAAGCCAAGAAAATGCTCCACCATACAGCCACGCCTCTGCTAGTGAAAAAAGAAAAAAGAACTTCTGCTTGGAAATTCGGTGAAAGAAGCTTTCATGCTTCACAAACACGCGTGTTCTGTATACATGGTTCACAATGCAACATGAAATATTGCAGTAATTTTGCTTGGTACAAGCGTCCCTTTCCAAGGGGCGTCAGAATATGTGATTAATACAATGCATCCACTACTGAAAGCTGGTACCCCACTACAAACTGCACACACGCAACTGCGCCTATTCTCTTAAAAGACACGTAGTGGGTGCATGGAAAATTCGAAAAGGTGTCATGCAATAAGTGAAGTACGCACTAGGAACAGAATGTCGCTATCGCGTTCAACTTCTAAAGGGTAAGCTTTAGGGTCCCATAATTTTTGCATGACGGCGCACAATTTTGTGATTGCTTAATCAGCTTTGCTGTTAGAACGTGCCTATGATTTTTTAATGAGTTCGTTCACGGTATCAGCCAAAGGTACGCGCTGCAAAGACGACGACGGACATGCGAGATCTGAGCGCGAGGTGCAGGGCATGACGCAACGGAATCAAATGCTTCTGGGAAGCCAATCAGCAAGCACGTCGTCAGCACTGCAAAGCGAAGCCACGGTGCTCAATCCATGCTGCTACATCCCATTGGTTTCTTGTAGAGGCCTCTGGGAACCCCTACTGCTTGCATACAAGGTGGACTACCACATGGTGATTTGGGTGGAAGAAAGAACCGATCGCACGACGGGAGGCCGACTTCCACTGGTGGAGCAAGGCTTGATGGACCAAGGTGACGTGAGTTTTTGCACAGTGGCCACCACACTTCTTAAGATTCGAGACAACAACCAGGGCAACATTGGAGAAGATGCGATGTGGATGACTGACGTAAAAAACTCCCGTGGAGAGGGTTAGTCCCATCATGATTATTACCAACAAAAATCGTTCCCAGATGACGCGAAACGCCCATACTTAAGCCACTTAACGCATATAGAAGTACCGGTCAGCTACTCAACACATATGAGGCGCAAAGAAACAATGTTTATTCAGTCTTCCTTTCCAAGACCCCTTTAGGCTACCGCGTTCACTTTTGTAAACGTGTATTCCTTTTCCGAGATGAAAATACCATCGTCGCATGCGCATAGCAGTCATGACGTAATAAAATAATAAAGAGAACTTATATACACATTAACTCATGCGAGGAATCCGTCCTCCTGGCAGAGCTTTTGAAGTTGATTATTAGGCGTGAATTGTCCGATGTAAGAAGGTATAATATCGAGAGAGTTGAACGTGCTCTGCAGAACTGAGGAAACGTCAAAGTGGCGAAGGGGATCTTAAATAGGGAAAAACCAGATGTATCCTACAATCAATGAGTAAGGCGAAGTGACTACCAATATGGTTAGGATAGTTGAAGTATCGGATGCGTTTTACAGTGATCTCTACAGTAGCTGGGACAACCACGACGATAATGTAAAAACTAGCAGCAACCGAAACTACATCTCACAAGTAATCACAGTACAAGTCACTACAATCTTGGAGAGAATGCAACTGGGTAAAGCTGCTGGTGTGGATCTCATAACATCATATCTTCTGAAAGACGGAGGACATGTGGTGTTAGAAAAACTAGCCACCCTGTTTACGAAATGTCTCCTGACGAAGAGGGCACTAGAGTCATGGATGAATGCTAGCATCATATTAATTTATCAGGAGATAAGTACTTGAGGGATTACAGGCCAATCAGCTTGCTTTCTCTCGTATACAAGCGATTTACAAGGGTAACTACTAAAAGAATTAGTACAACATCAGAATTCAATAAACCAAAGCAACAAACGGAATGTAGAACATACTACTGAAAAATCGACCACATTCATACTATCAATAGGGTGATAGAGGCATGTTCAAAATACACCCAACTACCATACATAGATTTTATTGATTAAAAGAAGGCATTAAATTCAGCAAAGATATCAGCAGTCACGGAGACACTTCGGAACGCCTAGCCGTGGTAGTCTAGTGGGTAAGGTACTTGAGTGTTGACCCGCAGGTCACGTGATCGAATGCCGGCTGCAGCGGCTGCATTTTCGATGGCGCTGAAAATTCTGTAGGCCCGTTTGCTTAAAATTTGGTGCATGTTAAACAACCTCCGGTGATACAAATTTTCGGAACACTCCGTTATGGGTTCTCTCAAATTAATATGGTGCTTTTGGAACGCTAAACCCCCCATATCAGTCAAATCAGACGCTGCGCAATCAGAGTGTCGACGAAACATATGTAAATATCTTGGTAGAACTCTACATGAGATCAACTGCCACCAGGGGGCATCGTGAAGAAAGTGACAGAGTACCAATAGAGAAGGGCAATCTAAAATCTTGATGGGAGCCCACAGGGGTTAACAACTTAGTGGGATAATCATAAGATGAACGGGTGAAGTGCCTCAGACTGGCTGGCCGACGTTTCAGTAGCAGGACGTATCTTTTTCAAAGGCGCTGTGTCATCCTTAAGGAGCTGGTTTTAAAGGGGTTAGTGCTGGCGTCATCTCATGGTGGTGGCGCATGTCCCTGTTGATGATTGCCGTCTGAAAAGCAAAATATTATAAAGCAGAAAAGTGCAGTTCTCGCTTGACTTCGAGTCAGGTATTAGTGATTGAAAAATTTTCTCAGAGAGTGGAAAAAGGAAAGGCGAAAGGTTTGAGTGGTTTGCTGCAAAAGGGGCGACCGCTTCAGATACGAACAAGTAAAGGCCAAACCACAGTATGACCACATGCCCGGTTCCGCTCTGTTTTTTTTTCTGTGCGGGCCCTGTTTTCGAACGGTCCATATGCCCCGACAACTTTTTGGCTTCGGCCGGAGGGGACGAGGCCGAAAGCTCTATAGGTCGCTGATTGACTACAAAAAAAAAATCAGTCATCCATAACGTCATCACGCAAGCCGGAGCCGGTCGTGAAACATGGCGCTCGGCTGAAGCGACGAAGTGAGTGGCAAGGCCTAGTCGGTAGCCGCGTAAAAGAAGCCTATTTAGACGTTTTTGCAATTACCGAAAAGTTAATTTGCATGCGCGGATATATTCATTGAAAGGCAGCAAGCCAGCGCAATCTTCCTGCCCTCGTCAATGGCAGCGATCACCGAGGGAACCCCACGGAGAGTTGTTTTTACGCGAGATTTGGAGGCCACCAATTTCGCGTGTTTTGTGCCATAGTTCACATTGACATGGGAACCAGAACGTCAACAACTGCAGGTGTCATCTTCGGATGACACATACTTGTCGTCAAAAGTGTTCGATCGCTGCAAACAGCGTTTGTGATTTGTGTGTGCGCCATGTTCGTGTTTCATTCGTGAGGAGTACTGGGTGATGACAAAATTTGCGGTGATAAACATATTGTCGTCATTCGACATGTTCTGCGGCGTGTGCGCTGCTTTGCCGCTGGCAATATGCTGTGGTGACCGCGTCGCTTAAGAAGTGCTTGATCGTGTCCTGAGTTCACAAAATTTGCTCACGAGATACCGGTCGGGGTATGAGCCTGTGATGTTCTGCAGTGGTGCTAGACGCAAGTGTTGTTTGTGGTGTGGGTGCGCTCTAAAATGTGCTGTACATAGGGGCTGTCATTGGAGCTTTATTGCGTGTCTGGCATCTCGATACAGGAATGTCATCAAACTTGAAGTTGCTGTCTAGCTCGCGTATGGTTTGTTTCAAGTTCTTTCAGCACTTGCACGCTTTGCTTTCATACAGTGCTGTATTAGATATGTGCGAGAATGTTGGAGTCATAAATGACAACTTCAGGTAGCGTTCATGTCTAACGTGTGAAAATAATATACACAGGAAATTTCACATCAGGGAAGTCGTGATGCGAAAGTCTTCTTGATGTTCCCCAACCACAGAGAAAGCTTATCGATAGTCAAGTGAAAAAAATTGCTGTGGTTCCGTACAGATTTTCATAATATATTCAAAGCCTATATGCTTGTAAAGGAAAATACAGTATAACTAACCAAAATTGTGTGTTTAATATAAAATCTGTTAACGTACAACTGTCACAACAACTTGTGTGAAAGTTTCATGGCAGTTATGATGATAGTTACAAAAGCCAACCGAGTGTCCGAAATTACAGCTTTCCAGTACCTTCCAGATTGGCTTTTGCTCATTTTATTGTTATTGGCATACCTTTTTGTCAGGAACCTTTTTCAATGCAAGCAAAATTGACCCGTATAAACCAAACAGTTTTCTTGGAGGCTCCTTCCAGTACGTTTTGATTACCAATTTCGTTTGCATACGGTGCTGGATATCGTGTCCTGAAACTACTCATGCCAGTAAAATATTCCCATGAGCTATTTTGCGCTATCGCTGATAGGCGGCAAAAAATACACGGAGAATAGACGCCTTTAGGTAGACTCGATTTGAAACTTGACGCACATGAAGTGACTAAGCATCAGCTGAGTCCTAATCGATATCTGCATAAAAGAAGCTAATATGAATGTTGTGTTTGGAAGACTCACTGCCTATCATAAAGGAGAGCCGAGAGGCAACCTTGCTTCATGCATCTGTATTTTAAATTCGTTTACTTAATAACTTGCATGAAAGCTAATAACTAAGCAGCTTGACATGTGCTTTGGGATATTCAACGGGGAGCATGCACAAGTGTTATTGATCACCTGTGATTTGAGCAAAGCGCAGCAAATGCACGTACACCTAAATAAGTGAGGCGCACAATGAGCCATATAATGTGGTGGTAGAGGTATATTAGCAGTAGGATCAGAAGTTCGACATGGTCACTCACGGCGATAGCTTTCTCATGAACAAATGTATATACACAAATATTACCTCTACAACTGAACTGTGTAAACATATGTGTGCGCTTAGACAATTTTTGCACAACTAAATGAGAGAGAATGAAGCTCTTCACCCGAAAGTGAATATGTTTGTCTAGAAGTATTGATGTGCATGGCACTGTGCACATGCAATGCACAATGTGGGAGAAAACGTTTTTCACCATAACTGGTCTGAGAAATGTTAAAAGGGCATCATATACAGAACACACAGGTACCACTACTAGTTCATAAAGCATGTGCCCTTTCTACTTCAAATTTTCATTTCTGTGGAGTTCATCTGGTCCTTCAGGCAGAAGTGTAGTGCAGGCCAGTGACCTACTAAGGTGACGGAGTAAGCTCTTATCATGCATATATAAAGGACGAAGTGGTGCCAAATACTACTTAGGGAAAAGTGTTTCTCCAGTGTGAATATTTACAACTTGCAGAGCCCAGAGGCCACAGCGCTTTTTGCTTGAAACTTTCTTGTTTGGTAGTACCGAGATTACCATAAGTTCAATAACACACACCTTTGACAAAAAGAAAACAGTTTTCACAATGTTCATTTTATTGCAAAGAGAATATGTCTTTGTTTTTAGTGCTATAAGGGTTACACCAGTAATTTTCACTGTGCTCACCGTAGGTGTATAATTTTATTTCTGTAGGACATGTCCATCAACACCGACAAATATTTTTCAATAGAAAATTCATTTCGTTTAACTTAATCATTTGCAACCATCCTTGTGTATACAGGTCTCTTACTTACGGTAGATGCGTCAGTTACAGTTTGGCGTACACTCACTCATAAGTCAGGAGTAAGCACATTCATTTGAAAGGTGCAAGTATAATGAGGGGCGTGAGTAAAGTCGAGTATGAAAGTGAATGAGTACATTTAAGAGTCAGTTGGTATCAGTATGAATGTAAGTGTATCGATAAGTGGGAGAAGGTATGAGTACTTATGACTGCCGTAAATAATTAACACTGTTATGTGTGTGCAAACAGCAGGCTGCATTGATGTGTAATTCCTTTTCTGACCACTTCCACTAATCAGTTCTATGTGGTTAACCTGCCTGTCTTACTTATACCTTTCTTTTTCCCATTATATACCTCTGAAGCCTAATTATGGGTAATAATTGTGTCCATCGACCTTCTTAGTGAATAGTAAAGTAAAGGATGAGAGGCAAAATTGTTTCATATGTATATATTTTAAAACTGGCTACTTGATAACTCGCATGAACACAAATAACCATGCCGCTCAACATGTGAGTTGGCATATTCAACAGTGAACTTCTGTGTGACAGTATGTAATAAATACTGATCCCCACAGACTCATGCCACAACTTGTCAAAGAATAAGGCATTTATTCAGCTGTTTAACTTGATATGTCACTCCTACTTAGAACATGAAGCTTTCCCTTGGACAGATTTGAGTAAATTAGCACTTTCTTTGTGACTGGAATGTGTAAACTCGTGTACGTGTGCTCTTAAACCCCTTTTCTCCAAAAAGTTGAGAGGGTGAAGCTCCTGCAACAAAAGCTGCTTGCATTTGCTAATAATCAAAATGCAGTGTGAAAAGACACAACAGACAAAGAACCACACGCCACGAACATTTGTGGTGTGTGGCTTTGTGCGTCCATTGTGTCTTTTCACACTACATTATGATTATTAGCAAGCACCAACTAGCCCAAAACAAGTCTTTCTGCATGTGTTTGCTTCTTGAAGTTTTGATGTATGACATGGTGCATATGAACATATAAAATGTATATTATCAAGACCAGTGCCTCAGAAAAATTAAAACTGCCTTATATGGGAGCCATGCAGATACAGTAATATAGTGATATTATCAAGGTATTATCAACCCTCACACTTATTTAACTAAAATTATCTCTGAGCTATATTTTATGAGGCCCTTTAGGCAGAAGTTTAGTGCGTCCACGTGACATATTAGGACGACTGAGTATGGTCTCATAACACGCATATACTAACGGGAAAAAATACTGCCTAATACTGCTTAAGGAAAAGTGCTCGCACACTGCGATTTTTCGCAGTTATCAAAGCCTAAAGGTTACTGGGTCTGCTTTCTTTCAAGTCAATGTTCGCATTCAATACTGAGAATACCAGAAGTTCAGTATCACAACTACACAGAAAAAAACAGCTTTCATGAAGTCATTTTACAGAAAAGAGTCTTTGTTGCCTATGTTAATTTGCTGCTACAAGAGTTCAACTAGTAATTTTACGCACGTCCTAAATCAGAGCTTAGAAACATAATTCGCTTCATGACATGCCCCCCCCACACCACATTATAGGCTTGAGAATAAACAATCTATGTACATAGGCAAATATTTGTTTGTATACAAAACTAACTTATATTGAATTAAATCATTTGCAGCCAACACTATGTACCTGCAAAGAATGTTGAAACTAGCTCGGCATACTCGCTTACTTTATATAGGCAACTCAGTCATTTGAAAGGCATGAGTATGATTATGAGTGAGTGACAAGTGGCATGGGTATACCCATGAAGGAACATGAGTGATTACTTACATGAGTGCGTGTTCACATGTAGTATGAATGTAAGTGAGTTTCAATGAGTGTGAGTCCGTGTGAGTTTGAATATGAGTGACTACTCATGACATTGGGTGATAGAGTGTGAGTATGAGTTGGCGACGAGTGATGAGAGTAGACTCGAGCATTAACATGAATGGACACTTATTGATGTGAGTAGGCATGAGGCTGCAATGGGTGAGTACTGAAGGGGGAAGTAGAGGGAATAATCTTCAGTGTATGCGTGGATGTAAGTAAAGTGTGGGTGTGAGTCACATGAATACTTATGATAAGTTCAAGAACCGTAAAATGTCGACCGAGTCCCCCCCCCCCCTATGGGGAATGATAATCTTACAAGGTTTGGCAGGGGGGCTTTTGCTCGCTCCCCGACTAGTTACTGACGCTAATTTTAAAGCATCCCGCAAAAGAGAGGGGGGCCCCTGCTTTGGTGGGGGTGGTTGCTTAGCCTTTTACGGTAGGTGCAAGTCTGAGTATAAATGAATGTCAAGGGGTATGATGAGGTGTAGTATGACAGTTGTATTGTATAGGCAACTCATGCTTATAAGTTGCACTTTTTTATTGATTGATTGATTGATTAATATATGGGGTTTAACGTCCCAAAACCACCATATGATTATGAGAGACGCCGTAGTGGAGGGCTCCGGAAATTTCGACCACCTGGGGTTCTTTAACGTGTGCCCAAATCTGAGCACACGGGCCTACAACGTTTCCGTCTCCGTCGGAATCGCAGCCGCCGCAGCCGGGGTTTGATCCCGCGACCTGCGGGTCAGCAGCCGAGTACCTTAGCCACTAGACCACCGTGGTGGGGCAAGTTGCACTTTTGTTATAAGTACTGATGCTTATATATAGTTCTAAGTGCTCACGCTTATAAGGTACACTTTGTGCTGATAATTTTATGTGTTTTTGTACTTTGGTATATGTTACACTGTTATTCCTGTGATATCATAACCTGTTTGTTTACTCAAGCCTGTATTTGTTGTAATCTATACATCCCCCGAATTATCATAAACCTTTAAGACTGCAGTATTGAGAAATAATGAAATAAACATTCAGGATATCTTTGTGTGCCCACGCTTTTCCATCAGGGGGGTTGAATATTAAGGTTCACCGCAACTGCCTTTCCCTTACAAAGTGAAAAGATGAGGCAGACTCAGCACACTCTTCCCTTAGGTGAATCTTGTGTTTTCGGTAAAAGCTGAAACCTGTTTCACCTCTAAGGTGAAACCTGTGACTGCGTGTTCATGTGCTTTCCGTGCAGTTAAGGCCAATTATCACACGCACGTTACGATATCCGTTCATTTCCAAACAGTTTGTGTAATACCACTGGGCACTGAACATTGCAATGTCATTCGAATGGAATGACATTTTCATTTAATGAGAATATGTGACTGCAAAACAGAGATCTCTTTTCCCGATGAATTTTATTAATTAGGCAATCAAATGAGTTTGGGAAACATAGTCGCCGACGCAGTTAAACTAAATGTGTACCTTCTATCCCAGAGACTTATAGGCGACATTCAGCCTTATCAATTTGACCTGCACGCTTGCAAAGACGGTAATAATGCAGCTTTCCTTTTAGGGCATTTATCATTTTAACAAGAATGCTGTCACAAATGTCTTTACTCTCCACCACAGTGGCTGTTGGCTTCTCACACTGTCTGCCATGATGTAAAAAAGCAGACACCTCTGGGCACGCGTATGCGTGTATCTGCAGTTTTGGCATCTGCTGCATGAGTGCAATGAACCCACGCAGAGACGCTTGCAAAGCTACCGCAGTACCCTTGCAAGCTGTTCGCCCACATGAGCACGCGCGAGACCGTTTTTTTAAAGCGAACAAATGCGAAACACTCAGGGATTTTGTTATGGGTGCAGTTGCACCACAAGATACCAAGTGTGCATCTCTTACTTCGTGTTCTAGAAAACCTGCATAGACGTGAGACATTCATTTTGCTGTTTTTTTTTATTAAACGCTGCGCACGCCGTCTTCCTTGTGGTTATTCTATTGGCTGTGTGTTTACTGGTTAAGCCGGTCGTCTTGGCTTACGGTGGCCATATATTCCGGGATATAAAATTTCAATTTGTATTTATTTAGTAAAGTTACTTTTCGCATGTTTTTTAAAAGGAATATCTCAAGCAATAAACAGTTGCAAGTGAGCGCCCGTCCTGTCAACGTGTTTTCTTTGTTTTGTGGGGCCGTCATTTTGGCGCGGAACTATATATATCTAAATATCTTCACTTTTATCACTCTACATTTTCCACCTTCAACTTTTCCGACCATTTATTTCTGAATGGTTGACATTGATATCATGTGCAATCACAACATGGTAATACTTTTTCTGTTTGCGGAGTACCACCACGGATCGAATGGGATTCGTAGCTTAGACTGTCATTTGAATCTAGTGAAATTAACATCTCCAGTCTTCTCAGTGTGCTTGAACTCTTTATTTTTTGCATATTTCCGTGAGAAAGTTTCCGTATGCTCCATATTATTCAATAAGGAAGATTTCATATATTCTGCTAAGCTTTCAATATTTTCACATTTTTTCATATACTTCGTATATAACACATGACTTCCGTATCATTCCATATAGCCTAGATTGGGAGGAGTTAATGAAGTGTATCTTAGTAACCTGCGATTCGCTGATGACATTGCCTTGATCAGTAACTCAGGCGACGCATTAAGCTCTTGATCACTCAACTTGACACGGAAAGCAGAAAAGTAGGTCGTAAAAAGTACATTCACGCAAATAAAACAATTTGCGATAGTCAAGGCACAAAAAAAGAGTTTGCGATAGGCGGAGAGACCCTGAAAGTTGTGAAAGAATATGTCTACTTAGGACAGGTAGTAAGCTCGGAGCCAAAACATCAGATTGAAATAACTAGAAGAATAAGAATCGGGTGAATTCCATTCAGCAACCATTCTCAGATTATGAATGGTAGTCTATCACTAGCCTTTAGGAAGAAGGTATATACCAGCTGCATCTTGCCAGTATTTACCTACGAAGTAAAACTCTGGACACGTACAAACAGGGTTGATCTTAAATTGAGGACGACGCAGCAAGCGATCGGAAGAAAATTCCTAGGTGAAACCTTAACATAGAAGTAAAGAATAAAGTGGGTCAGAAAACAAACCGAGGTTAAGGATATCATAGTTGAAATCAAAAAGAAGAAATTCAGATGGGCCAGGCATGGAGCGCGTAGGCAGGATAATCGCAGGTAATCAAGGGTAACTGACTGGATTCCCAGAGAAGGCAAACGCACGAAACAAAGCACAATACCGGCTGATTATCGGATCATGGGAGAGGCTTTAGTCCTGCAGTGGGTGTAGTCAGGCTGCTCATGATGGTTAAAAATACACACCGCCACTATCGCATAAGATAGACACTCTACTCACTGCTTCACATAAGTTTCGGTGATGCTTTCACCGTTGAAACATCGCAGTACACAGTCCACTCTCGTTTACAAAATAAATCAGGACGTGCGAGGGACGAGCGCAATCCGATAGATAAATGGATGAATGTATTTGGCTGTGCCCTTTAGATCGGGTAGTGGCTCACGCCATCTGGCCATAAAGTGAAGTACTATCACTATGTGTTTAAGGATTGAAATTTACTCACGCCTTGATTGCAGCCACCAATCAGTTAGCCTCCTCTTGGTTATTTCTACCCAGTAAAAGTTTATTTTGCATTCACTGTCCCTGAACTGCAATGCTTTGAAAAATTCCGTGCCATTATCTTCGTCTATAGAGTAGAGTCTTTTACCAAACAATATGAAATCTTCAATGGGACCAGTTAGAGATAAGAGTTAATGGCGAGTACCTTAGTAACCTGCACTTCGCCGATGACATTGCATTGCTGAATAACTCAGGGGACGAATTGCAACTCATGATTACGGAGTTAGACGAGGAGAGCAGAAAGGTGGGTCTTAAAATTAATCTGCAGAAAACGAAAGTAATGTACAACAACCTCGGAAAAGAGCAGCGCTTCGAGATAGGTAATAATGCACTTCAAGTAGTAAAAGACTGTCTACTTAGGGCAGGTAATAACCGCGGAGCCGAACCATGAGATTGAAGTAACTAGAAGAATAAGATTGGGGCGGAGCACATTTGGCAAGCACTCTGAAATTATGACAGGTAGAGTGCCACTATCCCTCAAGGGGAAGGTATATAACAGCTGTATCTTGCCGGTACTTAGCTACGGAGCAGAAACCTGGAGACTTACAAAGAGGGTTCAGCCTTAATTGAGGATGACGCAGCGAGCAATGAAAACAAAAATGGTAGGTGTAACCTTAAGAGACAAGAAGAAAGCAGAGTGGATTAGGGAACACACGAGGGTTAAGGATATTATAGTTGAAATAAAGAAGAGGAAATGGACATGGACCGGGCATGTAGCACATAGACAGGATAACCGCTGGTCATTAAGGGTAACTAACTGGATTCCCAGAGAAGGGAAGCGGGTTTGGGGAGACAGAAGGTTAGGTGGGCAGATGAGATTAAGAAGTTTGCAGGTGTAAATTGGCAGCAGCAAGCACAGGACCGGGTTAAATGGCTGAACATGGAGAGGCCTTTGTCCTGCAGTGGACGTAGTCAGGCTGATGATGATGATAATGATGATGATGATGATGAAATCTTCAGCCGTTTCTTTCCCCTCTCCACACGCACTACATACCATGTCTGTGTCTTTGTATTTGGCTCGGCACGTCTTGGTCCGCAATACTGCCGTTCTGGCCTCGAACGGCAGAGAGCTACCGCGAGAATCGTCGTAAATCTTTTCTTTTGCACTTTTCTGCTTTAAAGTTAGGTAGGTCTCCAGTGATGATTTCGTACGCAATTCAATCTTCCACATGTCCATCTCTGTTTCTTCACCTTCTTCTTAACCGATGTTTTCTTTTGGCTTGTTATTCAGCTGCTGTCTATACATTTGCTTGACAATTCTCGAATTCGCTTCCTCCATTTAGTATCAACATTCTTCATGTAAAAGTAGCTGAAAACTTTTCTAGCCCACCTGCGTAAAACTGCATCGCCGTGCGATCTGACGTGAAGAGTTCGCATGTGCATCTTCGAATTTCGCAGTAATATCTTTTTTCTCTCTTGGAGCGTACCAGTGATTACGTGTAGCGTTTCGTGCTAGGCGTCGCTTTCTTCATTACGTGACGCACTCAGTTCAACTAGGGCATGGTACTGGTGAAGTGTACGTGGCTCGCTACGCCCTGAATAAAGAGATAGCATATCTTGTCTCAGTGGCAAACCGGTGCCACACACGTCAATGGTTCTCTTTTTTACACGTTTGTTTTAGTTGAATCATGCGATGGGACAGTGATGAAACACGAATGAGGGCATCGAAAGCAAAAGGCATTGAGCCTGAAAAACTCTTCAGTTTATTACCATAATATAACAATATGAGGGCAGATCACCTTGTACATGCCACAAAAAATCAAATAGACTGATAAAAGAAAAAAAACGATTGCTGTAATAGCCGAGATCATGCGTTGGCCTTCAAACAACAAAAAATGAAAGCAACTGAGGGCGAGCGAAAAATAGCAACGGCGAAAATTACCACCACTGCTCTCTCCACCCCCTTTGTAACAAAAATTCAATAGTGCATGAAGTGGCCGTTCACAGAAATTATTTCTGACATCCTTCTTGGCATAGATTTGTATAACGAGGCGACATAATCGCCGTCCGACCAAAGAGTCTCCCACTCTTTTGGAACCGCGTAATACAGTGCTTCTAACGTTTCCCTGGACAAGGTGCGCCTGGACAGACCCCACTTCATTCGAGCCCACACATTCTCGATTGGGTATGCGTCCGCGCCACAGGCCGGCCACGGCATGGTGCGTACGCCAAGATCTTCAAGCATGGTAGTCACCTGAAAAGCCTTGTGTACGGGGCTTTTTTACTGCTGGAAAATAAAGCAGTCGTCAGGGAATGGTATATTCAGGCCATATGGGAGCTTGGTGTCTTGTTGCAGAGAACTGTAACAGGGCGCTGTGAATTTGCCATCAATGCGGACAAGTGGCCCAGCGCATCTTTGCTTACAGAACCCCACATGGACACTGAACACCAGCCACTTAGAAGGCACTCTGAGTACGATAGGGTGGTACCTGCATGTTTAAAAGAACCAAAATGGGCATATGACAGATGAAGAAAGTTGATTTTGGAATTGATTAGGTGCGTTTTCCTTGAAACTGTAGTGTGCTTTAAACAGTCGTGCGAATAACGCGTAAAAGACGCTGTGGGCAAAACTTCAAACACGTGTATTTGGCATGCTGCTAACGAGGAATAATTTGTGGATGTTCTGTTATTTGCAAAGCATTTCTTTTTATATTGATATTTAAGGATATTTTTCTTTGTTGAAGCAAATTTTTTTAAAAACTTGAGAATATTACTTGTACGAAAATATTTCGGCATATGCAAAGCAGCTTATTATAAAAACCGTGAAAGAAAATACATTCGTTACCTTCAATTTTAGGCCACCACACCCTCCTCTGCTGATCCTTCCGATTGCAGAAAGTGGACTCGTCAGAAAGAAAACTATATTTCTTTGTTATTCCTTTTAATTCTGGTGGTTGAAAACGAAGTCTAGGTGTTGTTGGCACTGTCGCTCAGACAGGAAAGGCTTTTGCATCACGGCAAAATTGTAAACTCCGGTCTCATCAGTCGTCGGCTCACTGCCCTTGTAGAAATATTGAATGACGGCTCATACCGGATTTCCTTGGCGGACAAGAAAACATCCACGACAGCTGTGGCCACAATCAAAATGTCGGTCTCGTGCGTCATGACTCTTGACCGCCTAGACCACTTGTCATCCTCAAGTGGTCCATCTTCTCTAAAAGCCTGTATTATCCTGGCGAAAACTGTCTTCAACCTCCCAGTTCTTTGGGTGATTTCTCTTTGCGGTCCACCCTGCACAAAAAGTCTGGCGACATATCGCTGATCCTCTATGTGGACACGAGGCGCCATTTGAGTTGATGACAGACCATTGTCCGGCGCTCGCAATTTCGTCATGTTCAACAAGTATCACTAGCCAAACGAAATCTTAAAAGCATGATTAATGTGTGCAGACGAGAGAATGGCGTGACAGCGATATTCTAGCCGTAGCACTGAAAATCAGCTCAACGACTGTGTAGATAAATCCATGGTCGCACGGCGCACCTCTGGCTGGCTTTTGATAACTACGGTTTCTAATCGGCGTTTCTTTGGAGTTAGGTGGCTATGCAATTCTTTATTGCGAAACATATATTGGCGAACAGGAAATTTGCCAGCTTAAACACTTGATGCCACATTGAGTTGCAATTAAATTCAGTGAAACCGTTGCATCACGTGCGTGATCACGCTCATACACTTAACGGCAAGTTTTCCGACTGGATACCAAATGATGCAAGTCTTCGAAACTAGTAGCTGTAATGACGCTTATTCGGAGCATGCGATATCCTCTATGAAAAACGTGTAAATCACAACCCGTTCCGCGTGGATACAGAAAGTTACGAAGACACATGAGGGCAGTTATGAACTGAGGAAAGCTGAGTGACAGCTGAAAAGAACAAAGCCTGTTTATGAATGAGTGCACGTTCCTTGCTTCTCTGTACTCTTTTGAAACCACAATAAAATGAGAAGGATGCTTGAGATTTGCGCCCAAGAGTAGAATACGAAAAAAATTGCCCGCAGCTTCCCTCGGGGGAACACTGAGGAGGATGCGGAGCATATAATTGGTTAACGGGGTGTTAAAGTGCGACTTACTTGGGTCGATGGCTAAATTGGTTAACGTGGTTGTGAAATGGGGTGTTAAATTGCGACTTACTTGGGTCGATGGCTAAATTGGTTAACGTGGTTGTAGGAGGGGGTGTTAAATGAGTGAACACGTACACACGTATGCGAAAGGGCGGCGCTGGTCGAAGGGACGTCGATCATTGTGTTTGTGGATTCGTTGGAATTCATTTCACCGCGACCTTGGACGTCGACGCGCCGTACAAACCAACCGACGAGCGGCAACTGAGCGAGCAAGCGCCGACCTTGAGTATATATACAGCGCGACGGCGCATGCACTGTCAGTTGTTGAATGTTCTCGAAGGAGAAGCGCGCGCGCGGCACAGATGGCGACGGCGCGACGGCGCATGCGCTGTCAGCTGTCGAATGTTCTCGACGGAGAAGCGCGCGCGGCACAGATGGTGGGCGACGGTGCGACGGCGCATGCGCGCGCGTCAGCTGTCGAATGTTCGAGAAGCGGTGCGGACGGCGCGGACGGCGCACTACAAGGCGCGAGTATAAGATGCTTCCGCATCTAAAACTCATTGAGATTACTTGGTATCACCTTCTCCCTAATTAGCATCAACGTGCCGTGAGGAAAAAAAAGTCTGTGTGCGTAACATCAAACCCATTTTGGCACGCTGAACGCGCTAATTTTCCGCCCACTACCAACAATGCTTACATAGACGCTGACACCAGAATTTCTGCAAAAGGAGCATTTTAACACCAGTGCGACTGCTCTTCGTTGTCTGCGAAGCGATCCGCGTACACCTCACCGCCACCTTGCCCTAATTGAACAGAGCGCGTCACGGAATGAAGAAAGTGACGCCTAGAACAAAACGCTACATGTAATCACTGGCATGCTGCAAGAGAGCAAAAAGATATGGCTGCGTAATTGAAAGGACGCGCATGCGCACTCTCTACATCTGATGGCACGGCGATGCAGTTTTATCGCATTTCGGTCGTCGCTTGCACGTCGCGACTAATTTTCTCACATCTTACCTTTGTGGACTAGCGTCAGGAACTTCTTGCTACACACCTTCTCTGCGGTGTGCCTACAAAATGCGCAGGTGATATTCACCGGAGCTTTTAACGTTAATGTACTTCGACGGGAAAACCAGTGGCTTGTCGAGTTTCTGCATGCCGTGCAAGGACTTCGACTCCTGTCGGAAGTCACTCAGTCAACTATTCACAACGACACCTGTTTAGATATTTTGGTTACTGCAGTGCTGTCAATTCAAGCCTAATCGGCCGTGTTCACTACATTTCATATGGTTCTTACGTCTCCTAACTTTACTTCCTAATAAAGCACAATGTGTAGATGTCGCACTCATTGCAACTTGTGCCAAAACTGACTTTTTTTCATAAATTGTTTTCAGTGGCTTGTACTCAGCCAAGCCAGTAGGTTGTGATGTACTTGGTATAACATTCGTTGCTTTGGAAGGCCTTCATTGGATTTTTTTCTTTTTTTTTGTAAGCCAGCGTTAACGTGCATTTCACTGCGGCCATTTCTGCGATCTGTTTGTCTCAATAGCTTCAGTGCTTTTTCCGGTGGTAATTTTGCGCTCTTTACACATGTAAAATAGGTTGCAGCTGCGTGAAAAAATTTCCTATGACGATGCACCTAAAGCTAACTATGAGAGCAATTGTATGCGTGATATACGGCGATGCAGAAAAAGCTTCTGATTTCACGGTACCAGTAAAAATTAGCTAGCTAACTGACTTTCGTGTAACCGAAATTGGCAAGAATAGAATAAACAAGTGTCTGTTAAAATAATCAATTTAAATTTTCCCAAATAATGCGTAAAACTGGTACCTATTATGCATACTTGCGGTGTAAAAGTCTTGATATAGGCCATCCGAGGCTTCGTTCACACGTTGACATCGGCTCGAAGGGCCCCCTGTCTTAAACCGAAATGGGCTCAGATTTACATCGTGTATGCTCTGAACCCATCCCTTATTACATGCCCTCACCACAGACACCATGCGCACGTGACTATCATTATTTCGCAGGAAAAATAGCCAACACCTCATTGTTCATCCATCTCAATTCCATGCAGATCATGTGTATTGAGTAAACAAGTTCTCCGCACTTGCGGAAGTCTTAGTGCAGCGACACAATTTAAGTCATATTGCGGCAGGCGGAAACGCGTTTCTGGAAGCACGCAGCCACTCATGTTGTTCGCAAGCCATTTTTGCTTTTGCGCTGTTTTGTGCTTGGCCTGCTTCGATGATCGTCCGAATAAAAAAAAACCAGGTTGCGACCAAATATGATTCAATTAACGTGAATTCGGTGCCATTAAAGAATAGGGGTGCTGGCGAGGACTGAGATAACTCGTCCGAGTTACACAATTTTCCCAATCGACGGAGGTCGAATTAACGCAAGTTTACTGTAGATATAAAAACTCGTATGTACAGCTGGCCAACACCTAAACTATCGTGTGCAGCAGCCACCATTATGTCTGTCAGCATCATGTCAATGAACGATGTTGCAAAAAGACATCTTTTGTGGGCGTGTCCTTGGTAAACATTCACTTGTCCTCACTTTTTCTGGAATTCGGTGATATGACAAAGATACAAAAAATGCTGTTTGTGCACGATAGTTAGAGCTTTGGCCGACTGTACGTACGTCTGCAGACAGCTGCGCGTTATTTCTTATTGTTACTTCTACAATCATTCTTTCTTTAAGATACTGTATTTTACTTGATTTTCGCCACTTGTCATTCGCTTATTTTTTGTATTGGAGGTGTTCATTGAAGCTACGCACAACTCGTTATTGTTATTTAGTTTTCTATTTTTATTTCACTTTCCGCATCTGCCTCAAAGGTTCTGCAGTAAAATGGTCGGCATCGGCAGAAAAAAAGTACCTTGGGGCTCTAGACTACACGTGAAAATTATAAAAGGTTTTCTCTATCCATAAAAACAGCATTTGCATCACTATCACTGTAACTAACATATACCTAGCTGCGTAACGACTATGAAGAGACAGAAATTACCTAAGCGAAAGAGAGAGATTGGGGCAGAAAAGGTAAACCTAATAAGATGTTTGGATATTTGATAGTATACAGTATGATTAGAATGAATGTCGCAGTGCGATAATTCAGATTATGTGTAACCATGGCCGAGAATCGAGCCTCTGTCGTCCTTTGCAGCACGACAAATTTACGCTACCACGCTCCTCAACTACTCAACTAAGCTACTCAACCGATGTGAGGCACAAGGAAAGAATATTTATTAAGTCTTCCTTTTTAAGGCCATTTCAGGCTACCGCGTTCACTTTGAAAACGTGTCTTCCTTTCCCAAGAAGCGAATACCTTCAGCGCATGAGTGTCGCATTCGTGACGTAATTACTTAAAAAAGATAACTTATTTTACACAGGAAATCATGCAAGGAATCCATCCTCCTCCATGTCGTACCGAGTGTTTGCCAGCATCGCCGTCGAGCCCACGAGAGGCAGGGGAGGAATTGGCTGTGGGAAACTTGAGCCGCACGGACTGCGCAAGCAGGCCCTTAGGGCTGGAATCCACTTCTCGCAGTAGCAGTCAGTACGCTAACCAGAGCGGCCTAATTTGAAGGCTGGTTCTCGACCTTTTCAGCAGGAACAGATACAATTTTTTATATACGTGATCGTTGTAGAGTAATGATAGTTGGTAACTGCTTTTATATAATGCCAATAAATGTTTATTTAAGCGTAGTTTGTGATTTATGATCGAAAACATTTTTCCCTCGCATCTAACATGTTGCTGTCGAAGGGGGAGCGAGCTAGAGAACCGAATACTTTCTGAAGGCTGTGCTCTTTTCTCAGAAATAACTTGCCGATAAAGGCGAGCAGAAGTTATTGTATGTCGTAAAAATTTCCATGCAAGTGGTGTCAACTAAAATGCTTCATTCTGTGGGAATGTTTCGCTCGTATTCAATAAGCATGCTCCCTCTTCCTTCGTGGACGTAGCTTGATTGCAATGCACCGCTACTCTCATTATAGCAGAGCTTCATCAAGTTTGTTGTTGTTATTGTAGTTGTTGTTGTTGTTGTTATTGTTGTTGTTGTTGTTGTTGTTGCTGCTGCTGGTGCTGCTGCTGCTGTTGTTGTTGTTGTTGTTGTTGTTGTTGTTGTTGTTGTTGTTGTTGTTGTTGTTGTTGTTGTTGTTGTTGTTGTTGTTGCAAGTGTTTCTTTTTCAAGTGGAAACAGCACATTGTGTCCGCATAATTTTTGTTAGTCGGTGTAATCACACAATGATTACCCGCACAAAAACAAAACATATATAATCTATTTCTCACGGTATCTCAACATTTCTCTAGCGAGTTGTTGGAGAGGTTTTGAAATATTTTTCTTCTGCACAAAAATAGGCGCACAAATGTGTGTCACAGGCGCAAAAATACGTGCCAAAAACGACAAAGACTTTTCAGAATCTTAGCGCGGTGCTGTCGAATTTCGGTCCGCTCTGAGTTACATTAACTGGCAAGTCAGTTCATGTTCCTTCAAGAAAACAAAAAAGTTGGCCACGTATATGCATGTAATATGCAATTATTGTCGAAAGACGACAGTCTTGCGTGTGGAGAGAGTGAACAAAACATTTATTTGATGTTCTGCTCAAGAAAATCGGTGAATGGTACTCTGGAGGCGCTGCGTTAGAGTGTCTCGAGCGTGCAGCGAAGGCGAACGAGCGCATCAAGTTGCGTCACACGTGAGACATGAGCGCCATCTGCAGTTTTCTTGGAAAACAAAACGCGTGGCTCTGAGACTTGTGTGCGCGCTCATCTCTGAGGTAATAAGAAGTAGAACGCAAGGCGATAGATAGGTGCCACCACCGCCTCGTTTCGGCAAGTGTTTGCAAGCGTTGAAAACACTTGCCGTTTCGTGCAAGCGCTGCATGGCCAGCGCAGCGTGATAAGTGCTACAGTCCTTAAAATTACCTATCTATGCCTTTTCTAGTAAAATGGGCACATGCAGAATATATACGTGTTATTATGGTGCCCCAGACATGCGCAAATATTGCTTTTTAATTGACAATGGCACAAGTATAAATGCTTAACCTTGAGCAATGTTGGCGGTTGCTGCGGATGAAGTCGGCTTTTTCAAATACCCGGTGCCGTTAGGAGTGGACAAACAGACAAATGTACAGACAGACAGACAGACAGACAGACAGACAGACAGACAGACAGACAGACAGACAGACAGACAGACAGAGAGACAGACAGACAGACCAAAATTTTTACGTCGAAGGTCCCCAAGAAAGACTATTGTCTTTCAAATAATCGCAGTGACTCACTGTGTATAATAGTCCTATTGCATACGTCTTGTCTGTTTGGTTCAGAACCATCGCACATGGGCTTAGTTTTATATAAGTCAGTGGATGCACTAGAGGCAGCTTCGACGTAACCCTGATTGATTGATATGTGGTGTTTAACGTCCCAAGACCACCATATGATTATGACAGACGCCGTAGTGGAGGGCTCCAGAAATTTCGCCCACCTGGGGTTCATTAACGTGCATCTAAATCTGAGTATATGGGCCTACAACCTTTCCGCCTCCATCAGAAATGCTGCCGCTACTGCCGGAATTCAATCCCGTGACCTGCGGGTCAGCAGCCGAGTACCTTAGCCACTAGAACTCCACGGCGGGGCTTCGACGTAACCCTGTAATGCCCACGAGCAGTTCTGCGTTGAGAAAAATTGCAAAAAAAACACTGATCGTTTTTACTCTTCCTGCTCAAATCATATACAGAAAAATATGAAAAAAAATTCTTAAGGCTAACGAAATTAGTTCTCATTAATTACGAAGAAATGATTACTGAGAATAAATGTGTAAGTCACTGTACCTTCCTCATAAAATGTCTAAACTGCAATAGCTGCTTAGGATGATACCTACGGCATTTTTAGAGGTATTTATTTCAATATACCAAAGTTTTGCGAAAACTCGCAAACAAAATGTTTCAAATGGATAAAAAAAGATTTCACCCATACAAAATAATTGTTCAAAACGTTGGATTTACTTGGCACAACAGATGATGCGCAGCTAATATAATGAAGTTTCAGGAACTCGTACCTCATTAACCAAGGCATCTGCGAAACAGATAAGTGCAAGAGCTCTGGTTCTAGATCCACTCTTGAGCACATACTATGGGAATGTCGTGGGAAAAGGAACACTACTACAACCACAAGATATTGCCTGTGTGCAATACTACAGCTCTGCCCTCGGCGATCAACTTTGGCCTGTTCAACGGGGTGAGGAAGTCGCGAGGACTCAAGAACTCATGACCGTCACCAAAGCGGGACCTTTGGCCTGTCCCATACACTTTCAGGACACTTCATTAAAGTTTTTTGTATGTATATATAGACTGCCTAGTCAAATGCCTCCACAAATATTTTTAATTTGCGCAGGTCTCTTTCTGTTACTTCGCTTCAATGTTGTTATTGGAATGACTCCGAAATCGGCCGTCGACTAGTTTTCACAATTTCGTAGGTTTATAGTTTAAAGAAAATGCCTTCCGGTAGCTCCTCTAATATAGGTTGCACTGAACCTCACTATTACCAGAACACTCTCTTTACAGAAGCGACGTAACTTCTTTGCTGCTGTAGGATGCACATATGCCCCGTTTCACTTTGTAACTGTACCGAGACACTTCGATGCTGCTGTTTTTGTTGTTACCCAGATAAACAGGCGAATATTATTACGGGCTTTTTGGAATAATACAAAAAAGTATTAGCGCCTGCTCTATACGCCATTCCAAAAATGCTACACCAGTTCAATACTTTTATTTGATCGTATTTTGTTCAGTTTTCGCATCATACTACCACACAATTGCTCTCGTACTGGGCTGAGTTCAGAAACATCACCAGGACCCGTCAACAGCTTGATCTTATTGTCCATATTAGGGACGTACCTCCAATTAGTAATAGCAATAGCTCTATCAAAATACAGCTTACGAAACTTCAAAAAAATCAAGCAAGACTAATGTCGCACCACCTATTATAATCTATTCTGGGTGACTGCAAGGTTCATTCACCAATAGACCGTGTCATTGTAACGAATGCCTAAAAAATGAAAAAAGAATTGGAAATGGCATCTTCGCTCTTGATCTAGGTTGGTCATTTTTCCTACGCTTTTCTGATTATGTACGCATTCTTGTAGCAAAATGTTTGGCGGAAATTTTAGCTATCCGCTAAAAAACAGTATCAACAAGTTAGGCCTTAATTTTAACTCATTGGCGGTCGGTGTGTTCTTTTCTCACGGCAAATCAGAACTCCTAAGTGCTAAATACTTTCAAGTGATTAGTTTCACCACATAAACTTTTAGTTAAATTGGTTGGGGTGTCAGGGCATGAAGAACTTTTTCTGAATGAAATGATGGATGCGTTGACAAAGTCATTGCTAAATGGCCCAGTTATTCACGTACTATCATAATCTAAATTTTTATAGACGCTAAACTTAGGAAGAAATTGATGTTAGAACTTTTCTGCCGTCCATATTATATACATAGGAATTTCAACACATAAGTTATTGTTGGAGTAATAAAATGTGTCACACGCGTGCAGTTAAAGTCCCAGTCACTAGACTGCGGTGCAAACATAGGATGCCGCCTCCTGTCTCATAAGATTGGTGTTAAACACTCGAACTCTATTTTCTTTCGAAGCTTTTTCTCAAAAATTCTATGACGAAAAAGTTGCTCATGCCTTGCAGAAGTTTATTACCGCTTCAAGTAGATTCAGACTGTATATTACTACTTCTAAATGACTTGCTTCCAAATCACTTTATTTATTCATTTATTTCTTGATTGATTTGTAGGGTTTAACGTCCCAAAACCACGATATGAGTATGAGACACGCCACAGTAGAGGGCTTCAGAAATTTCGACCACCTGGGATTCTTTAACGTGCATCAAAATCTGAGCACACGGGCCTACAAGAGTTCCGCCTCCATCGGAAATGCAGCCGCCGCAGCTGGGATTCGATCCCGCGACCTGTGGGTCAGCAGCCGACTACCCTAGCTTAGGCCACCGCGGCGGGGTGCATATATTTGTTGTTGCTGCTTAAATTATGTGCTTCATTTTATATATTCCTTATTTCTTATTGTCGATTTGTCTTTTAATTTTTGCCTTTATGCTTCTCATTAGTTAATCCGGTTCTTGGCCGATCCATAAGCGTGGGTGTAAGAAAAGAAAGAAGAGCCTGAAATTTGTGGCACACACCCAGGTTAAGGGATTGACCAAGAACACGGTAGTTCTGAAGAAATACTGTTAATTTATTAGCTCACGTTGTTTAACGTAATAAAAGAGATTATTGAAAAAAATTTGAGACATTGACAATTAAAGATAACCTATATAAAAAAGCAGATAATTTCAGCTGCAACAATAAATAAGTAAATGCAGAAAGCAATTTGAAAAAAAAGTAATGTGAGAGTAATAATATGCTCTACAGTCTCAGTTTTTTTGAAGCTTCCATTAAGTCTTGCAAGGAGCGTGGGCGTGTGCCACAGATTCTAGGCGCTTCCTGTTCCTCTTACTGATATGAGATTAGCAAGAAGATGAAAAAAAGAGTTACTTCACTGCCACGTTCAGGTATTTCAAATAATTGCAATACCACATTTAAAATAATTACGCCAGGTTAAACAGTTTATTTAAAATAATTTTACCTCTTACAAATTATTCATCGTGAATCCAGTATGTATGACCCGGCCGTCTCTTGGCTGATCCCCCTGAGTGGGTAGGTGCCAATATTCTAAGAAGCATCATTATCACCAGCCCTACGACGTTTCTTATTCCAAGATGTTGAGAAAAGCAGTCAAACAAAGTTCCGTTAGCACTGCATGCCACGACCACAGAGAAATTATTCTTACACCGCGATAACAAAAGCAATGCATGAGCCAAATCAGATACCATTTTTTGTTTAACAACAGTGTCATTCCTTGTCGCGTAAGTAGAGGTAATTAAAAACTAAGAAGCGCGAAAAATTGGTCAAATATCAAATCAGAAGCGTTTTAAAATCATACTGCTCCAAACTTGTCTATGAAAGGAGCTACACAATTCATCAAGTCCTTCTGCGGGAAAGAACCGTAAACGTCTTTCAGATTACCAGAAAAGGCAACACGCTTCCTGTCGTCTCTGTCTTTAAAAAAGCACTTACGAGCCTTCGACGAGCAAAAACTCTTTGTACTTTTTATAGAAGTTGCTACGTGTGCCATCTTATGTTTCTGGCACTGTCACATGGTTTCGTCGCGGTAACATGAATTCCACTTTCTCGTGTCTTTCAACAAGTGCGAACCACGGCTGTTTCTTTTTTCCGTTATTTCCGCTTCCTTCTTGCGCAGGGGCGGCGCCAGTTGGCTCAGAAGGTACGGGTGGGCTCACCATTATCGCCT
This sequence comes from Rhipicephalus annulatus, assembly GCA_013436015.1. Taxonomy (NCBI): domain Eukaryota; kingdom Metazoa; phylum Arthropoda; class Arachnida; order Ixodida; family Ixodidae; genus Rhipicephalus; species Rhipicephalus annulatus. The sequence continues at coordinate 50,379 of WOVY01002968.1, forward strand.
GCCCTCCTCCTTTTGCTTGCCCAAAATACGTCATGAACATACCACAACTCATAAGTTCTTCACCTTCTCTTCCCCTTGAGGTGACTTCATTGTCGTGGCTGCCTCCCACCCCTGAACTGAAAAATTGTGGTGCCACTAATGTCGGTGTATATGTATCGGTTCATGCTCAAATAAAATATCAGTTTGAAGGAGCGCTGTGTCCTTGTCGATTTTCTTGTACGTCCTTGTCGGTTGCACTCACTAGCTAATACTGGATATAAACCAGCCAGCTCACCTTCGTGTTTTAGATTAACCTAACTTCTTAACGCTCTGCTGAAATGAGAAGTCCGCCATCTCTGTTTCATCGAATTTCCTCTGGCTCCTGTTTCCTGCCAGCCGGTATCCATATAATCTCAATGATTTGTGTTTCCTGTTTATAAAAACTGTTATAGTTTATTGGTATTGATTGACAAATAAACCTTATTTAGGTGACATTTTCATGCTTATTGTGAGCTTATGTACTTATGCCTACAAGCGTAAATGGCAGTGCATGCTTTAGCTAGACTAAAGCAAAGTAATCTTTGGTTTTGCTCTTTTACCAATACTCTAAAGCTGAACAACCCACAATGAGTGCTAGTAAAAACTACCAAAGCTATCGTGGTGGCGACTATGACTAGCTCAAGTTTGACACGGAAACGCTTTTATTATCAGCGCGGCTCCCGTGAAAAGTATACTAATGCTTCAGAAGCAATTTTTAAGACCGAGAGCAAAGAACTTTTGCTTGAAACATATTTTATGATATAAATTGGAAAATTTACGAGGTTCCTTAGACACACGCCTTAGTCGATTCGAAGGCACGAGCCATCGTCTTATATTCAACGTTCGTTTCCGAATGCTTTCAGCAACTTACGTGGTTTTGTAACATCTCCAAAATCGGAAGCATTGTGAGCTTTCTGTTTCTCACCGCGTTTAGCGCTACAGCCACAATAGGCCGACCTTAGACAAAGCGATGATTTCATGTGATGACTTCAAAATGTGGCGTTGATGCTGTCGTAACGCTCTTACAACAACGTCACAAAATGTGCCGCTCTGTAATGCCACGAACACGCCATACGAAGACGTCATTGCATAATGATTTTTTTCTTGTATCAATGATGTCACCGCCAACACGTCTCACTGGTGAGCTTCCTCCTTTGATGGGGCATCAAAGGCTTTGACCTCTATATACAAGCCATCATCCCTTACTAGGAGTGAAGACGAAATAAGAGTGTGTGGAATGAAACAAGCAGAAAAACAAGACGTTTTATCTCAGCTAGAACATATTCGAAAAACACCTGCGTTGCACAGTGCCACGCCAAGATGTTAAACGTTTTTACCCGGGAAGCAAAGAAGGTTGGCTTAATGTTGGGGATAGAATGTCAGTTCACGGCCCACAATTGGCCCAGCTTGGCCACCAACCGCCAATCATGGCGATGCCATTGATTGATTGATTTGTGGGGTTTAACGTCCCAAAACCACCATATGCTTATGAGAGACGCCGTAGGGGAGGGCTCCGGAAATTTCGACCACCTGGGGTTCTTTAACGTGCGCCCAAATCTGAGCACACGGGCCTACAACATTTCCGCCTCCATCGGAAATGCAGCTGCCGCAGACGGGAATTGAACCCGCGACCTGTGGTCAGCAGCCGAGTACCTTAGCCACTAGACCACCGCGGCGGGGCACGGCGATGCCAGCCGATTAGAAAAGCAATGTTGGACTAGCATTGACAACGTTCCGCCAATAATGGCATTGCCAGTCTCGTAGAACGGTAATGTTGGACCAGTATTCAGATTTTCCGCCAGTATTGGTCGCGCCAGCCTATTCGAATGGCTACATTGAACCGAGTTGTGCAAACAGCAGCCAATATGGGCGGAGCCATGCAATTAGTCTGGCCCGTCGTTCGAACGTTATTGCCGGCATCGGCTGAAGCGTCAACTTTGTTGCCAAAATATTGGACCAGTATGAGCTAATTTCTACGTCTGCTGCTTTTTGGCACTGTTATGCTCCTACTTCACGCGCCGGTTTTTCAGGTTTGAGAGAGTAATATGCTGGGCGCATGAAAATATAGTTTTGTCATTTAATCAAGCACAACTAGTTGATATGCATGAATGTTGATTGAAGTTGAGCAAGGGAGACTATTTTACTGAGAAACATTTATCGAGTTTGTCGCCTGTCAGACGTCCGATGCGGTGCTTTCCGAGATGGAAATCGTGCAGATCTGTGCAGTGAAGCAACCGCTGATGCCACTGCTCTACGCGATGCACATCGAAGTGACCCGGCTTGCGCCGGGGTTCGTTTCGTCGCATCACGCCGGTGATGTCACGCCAGGCACTTTGGATTTCGCGGATATCGAACGCAAATTGTACCGTATCATGGGTCCTGCTATGCTATCGCCGCAACCGATTTGGTTTTTTTGCGTTCACAGCGCTGTACCAGTTAACGGCACGCAAGTGCTTCACGTATGCGAACGGGGGGTTATCAGTGCGTTACAGTGATTGCATTGTACAACTCACGCATTAGTCGTAATCTGGCACACGCACCGACGCACGCATCCTGTTTCGCAACCACCACACGAATCGCCTACAACATCACAGCGAGCAGTTGGAAAAGTGTGGTGGAGTGCGTGGGCGTCGGAAAACTTGTCTCCGTGGGTCGTCGCGAGTTAGAATTTTGTTGTGAAACGTTTTTCTGTTGATCATTTTTATATATATATACATGACCCTACTGTAGCCAGAACATCAGCTAGCTTACGCAGTACGTAGACTTAATTGGGCCCGCAGAATGGTGCGCAAAAAAAATGTTCAGTGAGTTCATATGTGCTGATGCTTAGAACACATAATGCGTAGGCTAAATCGTTTATGAACAATAAACACGCACGCTTACAGCATCGTGTTTTATCAAATACAAAACCACATAACCCTCCACATCTCTTTCCTGCTCTTTTTTTAAGTCTGTGGACAGAAGGAAGTGCTTTGCATAGATCTGGCAAGTTGGTTGCTGTAAAGTAGAGAGTTTTATTTCACACCCGCTGTCCTTTAACAATTTTTTTTTAGTGGGGCGGCTAAGGCCAGCTGGCTGTGTTTCGAGAAATCAGTGCAGGACACGTTACAAACCTGAAAATGTGTCAGAAATTGCGGTAATCTCCAGAACATGGGGAGGATCATTTTACAGCTGCTAGCAAGACAGGTCTTCAAAACTGAAAGGCAATATCAATGAATAAATCTTGATCTACGAGTGAGTGACTGTTTGTAGTACTCAAGACTGTTACATGTGCTGTTAGCTGCTGCGTATTTTTTTATTATGCATGTGATATCTTTAATTTTTTTTCTTACAGTGTTTTTCAACATAACTTGGTGATATCTTCTTAGTTTCTTTTCTCAAGACTCAGCAATCTTGTTTGCTCTTCTGCCCTGTGATCAGCAAATAACTAGTTCATTTGTCTTAATTATCAAACACTCTACATGCACTTTTTTTTGCTGTATCTATCTTCAGGGTGCCCCGCCATGGTGGTCTAGTGGCTAAGGTACTCGGCTGCTGACCCGCAGGTCGCGGGTTCGATTCCCGATTGCGGCGGTTGCATTTCCGATGGAGGCGGAAATGTTGTATGCCCGTGTACTCAGAGTTGGGTGCACGGTAAAGAACCCCAGGTGGTCAAAATTTCTGGAGCCCTCCACTACGGCGTCTCTCATAATCATATGGTGATTTTGGGGCGTTAAAGCCCACAAATCAATCAATCAATCTGTCTTCAGGACATCCTATAATTAGTGGGAGAGTCAAACAGAACTAAAAGCAAGTGTGGTTGAACGGCTCAGTTGGGCAAAGTAGCTGGTGCATATCACTCTTCCTGTATTTTATATATTTGTGACTTATACTGCTCAACACACATGAATTTCTCATTGGTTGTTATATTTATGTTGCATATGAACATGTTTCCTCAAGACGTTTCAAACTGAAACGAACCTTTTCACATTTAGTTTGACATGCAGATCAAGATATTAGGCTTATCTTTATTAGTAATGGCAGAAATGGTCACACCCACCAGAGAGATAGTTTAAATAATGAGCCACTGAAGGCGCAAAAGTGCAAGATGGGTACTTCATAGTTATTGCAGTAATGTATCCAAGGAATGGGACACTAGAAAATGGTCCACCCCTGAAATTTTCAGCAGTGGCATACCGAGCACCAAATAACACGTACTCGACTTGCCTTCACTAAATACTAAGGACGTCATACCCCTATCCCTCCACCACACAAAGTTCCACCTAAATGACAGGTTACAAGTTCAGGGCCCATGTTCAAGCATTTTGTCAAGGTTTAAGCGACCTTATGTATTCCAAACGGGAACATATTTCTAAGAAAAACAAATACAAGCCTTCAGCAGCAGCGACTACATTTGTGTGCACAATTTGTTTATGCTAGCTGTGTCAACTTGTGGCCAGAATAGAGCAAAATACATAGGTCGTTAGATGAACTCAACCTTCTCTCTAGTCAGTATGTCCTGACTTGACCTCAGTCTGGCGCGCAAAACCGTAGCCGATACCTCTAGTGAAGGGACTGTTATCTATGATGGGTCGGTCAAATCGTGTTCCAAAACCCACAAGTGTTGCTTCTCTTCTCTCGAAATAATGCAATAAAAACTAATTGTACATACATCAGGAGCTTATGATTTCATTCTTTTTACATCAAAACTAAATATAACTTACAGCATAATGATGAAGTATTTATTTCATGGAAATTTTATTGGTTTGCTGAAACTCACAAATATATTTTCTTCCTTTGAATGTAATATTGAGTGCCTTGTGATTGTGCTATCTGAATTTGACACATTTATTGATAGTACACCATAATTCACACCTGAAGGGGCTATAGTCTTAGCATGTTTTAGTAGTACTCTTCGTACCTGATTTGCAGCTCACTAAAAGAAAGGTTTTGCCTGTCGAGCTATTATACATACTCAGGGCATCACCACTGCAAAGATACACTACAACCAAGAAAGGGCACACCTGTAGTGATTAGTCCACACTTTTTTTATGTTTTCTGCTGTGCCAATAAGGCTGGCTGAGTGAGCACTGCATCTAGTACCAGGAGGCTGCAGCGACAAAGTCCTACTTACAAAACACTCACCAGCTGAGAGCAGAAGTACTGACATGCCAACCATCCAAAACAGAATGCCAGAGAAAGGAGCGGCGATTACTCTTACAGTGAATAAAAACATGCTAAAAGTTGAAAGTTTTAACGTTGCCGATATTCCAGCCAAGTAAGATAAGGATACGCTGAGAAAAGATACTGAGGATACGGCATCAGCAAATGACAAAACAAGAACGGGCAGAGGTTTATCTTCATCACATGAACAGTCTTCAACTGATAACGCGAGTAAGTAACTGATAAACGAGTGCATGAGGGAGAGTTGTCACACAAGGTCGTCAGCAGTCAACTTACACCCCCTCCGCAAACTTTTGCCTGACCCCCGTGTTGTGTTTGGCGCCGCAGCCAACGGATGGCGCCAATCTGTTTGCGACCAACTGAAGGGAAAGCCAACTGTAATAGGGACCAATTTTCATTGAGTTCCGACGCTAGCGAAAGCCCCGCCAGCCCGCTGCTGGTGCACGTACAGCGCGCGACATACTGCATTCAAGCTCGTTACGAGTACCCGCAACGTGTTTTCGACGACTCCCAACACAGCGACGAGGTCTCAGCCCAATACTGTCAGCCCGGAGCTCATCGGGCGGCAAAGACAGGCGAGAACTCGATCAGCGAGCGTACGGGAGGCCGACGGCAATGGCGGCCAATTTCCAGGCAGTCGCAAAGCACAGGCAAACTGCAGACGCTTAAGCAGACCTTCGCGGTGCATTTCGTGTACGCGACATACAAAACGACCGAGCCCGTTCCGGCAAGCGTGATCCGTATGGCACACGCGACAAGTAGAGCAGAATAAAGAATTATAATTTACTTGCGAAAGAATTCAGCGCCGCTTTCTGCCCTGAGTCGGGCTGAAGGATATATCTGATAGGCCTGCTGTCTTCTCAGCCACCATGTTGGCCTTCCCAACTGTTGCTGTCGTGTGCTGGTCATGACTGTCTTGAAGCCAGAGATATACAGCGCGGCGTGGGGACGTGTCGAGACTTGCTGCAGACTTCATGGGTGCAGCGAAACGTAAAAGCAGCAGCCCACGCTTGTGCAAGCGTACACAAAAGCACCACGTCATAATTTGTACATCGTCAAATCCAGGCGGCCGTGGTCGAGCACTGCGAGCGCGGCGCAACGTGACCCGTCGTCGGCAAAATACGAAGAAAGGCTGAGCCATGAGCGGAGCAGGACGACTAGTGACCTTGGCAACGCTTGAGCGCTGCCTGCATTCCCCGGGCGGTTCATCCCTTTGGAGCGTGTTCGAAGACTAAGTGGTTTGCACGCGGCACACTTCCCTCTGTAGTTCCTCCTCAACGGTCTATTCGTTTATCGTAAGCGCCTCTTGGGCTACGTTACTTCTTTTTCGGGAAATTTTGCCTTAGAGTGGTGGACTTGGCAACGTCCTGTTTAAGTCGAGTGAGAAGTTCTGCTAGTTTGTCATAATTGGTATCGTCTTGCTTCCTAAGTTCTCGAAATCGGTTCCAGTTCGTAAGGCGGAAGTTGCCGATTTTGTTCGTGGACGCGTTGATTACTGTTTAAATAATGTAATGACCGTGCCGAGGTTCTCACGCACGTTCGTTCACGTACCTGCATTTTGAACCATATACTACGTCATGTAAAAAAGAAAATGCATGCTCTAGCTAACTCTAGAAGGAATACACCAGGCTGAGCAGCGTTACACAAATTAAAGCTGTCGTGTCATTTCCTCAACTGTTTCCAGCATATACACAGCTTTTGTGCTCAAAACAAGGTTATTTACTCCACCCTTTTTGTCCAAGTCACCACCGCCAAAGTTTCATAGATCTGTCAATGTGAGCCACAGCCATTAGCAAGTGAGCCGCATGCATTGTTCTTATTTCCCTGAATTCGCCTATCTCGTCGTCTTCTTGTGACGGACTTCATGTCGCGCATGAATAACTATAGCTCGAGTTATCCCTGCAGTTTCATGATTTTGTTTCAGGAGTTGCGGCTTATTATTGTAAGCGTCATTGTTCTAGATATAATCTACTCCACGCCCGCATATATCGATATTTGAGAGTGTGAAGGTTTTGTAGGAAAACCTTTCCTAAGGCTTTCCTGACATTCACCGCAGTGTCATCCAAAACAAGGCGTTGTACATTCGAACAGTCCAAGAACAAACAAGCATCTACCTCACGACCTTTCTTCGTCGCTTTTGTCCATGTCGCGTGCAAAGCGTACTCAGAGTTTGAAAAATAACTGTCAAGTAAAGCACCCAATTGGACCAGCCACCGGATTGTTTAGACCTTGCTGTCGAACACGGTGTGTCGGATGTCCAGAGCGTGATCCTCCAAAAGGACAGGAAGTAGGAAAGTCACTTGCCAAACGGCCGATGGCCGAAGGCCTTGTTGAAGAATGGGAGACGAGATGACGGTGATGAGGCCGTGCCGTGGTCTCAGCACTTATTTGAGACGCAGGCATAGCTGAAGTCTCCGCTGCAGCGTCCAGCCAGGCCAGGAGCGAGGGCGTTCTGAATTCTTCGTGGCTCGCGCATCACGTGCCATGCGGCTCTCTTCTATTTCGGCGCAGCCAGCTGGCCAAATCTTGCGTTGCGCTTATAGGCTCCCCCCTAGCGCTTTGCGCTAAGGGGGAACATATGCTTTTTGCACATATGCTTAAATAGCACTTTGCGCTATTTTGGGCATATGTACAAAATGAAGAGCAAAAAAGACAGATACTATGTACGTGAGTGACAGTCTGTGGATTGTCCGTGAGGAAGTCCAAGTCGCCACCTTGAAGTGACCATCGGGAATCAGAGGGTCTCTGGTGGTCACACTGGGTGTTGTGCAGCGGACGAAGAAGTAATCGTCGGGTCGCTGTGGTCGCACACAAGTGGCTAACAGGATGACCAGCTGGGGCCAGCCGGGAGCGCACGTGTTGTAGTGAGTGGGTATTGCAGGTAGAGGTGCCTTCCGGGTGAGATGAGGGCGGGTTCAAAAAAGATGATGTGGCCTCTGCGCACGAAACATTGACAAATGGTGCAGTGAAGTCTTGCAGACCACCCATCGATAAGCCCCGCCGCGGTGGTCTAGTGGCTAAGGTACTCAGCTGCTGACCCGCAGGTCGCGGGTTCAAATCCCGGCTGCGGCGGCTGCATTTCCGATGGAGGCGGAAATGTTGTAGGCCCGTGTGCTCAGATTTGGGTGCACGTTAAAGAACCCCAGGTGGTCAAAATTTCCGGAGCCCTCCACTACGGCGTCTCTCATAATCATATGGTGGTTTTGGGACGTTAAACCCCACATATCAATCAATCAATCACCCATCGATAAGCAATGCTTTTGATGGTGCTTTCGCGGGCATGCACTGCGCTGACGCCGAGGTCGACACGCAGGTGTCATGACTTGAGTGGTATCCGAGTATGAGTGGACTTGACCGCTTACGTTGGCAGTGGTCAAGTAGCATTGTACAAGTCGGGTAGAAGTGAATGACGTCTGCGGCTTGTAAAAGGGCATGCCTACATTCGAGTTACATGCCTACTATTTCATGGTTTCCGTCAAAAACTTGGTAGGAGGCGTATTACGGGATCCAGCAGGTGTGGACTTTAGAGGAGGCTCAGTGGGCGCACCTAGACCTGGGGAAAGCCCAATTCAGTAGTCGGCGCAAGCGGGTTCGTGCGCAGGTAAGTATAGAAGATGTTTGCCTCTATGGCAGGCGTGACATGCGTGGTCTGCTGTGCCTTAGGCGGACGAAGCACGTCGTCGTCAGGAGCGTCGGTCATGTCGCAGCGTCTCGGATGTTTGGCCGTGGTTGATGGCTGGTGGCTCTAACTTCGGCTGCGGGAGAGTGCGAGGGTGATGCTGGTGAATGCTGGCAGGACGCGCAAAGTGTTGGTGTTGGTAGAGAGTCGCCTTCGGAAATCGTGAACGGAGAAAGTTCCGCGACTGGGAGGTGAATAGCGGACGTGAGGATGTCCGTAGTCTTGGCAAACTTCGGGGCGTGCGGCGATGTTGCCGTCGTGGAGCCTGACATGTCCGAGAAGTCGTAGTTTGTGGAGGTCGGAGAAGACGTGCAGGTGGCGAGAGCGCCTGAAGGCAAGTCGGCTGAGGACTTAGAGAAAACGCACATCGCAGCGGTCTGATCATTGGTGGCAGGAATGTCTTGAAGAACCTTGTCAGATATCGTGGCTGACTGGTCGCATACAGCACGAATATTCTGAACCTCGGCGGATGGGCAGTAAGACGAGGGATGGGCAGTAAGACAGTTGCAGCGAGATGACGCAGCGCTACCGGAAGAGCTTCGAGAAGAATGACGTGCATCTGCGGCTGGTCTGTGACGCAATTCACTTCAAGAACGGCGTCGAGCTGCATAAACCATACCTTAGGGTAAATCGTTTTGAACTGCAACATTGGTGGGCAGATTCGCGGGAATATGGCAGCCGATGGCTCGTTTAAGGGCGCGTCCTTCAGATAACCAAGTCCTTCACGTCTGGATCAGTAGAGATGGGTCAAAGTGCGGCTCTGAGAATTAAGCTAGCTGGAACATGACCACGATGTTCAGAGGCAGTGGTGCAGCGCTACTCGCTTGTCCGTTGATCTGGGGTCACCATATGTTGAGGAATGCGATACGAGATGGCAGCGTTGAGGCCGTGCCGTGGTCTGAGCTTTTATTCGAGGCGCAGGCGTAGGCGGAGTCGCGGCTGTAGCGTCCAGCCAGGGCAGGAGTTAGGCCGTTCTGAATTTCTCGTGGCTCGCAAATCACGTGCTAAACGGCTGTTTTCATTTTCGGCGCAGCAGGCTGGCCAAATCCTGCGTGGCCCTACAGCCTCACTGTGAACAGGGGTGTGAGATGCGACTGCCGTTGCAGGCTTTCAGCTCACGGAAGTGATAGTGTAGGAGAAGGTGTATGACAGAAAGGAAAAAAAAGCAGCGACTATGGTGACAAAGAAAAGGTGGAGGTAAACAAGAAGCGGCATGTCCTCCAGAGGTATTTGTCGGCGAGCCAAGCGACAGGCATTCTTGTAATTCTTAACAAACAAGTGATTCGCAGTGCATGAGGCCCCCTCAGGTCACTGATGAAGCAACTATGCAGCTTTCGAAACTGTGAGACGCAAGCAAGTTGGTCTTCTGCAGAAAAATAAGGATGAGGTGGATCATATACGGCAAGCATTCTGAAATCATGTATGGTAATGTGCCACTAACCCTTAAGAGCTAGGTATATAACAGCTCTATCTTTCTGGGACTTACTTACGGAGCAGAAACTTGGAGGCTTACATAGAAAGTTTAGCCTAAATTCAGGACGGCACAGCAAGCGTTGTTTGGATGTAACCTTAACAGACCAGAAGAGAGGATACTGGGTCAGGGAAGAAACTGCGGTTAAAGATGTCATAGTTGAAATCAAGAAGAAGAAAAGGACATGAACCGGGCACGTAGCACGCCAGCAGTATAACCACCGGTAATTAAGGGTAACTGACTGGATTCCCGGAGAAGTCAAACACACGAAGGTGAGATAAAAAGACAAGTGAGCCGATGAGGTTAAAAAGTTCGCAAGTATGACGTGCCAGCAGAAAGCGCAAGACTGCGTTGATTGGGCGAAAATACGAGAGGCCTTTTTCTTGCAGTGGGTCAAGTCAGGCTGACGACGACGACGACGACGACGACGATGATGATGATTATGATGACGATGATGAGACACAAAGGAAAGTTAAACTGGACATCTAACCAGTAATGACAGAAGAAATCAGGAAAATCTTGGAGGGTATGCAACTGGGTAAAGCTGCTGATGAGGATCTGCTAACATCAGATCTGATAAAAAACGAAGGATATACTGCACTAAAAGAACTAGCCACCCTGTTAACGAAATGTCTCCTGACGGCGAGGGCACCAGGCCTTAGAAGAATACTAACATCATCTCAATTTATAAAAAAAATGGGATGAGGACTTGAAGAATTACCACCCCATCAGCTTGCTCTCCGTCGTTTAACATGCTACTTACAAATGTAACTTCTAACAGAATTAAGACAACATTAGAACCTATTCAACCAAAGGAACAAACAGGATTTTTCACAGGCTACTCAACCATCGACCACGTTCATACTATCAATTAGTGATAGAGAAATGCTCAGAATACAGGCAACCACTATGCATAGCCTTCATATATTACAAGAAGGCATTTGATTCAGTATAGATATCTGCAGTCATGCAGAACGCCCTACGCGGTGGTCTATAGTGCGTAAGGTACTTGGTTGCTGACGCGCAGATCATGAGATCGAATGCCTGCTGCGGCAGCTGCATTTTCGAAAGAGGCGAAAATGCTGTAGGCCCATGAGCTCAGAATTTTGTACACGTGAAAGATCCCCAGGTGGCCAAAATTTATGGGGCCCTCCACTATGGTGCATGTCATATTCATAAGGTTTATATGGGTTGTGAAACTCCACATATCAGTCAAATGAGACACTATGCAATGAGGTTGTCGACGAAACAAATATAAACATACTGCAAGAACTCTACATATGATCCACTGCCACTATAGTGCTCCATAAAGAAAGCAAAAGAATACCAATAACTAAGGTGGAAGAATAGGGGAAACGATTTCGCCAATGGTATTTACCACGCACTTACAAGAGGTTTTCAGTGGCCTCGAATGGAAATAGTTGGCGATAAGAGTTCATGGAAAGTACCTTAGGAAGCTGTGTTTCACCGATGACATTGCATAGCTGTGTAACTCAGTGAGCGAATTGCATTTCATGGTTACTGAATTAGACAAATAGGTCCTAAAATTATTCTGTAGAAAAATAAACTAATCTACAATATCCTCGGAAGAGAACAGCGCTTCGAGATAGGTAGCGGTGCACTTGAAGTGAACAAAAACGAATACGTCTACTTAAAACAGGTAGTAACCATGGAGTGAAATCTCAATTTAGAACAATAAAAATGTGGTGGAACATTTTCGGCAAGCATTCATAGATCTGGTAGATTGGCCATATCCATCAAGAGGAAAGTATAAAACAGCTGCATTTCTGTGCTGCTTAGCTACGGGGCAGTAACCTGGAGGCTCACAAAGAGGGCTCAGCTTAAATTTAAGACGACGCAGCGAGCGTTGTAAATAAAACTAATGGGTTTGACCTGGAGAGACAAGATGAGAGCAGAGTAGGCTAGGGAAGAAACCGGGGTTAGGGGTTACGGATATTATAGTTGAAATCAAAAAGAAGAAATGAAAAAGGGCCGGGCACGTAGCGCGTAAGCAGGGTAAACGCTGCTTAACTGACTGGTTTTCCAGAGAAGGCAAGCCGGTGAGGGGGAGACACGAAGTTAGGTAGGCAGATGATATTAGAAAGTTTGCGGGTATAAAGTGGTAGAAGCAAGCGCCCGACAAAATTGATGACGATGATAATGCTGATGCTGCTGATGATGATGATTGTATAGTTCATTCATTTGTGAGACTCTCGCGGTACATTAGTGCATAGTAGAGGGGAGGGGCGGAAATAGAGTCGAACAGCATTATACAGGAATATGTAAATAAATTACAGTGAAGATAAATATATTAGTAAATGCTGCATGCAAAAATTACACCAAACTAAAGACAACTGAACTCGAAAGAAAAAGAATACAGTCAACAGTCGATTATAGTTGCATTCGTTATAACAATTTACAATGGCAAGTTTATTAGTGCAGTCTTAAAACTAGGGAAGTGGGTGATGGTTGCTTATGATGCATGTAGATTATTTCAATCTGTTTAGGTCTTAGGAAGGAATGAGTGTGAACCTACAAAGGTGTTGTGACGAGGTACGTTGACCTTATGCATGTGATAATGGCGAGCTGAATTGTATGGTAGCAAACGAATATAAAGAGAGCGAAGGAAACATCGTGGAAATATATTTATGCAATGATGAAATGCGCGATTCTTTTCTACGATTAGAGAGTAATAGGATACTCAGCGTACTCTTCATTATTTTACCACTAGCAGCACGATGATGGTTATCAATAATGAAATCAACAGTGTGATTTTGTAATGATTCAATTTTGTTAATTAATGTGGCTTGATGAGAATCCCAGGTGAATAAGAAGTGTACCAGTTTCGGATGGGTGTAGGTTATATAAAGCAGTAGTTTAATTGGACATGTGCAAGCAGAAATGTGTGTTTTCAAATATGCTAGTGATCGGTGAGCTTTTAATGTTATGTATTGTATTTGCTGCTTTCAAGAGAGGTCGTTGTTAATATGTATGCCTAGCTAACGGTAGCTGCGAACAAATTCAGCCTGGCAGTTATTCAGTGCATAGGCAGGGCACATTGTATGCATCAGACAGCATCCGAAGAATTATCAGTGCTGAAGCACCTGAGCGGCACAGCTTGTGGGCGTCCCACGCTGCCATCACTGCCCATTATAAACTGGTATGTGCGCCACAAAAATCGGGTGAGTCAATCTTCTCGCAAGCGGTTCCGTCGTAATGAAGAAGGCGACAGTTTGCCCAAAAGATGGCCTAATGAGCCTCAGATTGAATTGAAATAACACGAAGAGGTTACCTCTTCCTTCGACAAGATGTACATCAACGGCGTTGATTATGTCTGGTTTGAAGAAAAAAATGATAAACTGCCTATTTAAAAACAAGGCCGGAAGAGGAAAGCACCCCATAACAAGAAGTCATGCACATGTGCAGACATAGGTAGGCAAGCTAGCAAACTTTAAAGCCGTAAATATATTTTTTTCTTGCACAGATAGTGCAAATAGTTTTGCGCATGCACGTTCACTACAAAAAATGACACAGTTGCATATCGCTAGCATAAGCGCCCGCAGCATTATCAATAAGGCAGATACACTTGCAATTCAGTTGCTTCTACATGACCATCTTTGTACTATCATTACAGAGACATGGTTACATAATCAAGTTACAGATGACCTAGTATTTCCACCATACTACAAAATCTTCCGTAGAGATAGAGAACGCAGGGGCGTAGGTATTGCTGCCCTAACAAAGTAACCAATAGAAGCTACAGTTATTTATGAAAACTCGGACATCAGGTGCTATGCATTGACTCGTCATGCTGGGGGTATTCGTTTGTATTATTTACGTGTTACAGACCACCAGACGCAGCACTCGATTACATAGTCCGGCTAAAAAAAGACAAGTCTCCTTTTCAACATTAGAAAATTTTCCTTACAGGGGTTCGAATCTGCCTAGTATTAACTGGGAATGTCTTCAGGTTAGCTCAAAGACTCACAAAAATACTTATATTATCTTTGAAGTTATGCTAGAACATAACTTAATTGAAACGGTTATTGAACCTACCAGCAGTGTTCGAGTAGTGTTCTTTACCTGCTATTTCTAAAGCGGTACTTTTCGGAATGTGTTGTTACAGTTAGGAGAGGTATCTCCGATCACAAGCTTGTTACTCTTACCTTGAATATATTTAAGCGTCTCATAAGTAAACACACTAGGACACATTGCTTAAACATTACGCTATAGTCGATGATGCAAACATATTGGAACGACGTATTCACGCTATGGGAAGTGTTCTTAAAAATGTGTCATCACTGTGTAAATGTTCAGTGCCTAACGAAAAAATTCACAAACAAACGCCAAGGATGACCAGTTATATACTAAAACACCAAACTAAAAGCAGCAAACAGAAGCAAGCCCCGCTGCCACTTATCAGTGAAATAAGAAGCAAACTATCATCAGCTGTCTACATTTTAAAAGACTACTACTTCAAACACTACTTCTTGGCTTCATGAAAAATGCACTGGAAACGTTTTAGGGGTACTTGAGCGAAAACAAGGGACCTGTCAAAGATATATTAGTTGAGGAAACTACTGTAAAAGACTTGCAAAAAATCCCTCGACACTTCAACAATTACTTCCACCACGTTTTTTTTTCACTCAGATGTAGGTAACTTGTTTCGAGAAGTACTTTGAATTAAGCTAGCTGGATCACAGTACTCATTTTGAAAAGGGCAGTGCAACGACACAAGAAAAAACAGACAGAGGGACGAAGAGCGCTGCCTAAGAACTGATCTTATATTGCCATCACCTGTGCCTATAGATGTGCCACCAAAACAAGGAAGACCCGTGATTGTGACGAGTATAAATACAAGATAACAAGTCATTTTTTAATCAGTGAAAGAAAAACACAAACTGAAAACGAAAAAACAACGATAAAAACATTTTAAGCAACACACGCATACGTGATCAGTGAGAAACACTAGTCTATGACAAAACATAAACATAAAGAATAACGATTGACATTCAAACAAAACATTTAGGATACATATTTTTAGCATCAGACCAAAATATTGATAAGAAGTAAAACTACCAGGAAAAACAAGGGAAGGGCGGGTAGAGAATGAAGACGACGTTGCCTTCACTGCAATCCCTCTGAGTGGGTACGAGCCATGGCGGTGGAGATCATCATCATTATACTGTGATCGCGGAGTCAGCGCCCATTAAAAACCCCCATTAAGTTACCTTGCCTTGTGTAACAATTTGGTGGAGGTGCTGGGTAGGACAAACCCAAAGACGGGAGCTTCACTACCAGGACTTCGTCGCAGCCGCCGCCTCGCCGGACTTCCACCTTCGCCGATCGTAATGGCCCAAGATCAGCCATCCAACGCTTCGAGGCCAACTCCGATGGGTTGCGTGCCGTACTACAGAGTGCCACCAAACTTCGGCGGGACATCAGGAGAAGACGTCGACGTGTGGCTCAAGAACTACAAGCGGGTGAGCAGAAGCAATGAAAGGGACTCAAACGAACAGCTCAATCAAGTTGTATTCTCGTTAACTGACACCGCTCTCATGTGGTACGAGAACCACGAGGACATGTTCACGACTTGGGAACGTTTTGTTGAAGAAGAGCAGAAGTGCTTCGGTGATTCAGACGCAAAGAAGAAATGCACGGAGCAGACATTGTCTCAGAGGGCACAGCTTCCAGGAGAAACATGTACGACATACATTGAATAAATATTGAAGCTGTGCAAGATCGTGAATGGGAGGATGTCTGAAGAACACCAGGTGGAACACGTTCTCAAGGGTATAGCCGAAGACGTGTACAATTTCTTAATTGGGAAAGACTGCTTGAACTCCGTGTCCGACGTGATGAAGCACTGTCGTACATTTGAATCCCTGAAGATAGACGAATTTCTCCGAAATTTGGCCGCCTGTCTAACGTCCCCACTGTGGCTAGTGTTGAAACAGTGCCGCCTAACGACCTTGCTTTGACCATAAGGCAGATTGTCAGAGAAGAGCTGCTTCGATGTCAGCAGACCTATCATCACCCCAGCAATTTTTATGATGTGTACTGTTACGATCGGCCCTGGGGAGCCAAGCAGGAAGTGTTTGGGGGAGAACCGGTTCGTGACCCGCGGTGGCGGCCACCCCCACCTCCCCATTCGGCTTCCTCCTCGCCGGGAGAGCTACGGGGTCTGCTGTGCGTTCGTGACCATATTTGGTAACATTTTGGGGCGCCGGGACTATATATGGTGTTGGGTTGTGCCACTCCTTGTGTTGTGAGAGGTGTTTTCCCTTCCCTCGTGGCCGAGGTGCCGGCGACACCGATTGGCTGACGATGCGGACAAGACGCCCAGTGTCAACAACGTGGCGCTATAAAATGCCGAAGACGTTTTGTATCGCTCGCACTCTTCTCTCTTTGGATCAGTTGATCACTTCTCCACATGTAAATAAATCTCTGTTGTTCGTTCGGGCGCCTCTTCTCGCTGAATTGTTGGACGATGGATCCTGCGACGGGGCCAGCTACCGAAAACGAGACCGGCAGGACCCGGAGTCCCAACAACTGGATGGCAGCGGCGGGATGCTGATAACCCCGAAAGCGACCACTGGACGGAGTGAGCCCGAAGTTCAACAACGGGACGACAGGAGAAGGATTACACGATCTCATCGACTTCCAAAGGGAACCGAACGGCACTTCTGAGAGGCACGACGCCGGAGACATGACTGCGAACTGGGTGAGTGCCGGCTTTCTCTGTTAAATTTTACCAGGCATTTACTCTATGTGTTAAGTAAAAGCTGGTAGAGAGGGGCTGTCTTGTTCATTGGGTTAACAGGTAACTTGCGTCAGGCAGAAATTGTGTGATAGCTTGGTTAAGCTCTTTCTGTCAGTGGCGTCAAGGTTAACAGTGACAGGGCAGGATTCCGTGTAAGAGCTTTTGAAGCTTTAATTGTAGACTAAGTTAACGGAAAACTTGAGGCAAGGCAGGTATCTAGAGTCGTCGTTGCCGTCAAGGTTAATTAGTTGCAGGACAGGAATCTTTGTGGAACAGAGACAGCGGTACTGGAAGCAGCCATGAATCTGAAATCCCTGCGAAAGTCCATGTTGTTGCTACTTGCAAGGGAGTTGAATCTGGAGGTGTCGGACTCTCAAAGAAAGCCAGAGCTGATAGAGGCGATTCTCGCATTGGGGGCGGAGGATGACGAGCTGTCAGAATGTGTCGAGGAGATTCAGGAGAGGCAAGCGGCAGAGGCCGAACGAAAGGCGGCCGCGGCCGAGGCCGACGAAAAGGCGGCGGAGGCCGAAAGGAAAGCGGCAGAAGCCGAGGCAGATAAGATGCGAAAGCACGAGCTTGAAATGAAGCGCCTCGAGCTAGAGATTAGCCACAATAGTAGAGCAGGAGGCAGCGAGGCATCCGGTACCGCAGAGCGGGTCAGGTTCAAAATGACGGACCTAATGAGATCGTACAAGCTAGGGGAGGACATTGGGCTGTTTCTCGTCAACTTTGAGAGAACTTGTGAAAGGCAAGGTTTCAGCCAGGATACGTGGCCTCAACGCTTGTTGTCCCTACTTCCGGGGGAGGCCTCAGAAGTAATCGCGCGCCTCACGAAAGAGGAGGCTGACGAGTACAGTGAGGTAAAGTCGAGCCTTGTCAAGAAATATAGGTTGTCAGCGGAAGGTTTCAGACAAAAATTTCGCAACGCCGTAAAAGAGAACAATGATTCGTACCCGGAGTTTGCTTACAAGTTAATGGCCAACATGGGGGAGTGGCTGAAAGAGGCAAAGGCGTATGGGAATCATGACAAGGTGCTCGAGTGTATCGGTCTGGAACAATTCTATCAAAGGTTACCAGAAAAGGTGAGGTTCTGGGTTCAGGATAGACCAGACGTGAACACCGTAACAAAAGCCGCAGAGCTCGCTGAAGAATTCGTTACGCGCCGCGCCCTCGGGGCAAACAGCGAGCCTAAAAGGGAAAAATTCCTACGGCCGAATAAGGCGCCGTATAGAAAACAACCAACAAGTCTCGCACAAAAGGGTGAGGGAAACAATTCATCTAACCCTGGGGCGTCAGCAGAGGCAAGCAAAAGGAAATTTGAGGCGAGAAAACCGGCTGCTTGTTTCAATTGCCACGAAACAGGGCACTTCGCGAAAGACTGCCCGAAAGAAAAGGTGGCCTTTTTATCTATAAATGAAGCCGACGAGAACATGAAGTTGTTAGAGCCCTATGTGTACAACCTTATCGTGAACGGCAAGCAGTGTCGGGTTCTTAGAGACTCCGCAGCCACTATGGACGTAGTTCATCCGTCTTTTGTTCAGTCCGGACAGTATTCAGGAGACTGTGCCTGGATTAGACAAGCCGTAGAAGCAAACAGTCAGTGCCTTCCCGTAGCTAAAGTTGTCCTTAAAGGCGCATTTGGAACATTGGAAACAGAAGCCGCGGTATCGCCATATCTACCCCCTCAGTATCCTTACTTATTTTCAAATAAGTCAGATCAAATGCTGAAGGAGAAAGGTCTAACGTTGGGAGAAGGCATAGTGCAGGCACTGACTAGATCAAAGGCACGTGCGCTGGCTGCGAGAGCAACATTCACTGAGGCAAACGAGCCTCAAATCGACAACGGGCCTGGTTGCGAGTTGGACACCACGGAAACAAATCGACTTGTGCGAGAACAGGCTGCAGAAGCCGTAGTCGCGGAGGCAACCATTCCTAAAGGCGACGTTGAACCTCCTCCCGAATTGGAAGGGGTCAATTACGCCTCGTTGACCGAGCAAATAGAGAATGCCATTGCTCCCAAGCCGATTCCTGGTAGTACAGAGGATAGCACAGAGGGTGACACATTCCAGGTACTAGGAACTACAAAAGAGTTGTGTGTCATGCCAACTTCGGATAATTTCAGTCGGCTGCTGCAGGTGAGCCCCGCTTCATTAATAACCGAACAAAAGGGTGACCCAACGCTTAAGCAATTCCAGGACAGTTCAAAAGAGGGAATCGCCAAAGGAAATGTGAGATTCCAAGAGAGGAGCGGCATACTCTATCGAAAATATCTAGATAGGCGAGGAGTAGAATTTGACCAGGTAGTCGTACCTCAGGCGTATCGTCAGGATTTGCTTAGTTTGGTGCATGGAGAATCATGGTCAGGCCACTTAGGCGTAAAGAAGACGAAAAATCGTCTCTTACAGGAATTCTACTGGCCTGGATGCTTTAAAGATGTAGAGAGGTTTGTAAAATCTTGCGATGTGTGTCAGCGAGTGGGTAAGCCGGGAGATAAGGCGAAATTTCCAATGAAGCTGGTACCCGTAATCACGGAACCCTTTCGTCGGTTGGTAATTGACACCGTAGGTCCTTTGCCCAAGACAACTTCAGGTTACCGTCACATCCTGACCTTAATCTGCCCAGCTACTAAATTTCCAGAGGCGGTCCCGCTAAAAGAGCTAAGTTCCGTCGAAGTAGTGAACGCACTTCTGTCCGTGTTTGCCCGGGTAGGCTTTCCTGCCGAGATACAATCAGACCAGGGCACCATTTTCACGAGTGCCTTAACGACAACCTTTCTAGAGCGGTGTGGCGTGAAATTATTGCATAGTTCAGTCTACCATCCGCAGTCGAACTCGATAGAAAAGCTTCACTCCGTGATGAAGCGAGTGTTAAGAGCCTTATGTTTTGAACGGAAAACTGACTAGGAAATGTGCTTACCTGCAACGATTTTTGCACTAAGAACTGCACCACATGAGGCAACAGGTTTTACGCCAGCGGAACTTGTTTACGGCCGCAGACTGCGGTCTCCTCTTCGTATGCTGAGAGAGTCGTGGGAAGGTCAGGGTGATGATCCTGTAGTAGTGGAATATGTCCTCACCTTATTGGATCGTCTAACAACAGCCCAAGAACTGACCGAGAGTGCGATGACCAAAGCACAGCAGAAGGCTAAGCTTTACTACGATCGGACCGCTAAAGCACGACACTTTGCTGTAGGAGACAGGGTCATGTTGTTGAGGCCCTCCCAAAAGAATAAGCTTGAAGTGCAATGGGTCGGCCCGGCCGAAATTACTCGAAAATTGTCTGACACCAACTATGTGGTAAAATTACCAGGAAGTCGTAAGGCACACCAGGTGTATCATAGCAACTTACTCAAACCCTACAAAGAGAGGGAAGCCATCGTGAACATGACTTTAAATGTTCCAGAAGAGGTTCCGGAAGAAATCCCTGAATTAGCTCCCGAATCGGACGAAGTCCCGATCGAGAAAAGAGTTGAGGATTTAGTATCAAAGTCACAACTAACAACGAAGCAGAAGCAGGAATTGCGTGGTCTTTTGACCGAGTTTCAGGACAGATTTGTAAGCGAGCCAGGCCGGACATCCGTCCTCACTCATGACATAGAGCTTACCTCGTCGGAACCGGTAAGATCTAAGACGTATCGGGTGTCACCTCGCCGGCTTGAGCTAATAAAAGCAGAGGTTAACAGGATGCTGGAATTGGGTGTGATTGAGCCGTGTGAAAGTGATTACACTTCCCCGTTAATTCTCGTGGAGGTACCCGGCAAAGATCCGCGTCCTTGCGTAGACTATCGTAAGTTAAACCTCATCACCAAGGATCAGACATACCCAATTCCCCACATTGAGGAACGCGTCGAGAGGGTAAGCAGCGCGCAATTTATCTCAACGCTAGACCTAGTGAGAGGTTACTGGCAGGTGCCGCTCACCGAGAGGGCGAGCCGGTATGCTGCATTTATTTCACCATTGGGGACATTCCGCCCTAAAGTGTTGAGTTTCGGCCTAAAGAACGCGCCTTACTGTTTTTCCAACTTAATGGATAAGGTTTTGCGTGGTCAAGAGGACTTCGCATTGCCTTACTTGGACGACGTCGCCGTGTTTTCCTCGTCCTGGCCAGAACACTTGACGCATTTGAGAGCAGTACTGACACGCCTACGCGAAGCAGGTTTAACGGTAAAGGCGCCCAAGTGTCAGCTAGCACAAGCAGAGGTACTCTATCTCGGGCATGTTATCGGTCGAGGGCATCGCCGTCCCTCTGAAATGAAAGTGGCAGCTATCCGAGACTTTCCCCAGCCCCGAACGAAAACCGATATTCGGGCTTTTCTTGGAATAGCTGGTTACTATCGTAAGTACATCCCTAGATATTCCGACATTGCCAGCACTCTTGCTGACGCGTTGCGCAAGACCGAGCCCCAAATGGTCGACTGGGATGAGGAGAAAGAAAAGGCTTTCCGCGTTTTGAAAGCGGCCTTGTCGAGCCAACCTTTGCTTAGTTCACCGGACTACTCGAGGCCTTTCATAGTACAATGCGACGCTAGTGATAGAGGCATGGGGGCAGTTCTTAGTCAAAGGGATGAGGGGGATCAAGAGCATCCCGTCCTATATGTTAGCCGGAAACTCTCCCTTCGCGAGCAGGTTTACAGCGCTAGCGAAAAGGAATGTGCGTGCTTAGTTTGGGCAGTCCAGAAACTGGCTTGTTATATTGCCGGAAGCAAGTTCATTGTGGAAGTGGACCACTGTCCTCTCACCTGGCTACAGACCATGTCCTCTAAGAACGGCCGCCTGCTGCGTTGGAGCCTCGTTTTGCAACAATATACGTTTGAAATACGCTACAAAAAAGGTGTACTCCATGGCAATGCTGATGGCTTAAGTCGATGCCCCTGACGCGAGAGGATGTCTCGAGAACTCTGGCATTTTTTTTCCTGACCTAAACAAGAGCTAGTGATTGTTTTTTTTTTACTCTTTTAGGTGTACTTGTTTTAAAACGTTGAAGACACGGCTATCCAGGGTTTCGGGTTCGGTGTGCTTCCAGTGTTGTTGTTTTGTGTCACCTTAAAGTGTGAGTAACATTTTGAATAAATTGTGTATTTCCTTTAATATCAGTTAAAGGGGAAAATTGCCTGGTGGAGTTTGGCGGAATTGTCCGGCGCTCACCGGCTGAGTAGTTGTGTTTTCATGTGCGTATGTGACGTCTGTTGAGCCCACAATGAAGCAGGTGTTGCCCTCTACTTCATCAAAGACGGTCGTCACCAAACCGACTGCCGGCGCTGATCTCTCCGGACAGTGGCTGCAAACCTCAGCCCATCGAGATCTTCACCCCCCCCCCCTTGCGAGAGACTGTTACGATCGGCCCTGGGGAGCCAAGCAGGAAGTGTTTGGGGGAGAACCGGTTCGTGACCCGCGGTGGCGGCCACCCCCACCTCCCCATTCGGGTTCCTCCTCGCCGGGAGAGCTACGGGGTCTGCTGTGCGTTCGTGACCATATTTGGTAACATTTTGGGGCGCCGGGACCATATATGGTGTTGGGTTGTGCCACTCCTTGTGTTGTGAGAGGTGTTTTCCCCTCCCTCGTGGCCGAGGTGCCGGCGACACCGATTGGCTGACGATGCGGACAAGACGCCCAGTGTCAACAACGTGGCGCTATAAAATGCCGAAGACGTTTTGTATCGCTCGCACTCTTCTCTCTTTGGATCAGTTGATCACTTCTCCACATGTAAATAAATCTCTGTTGTTCGTTCGGGCGCCTCTTCTCGCTGAATTGTTGGACGATGGATCCTGCGACGGGGCCAGCTACCGAAAACGAGACCGGCAGGACCCGGAGTCCCAACAGTACGTAAACGAACCAGAACGTGTGCGGACTCCTGTTTCTATTCCACCATGGCAACCATCGATCAACGCAGCAGACGCTTATGAATATCAAAGCACACGGCAGGCTGGATTCCCCCGTCAACCAACTCCCAACTACAAACGAAGTTTTTGCCCGCCCGTTTACCCAACATCGCCTGCCTACAGTGCCCCTGAAGGGCGGCACCACTATCCCATGCCTTCCGAGAGGAGTCGTTACTCTGAGCAGCCATGTGCCCCTCGACCAATTTCGGTATGCTACAACTGTGGCGTCCCGGGTCATATTGTACGTTTTTGTGGCCACCGCCCGTATCAGCGACAGTCTTGGCACATGTCTCGCCCACCTTTCGACCATCCGCTCTCCACGTCACGGAAACCACGCGCACCTACCGGGTCACGCTACCCCTCGCCGGCCTCTGATCGAAGTTTGACGCCACCACCAGCTCCCCGTGCTCCACGATCGCCGTCGCCACGGCGACGCGCACGTACACCGCCGCCGGAAAACTAGTCGGTGCGGCCAGTGGGGGTGAGGCCGCGAGATCACAGGTGCTACCTACAGATATACCCCCGCCAGCGTTTATGCTGAAGAACAAAGTTCATGTAGTTGTCGATGGAGTGGCTACTATGGCACTTGTGGATACAGGCGCGACAATCTCGGTGATGAGTGTAAATTTTAAGAACCTGCTTGGACTAAAAGTGATGTTTTGCCTGAACCGTGGGGTGACATTTCGTGGTGTAAGTGGTAGCGCGTTGTGTCAAGTGGGATATTGTACTGTGGACGTCTCGCTGTGTGGCAAGGTGTTTTGCACAGAGTTTGCGGTTATTCCGCGGTCTACACGTGACGTTATCTTGGGTATTGACTTCTTGTGTGAGTGTGGGGCAACTGTAGACTGCAGAAGTGGGCATCTTTCTATACACGGTACTTTCTCAACGGCGCTCTTGCAAAATTTCTGTCCGGAGGAATGCATCTTTTTCGTCTCCGTGGATACAGTCGTTCCTGCATTTTCTGCTGTGTGTGTTCCCGTGACATGTTCTAGTAACAACTCTGGCACGTTTGACGCCATGCTCGAACTGATTTCCTTGGCATGCCTGAAAAAGAACATTCTCATTCCCCATTGTATAGTGTCAGTCGTTGATGGACGGGCAGGTGTGTGGACAATGAACAGTTCCATGGAGCCTGCAATTCTGCCAGGCGGCATGAAACTTGCAGTATTTAGACCCGAGTCATGTACGACGCTGGTTGCGCTTGTTGATGCTACCAACCAAAATGAACATCTAGGCTTAGAAGGTTCAGAAGATGCCCAATTGCTACAAATGGTCAGCAAGTCATTTGACCAACGCGAACGCCATACACTGCTCGGCGTTCTATCTAAGCACTAGAACGTGTTAGATTTTTCTAAATACAGCCAAAGGCCCTTAATCCCAGCGTCCCGGATTCGTCATCAGATCCACACTGAGTCGGCGCATACGTCTATCCACTGCCACGCATCGATGATGCTCTAGACTGTCTGCATTCCGCGTCCTACTTTTCATCTGTCGACCTGAGATCAGGTTACTGGCAAATTCCGATGCACAAAGCTGACGAAGAAAAGGCGGCATTCGTTACGACCGACGGACTTTACGAGTTCAACGTTATGTCATTGGGATTATGTAATGCTCCTGCGACAATAGAAAGATTTATGGACTCTATATTGCGTGGTTTAAAGTGGCATATATGCACGTGTTACCTTAATGATGTCGTAATTTTCGGACGTAAGTTTGAGAAGCACAACACTCGCCTAAACCTCGTGCTCAGCTGCATTGAAAAAGCTGGCCTCTTAATATAAAGGGTCCGCTCACGCATTTGTCACCTGCTTCGTGAATGGAGAAAGCGTCGTCAATCTCATGCTCTAACTTATCCCTCGCCATCTTCAAGCTGTGTGCTGCGAAAGTCAGCAGAGCAGCCGCAACGCCTTCAAAGTTCAGTCAGAAAAGCACTAGTCATTTTACGTACATAATACTCATGTTCCTTCACCCTTTAACTGGAACACCTGCCAGTTTGGCCAATGTACACAAATGCACAACTTAATAGAAACTGATACACCGCATTGGAAATGCACTCAGTGAACCTGTTCATATGTTTAGTTATGCAGCCAGGGCGTTTAACTCTGTTCGTCATGCCACAAAACCTCGAGAGCTTGCAAGGCGTGGACAGTACAACTTGAACGTAATGCTTTGATGCAAGTCTCTTCAAGTTATGCGAAATTTTGTGAACTTATGGGATAAGTCGGTGACATCATCAAGCTTGTGACAAATGCGTGAGCGGACCATCCATATTTTAGATGTGGAAGCATCTTATACTCGCGCCTTGTAGTGCGCCGTCCGCGCCGTCCGCACCGCTTCTCGAACATTCGACAGCTGACGCGCGCGCATGCGCCGTCGCGCCGTCGCCCACCATCTGTGCCGCGCGCGCTTCTCCTTCGAGAACATTCGACAGCTGACAGTGCTTGCGCCGTCGCGCTGTATATATACTCAAGGTCGGCGCTCGCTCGCTCAGTTGCCGCTCGTTGGTTGGTTTGTACGGCGCGTCGACGTCCAAGGTCGCGGTGAAATGAATTCCAACGTATCCACCAACACTCCCTTCGACCAGCGCCGTCCTTTCGCATACGTGTGTACGTGTTCACTCATTTAACACCCCCTCCTACAACCACGTTAACCAATTTAGCCATCGACCCAAGTAAGTCGCAATTTAACACCCCATTTCACAACCACGTTAACCAATTTAGCCATCGACCCAAGTAAGTCGCACTTTAACACCCCGTTAACCAATTATACGCTCCGCATCCTCCTCAGTGTTCCCCCGAGGGAAGCTGCGGGCAATTTTTTTGTCTGACGCTGAAATTATCTATCTGAGAGGTTTTGTTTAATTGTCTATCCTAATGCTTTGTGTTCATGTTTCGTCATAGACTAGTGTTCCTCACCCATCACGCATGGGTTAGTTCCTTAAAATGTTTTATTGTTTTTATCGTTTAAAGTTTAATATTGTCTTTCACTGATCGAAACCAGTCATTATTGTCTTGCCTTTATACTCATCACAATCACGTGTCTCCATGTATATGCACATGTATGTGCACATGTATATGCACATGTACCGGCAATCAAATATCAGTTGTTTGTGAGTGCTCTTTGTCTCTCTGTCTTTTTTTCCTCGTGTAATTGCGCTTCCCCTTTGAAAATGAGTACTATATGCCAGCTAGCCTAAACCAAAGTACTTATTGAGCAAATTTCTGATACAATTGGCTCCTTCAAGTCATTCTCGCTCGGATCCTGCCGATTTATTTATGTGCCAACCTCATCACTCAAATCATATGTCAATCCAGAATTCTGTCCTACTGCATGACATAGACGCAGGTTTCTAACGAAGTGGAAGGTCTTTTCGGCGTTGTTCAGCCATTCTTAAGCCATTGCAAGCGTCTTTTTAAGATTCTGAAATGAAAATTGGTAATAGGTGAGAATAATTCAGGACTGGTTACATGTAATTGTGCTAACATGTGCCCTGCCTCTCAAAAAATCGCATTGCCTGGATGCTCTCAAAAAACAAAAGGCTGTGTCTGCTGAGTTCCTGTAGTGTCGTGCTCTCGTGAACCTCAATTCTGAGCGCAAGGCCTACTGCGTTAAGCAAGGTAACGTTGTTGTGCTTGGCAATGGTATGGTTCCCGAAGACGTTAAGCAAGTTCTAGAAAAATGTTCAAAATTCAGTTATGAGCCTCATTTTAAACGCCTGGACCTTCTCTCTATGGTTCATCAAGTGGCAAATCGTAGCGGTGAAAATGGGAAGAAAATATTTATATCCGAAAGTGTTGAGTGCTTGACACGGTTCACGTTTTCTAGAAGATTTCAAGTAAAAGATTTCAAGGAGTTGGAAAGAAGTGCAGTTAGCACTACTGGAAACAGACAAAAAAAGGAAGCTTCGCCGTCCTACTGAACATCTTGTTTCGAGAAAAATCCCATTTGGCAATGGTGAAGAACTTCAAGGAGGTTCCCTTTGATGCTTCGAAGAGGAAACGCCGTGGACTTACACTACTAGAGAAATTACACCTACAGAACCTGAATGCAAGCACAAAGAAAGCAAAATAAGGCTTCCTTGAAGTCTTTTCTACAGTGAAAAGTCACAAACCTGATATCCCGTTTTGTGCCATTAATTCTGAAAACGCTACCTTTCAACGCAACGTCAGCCGGTACCTGAAAAGAGACCTTCAGGTATGGCGAAGAATATTCTCTTCGTTGTCAGCAAGTCTGAGGACTCTTTGCTGCACTTACGAGAATTGAGTTCTGGTTCTTTCTTTTCTGCTGACATCGAAGAACTGTATTAGTTTGTGCCACACGGACTACTACAAGCTTTTCGAGATAGGGTTCAGCAATGCGGTGAACTTCAGATCTGAGGTCGAGCAGGTGTTTCTGCTGATGACTTTGTCAGTGTGTTGGACTGCTATTTGACATCTACAGCTGGTAATTATCATGATAAGTTCTATGTTAAAAGAAAGGGCATATGTATCGGTTCGGCTGTGGCTCCAGTTTTGTGTGATATTTTTTGTCGGTTGTTGACTGCCCTATTCAAGATGTTAATGATTTACCAGTAATTTTGAATGACTTTGCGAACCTTGATATTGTCTTTCATGACGTTTTGCATGTATTTAGGAGCAAAAGTCAAGGCCTTAAATTTACGCAAGAAAGATCTTAAAACCGAACGTTACAGTTTATTAACACCTGCCTGCTTTTTCCGGATAACGATATCTATTGGAAGTACAAACCTAGATCTAAGAAACCTTCATTACCTCATGACAATGCCTATTCAAAGCTTGTTAAGTGAAGAAATACAATGAACTGTTCGCACTCAGCCCTGAATAAGTCATGTGTACATGCTATTTCGTCTAGCTTCAAAGCACCAGTTACCAGACTGAAGCAGGCGAGATATCCTCATGAATAAATTTCTGCAGTTTGTGAGACCATATTAAAGAACATAAAACACGATCAAACAAAAGAAAAGCTTGGTAAAAAACTGAAGCATGGGCACGCTATCCCATACGCTCCCAAAATTTCGCATAATTGGAAGAGACTTGCATCAAAGCATGATGTTCAAGTTTAACTGTCCACGCCGAGCAAGCTCTCAAGGTTATGTGGCATGACGAACAGAGCTAAACACCCTGGATGCACAAAAACAAAAACAGGAACAGGTTCACGGAGTGCATTTCTAATATGGTTATCAGTTTTGATTAACTTGTGCACTTAAGTACATTGGCCAAATGAGAGGTATTTTAATGAAAGGGCAAATGAGCATGAGTGTAATGTACGCGCTGTTTCACACTTAGACGAAATCTCTGAGTGCGTGGTATCGTGATGCGGCCAGCGCCGCAACCATGCGCCGTCAGCTGCTCGCGCGTGTGCAGCTGACTGAGGAGGGTACTTTTCAACCGCGTCGTCTGCTACGACCGCTCTTGCTTTCCGCATTGTTTGCGAGTGCGCGGATATCATTGGTTTTTCGAGAACTGAGCCGATAATCGGCATAAAACGTTGTGTTACGTCTTTATGTATTTGCACACCTTATAATGCGTGTTGCAATGATGCGTGTTGCAAGGCCCAACCCTCAGCCTTTACCATGACGATAGTTATAGCGCGAGAACAAAACGACGACACAAGACAAGAAGGACACGACACGTGTCTTTCGTGTCCTTCTTGTCTTGTGTCGTCGTTTTGTTCTCGCGCTATAACTATCGTCATGCCATACCAATTAGCCCAAGCTGCCACACTCCTCAGCCTTTATTTGTGATAATTTATGTGCTACAAGCAGAATTTTACAGCATACCTTGTTTTTTCTCTCGACATGCCGTGGAACTGTGTGAGTTCATGAATATTTCTTTATCGTGTGTACACTGCACTACGCTGGGACGAGGAAGACAAGACAATTAGCGCTCAAAGTGCGTAATCTTTTTTACTTTAAATTAAAATAAAAACTCAACAGCAAGAGTCGTGCTGATGCGCTGGCATAACATAATAAAAGAAACAGAAACAAATTCAGGATTGTTTTACGCGAGGACAAGGATGAACCGTGTCTCTTTTCGACGACATTTTATTACCACAAGACTTGCTAACTGGTAAGTGCGGCGCCCGTGAAGCATCAAACTTAGTACCTTCTCATGTCACCAGCGGCAGTGATGACTGCACTCATTATTGACGGCAGTGAGGTGTACAGTGACTCTCGAGCGATATATTCACTCCCAGGAAGTCTCACTCGCTGACGATGACAGACCACAACTGATTTTCGGACAGCCCGTGTAGAGGATGGCGTGCGAGTGACATTTTCATGAAGCCCCAGCATATCGAATATATTCAGATCTTGGAATACCGGCAACCATTCCATGACAGTGACACCATGCTCTTTAAGAAGTTATTTCCGTACACGAGCAGTGTGGATTGGTGACATGTTGAGTTGAAAGGTGTCGCCGCCTTCCACGAACGGACCATCAAGAACGTACGGAATCAGTACGTCGTCTATATTCGTGCCGTACCTCTCAGTGGGGTACTTGCCGTGAAGGCAGATGAGTGGGCCCACATCATCTTTGCTAATGCAGTCCCACGCGCTCATACCAGTGCGGCGCTAAAGTAGCATATATAAACGTTTGACATTTTACATTAGGGAGTGATATTTTCTATAAAAAGCAGGCCTGTGCGAAATACTCAGCACAGTTAGTGAAAGCTCGAGGAATGCCCTTTCTAGAGCCTGTTACAAACTCCGTTTTGGCAGCTACCAATACAGTTGATACTTGTCCACTACGTCGAAAACCTTAACTTCTGAAAGTGAATATCAACTATGATATTGTTACTACGCGTGTGGAACGCAATATGGGTGCTTTGCTGATTTTGCGGCTTACAAAGGAAAATTGTGGCTTCACTTTCTAATGTCTGGGAAGCTTTAAACTTTAAAATGTTTACCGAAATAAATCCTTTCATCTTGGTACAGTGCAAAATTTATTAAGCAAGTAGGTTAGCCCGTATAGTAGCAATGATTCATTCTTAAGTAAGAAATACTAAAACTAAATACTAAATCCTAATAATCATAACCCTAAGCACAAAAATATAGTCTGAACCCGCGTGTGGGGTGGCCCATTACAAATATTACGAAATATTTATTTAAATATAAGGACGAACAACGTCAAACTGATTCTGCGAAATACGTTACCGTATTCCTGCAGGGTGTAAAACGTGTTCTCACTGATCACAAGTGGTATAAGCTGCACTCATTGCAGAGTAGAACTTTCTGCTGTTGTTTCACCACCCAGGTTTCGTGTAGTTGCGCGAAATCAAGCCGCTTTGCTTTGTTTATGGTCCTAAGCGAAATATTTTGGGCAGCAGCTCTACTACTTAGGCCGGCTTCATTGATTCACCGATTCACAGTAGATATTGAAGCCCTCAGCAGCAGGCGCTGTCTGAGTTCTTGAAGCGACGCGCGGGGGTCATTCACAGCAGCCGCAACAATCAACAAATCATCATCCGTTGTGGCTCTTGGTGAAGGTCCGCGAGCCACACCCTTGACTCGACCTTCTTTTTGTAAGCCTGTCGAATCCTGTTGACCACTTGGACGGATATTCCTGTCAGCTCTCCTATGCTGTTTGGGTGTATTTTTCACAACACAGTTCAATAATGTTGAGTCGCTCTTTCTTGAATATACGGGACATGGTTAACCAGACAAGCAACACAGTGCTTCTCTTTCTAGACAGAAAAAAAACAAATGTGTTCTGCAGACAAGCCCCAGTTTTTTCCAGTTTATTCTGGATGCACGCCCCCATCGTTCACGAATGGGACATGCTGCGGCAGAACAGATTGTTGACACCATGTATTTCCTGCCGTCTAGAAATAATAATATCATTGCTACCGCTGCGTTCATAAACTTTGAAGCGTGACGAGTGCATTTCAGTGCCGGCAGCAAGTCATTTCTGTTATAATAAAATATTGTCAAGAATAAGCACGTTTAAGCGGTTGTTCTAACCTTAATCATTTATGAATTCCTTCCTATTCGTTTTCTTAGGTTAAGCCCGCTCAGCTGCTCTGCAGTCAGTCCTGAACACTTTGTTTTATTTAAAGTCAAATAAAGACCACGCACGGTCCATGCTCATTATTTTGTCTTCCTCATCCAAGCTTACTGCGGCGGCCCCGGACTGAAAAAAAAACATTTGTGAACGCACACAGCACAGCAATGTTTCGAGAGAGCAAACAAGGTGTGCTGTCAAATACTGTTTTATTTCGACATTATCACAAAAAGCAGCTGAGAATTAGGCGTTGCACGACGTGTAGTGCATCCAAGCGTTCAAAGTTGGGCAAGTTGGTACGGGAACATCTGGACATCACAAACAAAGGAAATGACAAACGAAGGCGCATGCGCCAGACCACCTTATTCCAATCTTGAAATGACAACCTAACTGAAGAGATACTTGATTCATTATCCAACAGATTAACAGACGGTGCACTTACACACTCAGCTCCTGCTTTGTGGATCCAAAAAGCTTCTTATATTTTACGTGTCCTCTTGTACTTATATCTTGCCATTACTTGGCATTCATCAAACTTCGGAGTGCACCTACAGTCCGCACAGTGACTTGCCAAGTGGATGTCTACTGATCCGCGCATCAGATTTGCGTAATCCTTAAGGCAATCGTTCAGTGCCCCGTCTGACCGATGTAGTATCGACCACATGATAAATAAATCAGATACCCAACGCCTATAATACATTCTAGAAACATCTTTGCCTGCTTCGTATTGCACCCGACAATAAAAGATCTCTCTTAGTTAACTCTTTTACAAAGAGAGCTCAGCTTGTTTTTTGCCGTGAACGCAACCTTTACCCCAGTTTTTCAACGATTCTTTTTGAGCAGTTAGAAACTTTGTGCACATAAGGAATAGCAGACACTTTCGGCTTTGGCTCGTCCTCAGATGCGTGCCGTGCCTTCTTGCCCCGCTTCAATGCATTCAGAAGTGATTCTGTTATGCAAGAAAGCAGGTGATCGGGATAGCCTGCTCTCTTAAATCTGTTAACTTGGTTGCCAAAATTGCTCAGAACCTGGTGATTACAAAACCTTGACAATGATTCCTTCATTCATGTTTTGGCAATTCCTCGCTTAACAAGCTTGGAGTGCGCTGAACTAAAGTGTGACAGGGCTTTCTTGGAGCGAGGATCGTATTGCAGGAACATGTGTTCTGGCAGAAACATAAGCTCTAGGTCTAAAAATCTAAGTCTGTTATTGTTAGGGAACTTGGTCGTCAGCTGCAATCGTCGGCGTGCTGCCTTGTGCCACACTGTTGTGCACTTGAGCGAAATACCTTAGCGGTATGTGTCTCATCAAGATTTCTTGAATGCGTTTGTCATAACGAGCTAATAAAATGTCACTGAGAACTGAAGGTAAATATTACGCAATACACACGCCCTGTCTTTCAATGTACCATTTGTCTTTTCTCGTGACAAACGTCGACTGCAAAGAAAAGTTGAGCAGTCCAAGCAAGCTTTCTACGCCAGTTGCACAAAGTGTACAAAAACATTCTCATCATAGCGCTGGATGCACTCTTTCACCTCCTCGCACAGAATATCCTGAGGCAGGGAATAAAATAAGTCCTTAACGTCCACCGAAAAAACACAAGCACTTCTGGAAACACCTATCACTTAGAAAGTCTGAGATGTGCTGAGGTTTTCCTACGATGAACGGATCTTCAATGGTCAGGGCCGTAATATGCATTTGTAAATTCCTTCCAACAAGTTTTTTCCAAGAGTCACACTCCGATATCATGACCCAAAAAGCACACTGTTTTTTGTGGATTTTGGCCATGAAGAACACAGAAAGGCTTGTACCTTTACTCGTCCTCACCGACAGAGCCAGTCTAGTGAACCCCGCTATTTCGCACCGCTTCTCGGCTTCTCGTTTTACTTAAAAAAAACACTAGTGGTTTTCAGGCTGACCATTGCAGGCGTCGCCGCTACTATCCCGATTTTCGCAGCACACAGTTTTTAAAGATAGCGAGGGATAAATGAGAGCGTAGGATTGTAGGGGCTTTTTTCATTAAACACGCAGGTGATAAATGCGTAAGCACGCCCTCCATACCTTTGTCTGACGCAAAAAATATGTATCTTATAGGTTTTGTGTGATTGTCGATTCTTATGTTTTGTGTTCGTATTCCGTCATAGACAAGTGTTTCTCACTCATCACGCATGCGTGAGTTTCTTAAGATGTTTTTATTGTTCGTATGGTTTTAGGTTTTTTATTTTCTTTCACTGGTTGAAACCAACCTTGTTATCTTGTTTTTATACTCGTCACAATCACGTGTCTGTTTTTATTTTGTGGAACATATATATGCACAGGTTACGGCCTTAAAAGATCAATTGTTATTCAGCGCTTTGTCTCTCTGTCTTTTTTCTTCGTGTCGTTGTGCTGCCCTTTCCAAAATGACTATGGTGTTTCATTCGGCTGTTTTTGAGGTGCATGAAGTAGACTTTATTTCATACAATGTTATAGTGTCAATGCTTTTTTGAACTTCAAAACAGCAAAATAATGTGGCCCAGATGATATGTTATATACATTTCTGAAGAGATGCGCGGAAGTAATTGGTCGATTTTTTTATACTGTTTCTAGCTTCCTTGTTATCGTCTAAAGTGCCTAAAGGCTAGAGAACGGCTCGATTGGTGCCTGTTTTAAAAAGGGAAATCGTTTACCGGTAAAAAACCATCGGCCAATATCATTAAATTCGTCTTGCTTCAAGCTACTTGAGCATATTATTGCCAACTAAATCACAGAGTTTTTATAAATAAATTCAATTTTAGCAGATTGCCAGCACGGCTTCAGAAAAGGCTATTGGACTACAACCCAACTGTTAACTGTAGACCATTTATTTGCGAAACGTTTAGATAATAATAGTGAAGTGGGCGCTCTTTTTTTTACGTTAAACCCCACATATAAATCAATTAACACACATAACTCTTGCGTGCGGACTTGGTCTAAAGCAGTTTCAAGGCATGGCGCGGCCCTGTTCTGGAATACTTGACTGACACACAATGCCTTGGCTCGATTTCTGTTGCCATACCGATTTCAATTCTTTGCCGTTTTTGGGTCAACGTGACTGATGCAGCGAATTTCTTTGCTCTCCGACGTTTAAATCTGCAATGTCTGTTCCCGCCATCACTGCTGGTTATGTGCAGAACGTAAAAAAACTTGTGACGCATACGTGCATACCACCGCCCGTGGTATACGGGCATCTGCCATACGTGAGAACAGAAAATGGTTTTATCAAGTGCACGTCGAGATGTTCACACTAATCATGTGACTGCCAGACAGTCATGTTCATATGCTATCTCCATACCCTACTACGCAAACGTATATATACGGCTAGATACAGATATATGTAGATATAGATGCTCAAAATAGCAGTTTGCCTTGCCAAGGAATGCTTCGCACTTAAAATCACTAGTACATATAGAACAAGCTCAGAAACTTTCAAAGAAAAGGAAAGACCAATTTTAGGAAGTTTATTGGTATACTACAAATAAAAGAGCGCATGAATAAAACACTAAAATTATATTTACATTGAAAGCTAAACCACAATCTCTGCATCTCAGCTGATACTCTCAACAATGAAGACCTTCAGACGCTCGACTCTGGCCGTGACGTTGCAGCAGAATTGATTCGTTCCCTCATCGCCACCTTTCTCTCGCTTGTTATCGACTTCATCAGAAGCCAAGAACCCGCGATGCCTACCGCCAGTGATCCGACTGTCACAGCTGACAACGCACTGATCAGCACCGAGCTTTTCTCGCTAAGGCGATCACTGCTTTCAGGCAGCCCTGCGTGTATATCACAGGCTCCACTGAATGCAACGTCCGTTTAGTTGTGTCCGTGACGCCATAGCCGCACATCACATTTGGCAGGCGTCTCTGCTCTCTGCAGCAAGAATAGGGCACGCCACAGCGCTCCCGGCTCGGGTTCCACCGAGAGCAGTGGAAGTACGCGTTGTGGTGCCAGTCCAGATAGCCCCGGGAGGAGATCACCGCAGCACCGAAGCGATGCCTGGAGCGTGTTGATGAGGTGTTCCATGTCAGGATCATCCCTGTAGATTACGACGGCTCGCCTCAAGATATTCTCGACACCTGATCTATTTGGCGGCGTCGAGGTGGACCACACGAAGGCGAGCACGGCCACGAGGACGACCGCGACAGCAATGGCGGACAGCGAGAATCCGTAGAGACACAGGAAGTTCTTGTTCTCGCGCAGAGCTCCTACGCATCCGAGTGCAGCTATGATGAAGACCAGGCAGCCAACAACTATGAAGAAGACAGCAGGGTCGAAGGTCAGGTCCACGTAACGGCGCAAAATTCGTACTTTGACAGTTAGGAGGTAGCCGCCCGTAAGTGCAGTTACACCACCTATAAGCCAGTAGATAAAGTTCATAATGAACAGCAATCCTTTGAGAATAAGACGGCCACACATGGCGAGTGTTCGTGTGCAGTAACACTGTGTGGAGCGGGCGGGTTGATGGCTCTATTTGAAGAGAATATTGAGCATGCGCATTTAGTTTTTTTCCTTTCTGACACTGCTGCTAAGTTCCTACTTTTAAACAGTAGGGCGGTAGAAGCGACGCGCATGATAGTGACACCATGTTCCTGCATTTGCAGAGTGATGGTCACGCCAACGCCACCTTTATTTCAATGTCAGTGTGAACGCGCGCTTATCAACCGGAATGGTCGGTCCGCCTTAGTTCAGGGAATGGTCACGATGCGACGCTTCAAAAAGGGTCGCGCTGCTTGCGCCACACGTGCTTCCGAGTGCTTTCCTCAAAGATGCGATAGATGTGTTGCGCACTAAATTAACGTAGTCTGTCAAATTCATTCCTTTGTGCTCCTTTTGCGTGGCTCAAAGCAACGCCGCCACCACATCATGGCGCATCGCATCTAGAAGCATTGCAGTGATGCTTCCCCATAAGGAAGCCAGGCTCAAGTTTGCTCAGCCCCGTTAGCAGCACTAGCCGAAAGAGGGCAAAACACCGGTCGCTAGGATGGGCCGCGCTTGCTGGGTTTTCCCATTGCGCGCACAGTGAACGTGTTCCTTTGGGCGCTTATTTCGCATTATGCACGCTATAGGCGCCGCTCCTTCATCTTCCTGAAAAGCAGGCACGCTGCGTTGCTGCATTGTTAGCTGATGCAGAGGTTTAAGCATGACAAAGACCTGAAAACTGCCCATGAAGTTCTACTCCCATAATCAAAAATGCTCCTCAACTCCATTTTCATCCTTCATTTGACAGAGTTGAGCACTGCGCCGCTGCTCGGCTGAAAATGAGGCTGCGCTGCTCAAGAATCGCAGCAGATCATCGCTGATATGCAGTGACTTGCCGTGCCTAGAGACGGCGCCCCCATCGGCTTTCTCAAGTGAAGGTGAAGCGTTGAGTGAAGGGTTGTTCTAGAATACGGGGGCTACTGTCGCCAATTCAAGCAGTGAGAGAAGCAAAAGGCATGAAGAGTGAAGTATGGCAGTTAGCCGGCACTGCGCGGTCTCGTTACTTTGAATTATTTTAGTCGTGCACAGTACTACACACTATTCCCTGAAAGAGGCGTGATGGCCGGGCTTATACTAAAAGAAAGCTCGTTTGTATACTGAAACTACAGCAAATAGGCAACCACTGTACATTGCTCGATTATGTTCTAGCTTTTCGAGACAATCATTGGTATAGTGTGAAAACGGCGGAGCTCGCTAGCTTGATACACCACTGCTAAAACACCGTAGTATGAGCCCTGCAGCTGACGGCTGTTAACCACTCGTCGCCGCTCAGTGTGAACTGTTTTATGTGGTGGGTTCGCACTGAGCGTTTGAACGTACAGGTTTTGCAAGTAACACTCACCGATAAGTTAGCATGCTGAGCTGTAGCGATGCTACGATCAAAGTCATGAGTTCATTTCCCGCATACGCCAGCTGCGTTTCCACGGAAGCGAAATGCAGTAACAATGCGCTCAGATTTTGGCGCAAAAATAAAAGACAGGGTGCACTGGTGCTGCATTATTCACGTGTAAGGTGGTATGATGCTCCATGTAAACAGAAGTGACGCTCGGTGTGTGTGGGCCCTCTGTCCGTTGTCGTCACGCCTTACACTTCAAAAAAATTTAAGTGCACGTTAAAAAAACTCAGGTGGCCGGAATAAATCTGCAGTCTTTAATCACGGCGTGCCTTCTAATGACATGATGGCTTTGGCACGTAAAACACCTTGCATGCGCCCGAGCAGCGGGCGGTATGCCGTGGCCGCTATAAAAACAAGTTTTTATAACGGCAGCCGTGTGTGTGTGCGTGTATTTTAGTGTTCAATTCAAGCGTGTCGTAATTGCCTACCGTGTACAAACAACTATCCCCTACTGTGGCCCTTCTAACTGAAAAAAGAACCAAGGCGGATATAAAATATTTGATGATTTCACGAAACTTGACGCTGTTATCAAGGGCAAATCTTGGTGGAACTAAATACATGCCCGATTCTAGTGGGTATTGTATGGTAGGACGAAGACCAAGTAAACTGTCAACATAGGCGTTTTTGCCGGAGAGACAAGAGAGGGCACTAGCTCCCCCCCCCCTATTGAAAAACGTTAGGGGGGCTGCTCCCCTTTTTTAGACAGCGGGTCCTCTTGGCTGCACGCTGGGGAAACCACCAAGTAAGGCGAAGTGTTCCGTCGCAACAGTAATCACTCAATTATGTTCTTACGAGAGAATGAAAATGTTACGAGAAAATGTTACAACAGAGTGAAATTTCGCCCATATTTCCGCTGTGATAATTTTTTGTTGCAGGCTTTTTGCGGTGCGGGTCGCCTATGCGATTCGCGTCTTGTGGTGTAGTAATGCAGAACAGGCAAGTGCTGAACAGGGGCCATATAAGATTACATCCAATGTTCGTGCTTTTATTCTCCTGTGACTTGTTTATGCAGTTACAGGTGGGAACGAGCAAACTTTTTTAAAACCGGTAAAAGCATTTGCTGCTTCCAGAAAATGATTTTCTTCGAAACGAATATATTATCACCGCGGCTCTGTCGAAGCTGTTGCGAGCTGATGAGAGTGACGAATCGTTTCTGATGTTTAAGTTTTTCCGTACTGAAATGCCAAAAAATGTTTCAACTTTATTCTCTGATGAACCTGATCAACCTTGCTTATTGTAAATTGGAGCAACAGCGGCAACTTGCAAAGTGGCCATGAATAAAGCAGTGCACTCGGGCTCACTAGAAAGCTCAGCTTGTAAGCTTGCCCCACAATTTGACCCACCGGACAAGAGAGAAGGTGAGAGACCATGGTTTTTAGCACAATTGAGGCTTAGTTAAAATACATCTTGGATAGCAAAGAAGCACAAACGTGCAGCGCTGCTTATTCCTCTGTATTTCTCTTTATCCCAGAAAGTGTGAGCTCACAGAGATGTATACGCACACAAACTACTAAACACTGTTATCCTGCAAGCATAAATATTTTATTATACTCATAATGAATCTCGCCACCTGCAATAAATAGTCGCTGCTTATGTGATTGGCAGCTAACCTACTTGAATTACATTTAGAAGGAGATATGCTCTTTAACTTCATCACGCCATTGAACTAGGGGGTGATTTTATGTCACGCAGAAAATTTTAAATACTGTAGAACCAATGGCAAACAAAATGCCGTGTCGAAAATAGATTATCCTTTTATTTTTCACGTGGTCGTTCATAAGTGGTCCTTACGTGATGGATCATTTATGCTTCGATTTTTGCCTTGCGTAACAAGCTGGTGCTCTGTACATCACAAAGACTGTTTACACATACCATATACAGCTAACAACCATTTAGAAATGGAGCAACGAGGGTAGTTTAACGTTATATTCACCCAAATTTTGTTCTTGCAAAGCAAAAAAATTGTTTAGCCTGTTTATATTGGCGTATTTGTGCAGCTGCCTGGGGGCCCCTTAGAAATGTAAATATAAATACAATGAGTGTAAACAATTTAGTATGCCTACAATTTATACATTTTTATATGAAAAGGCTGACAAGGTGAAAATAGGTAATAACAGTAATGTAACAATAGCAATAATATTATTGGCTGCACGCTCCAAAAATACTGTTCACACTAAAATAAAATATACATGCAAGCCTGAATATATGTAAGAAAGTGTAATACTTTAAAAAATGTTTAACAGCAATCACTCGTTGAGAAAACATGGTTGAGCTCTCCGTCATGAAAATCGGCCTACGACCAGATAGTAAAACGCGCCTTTACAGGGGTAACAAAATGTTTACTGTTCATTGATAGAGGAGGGTTTGCCGAATGTATGTCTTAGTATTTGGAAGCTAAAGCCCTGTTCAACGTGGGTGTATCTTCGTTGACGCTTGGTATATCTCCATACCGACGACTAACATCCATGGTAAATTTATTAGACAAACCATTGTGGTATTTCGATGGTAACCTCCAAAGCATAATTGGAGAAATAGCAGTGATAGCAAGGTGAGCATCGCATTTTAGACGCAGAAATCGGGCTAAAAACTTCGTGGTATCTAAGACACGACATATACATGTCTATATATATATATATATATATATATATATATATATATATATATATATTTATTTATTTATTTATTTATGTATATATAAAGGGGAAAGAAGTGTATACCTAAGGGCTCGTTTTTCCGTGTTTTGACGCAATATTAATGACATCTAACAGACGGTAATGCCAAGGAATGTACGACGGAAGTTATTAGAACCAATGGAATGTTAATAAGAAGAAAGAAAAGGGGGTGAAAAAATAACCAGCCGTGAGGAATCGAACCTACGACCTTCGAATAACGCGTTCGATGCTATAACCACTGAGCTATCACAGCGGCCTTCCCTCCATTCACTTATATATATATATATATATATATATATATATATATATATATATATTGTAGTGGGGAAGAGGGAGAGAGACAGTATCTAGTTGGAGCCCCTGAAAGACGACTACGACGAAAGCTGAACTCGCGACAGTGACTGACGCCTCTTGAACCAGGCAGATGGTTTTATTCAATAAACTCTCTTATAATTTGGTGGAGGTGCTGGGTAGTCTTCGAAGCTGGAACTACGAAGTCGCACCTTACCTGCAGTGCCAGCAATGCCGGAAGAACCCTCCACGCAAGGTACCTCGAACGTTCCCGCCTCTACATGTACCGGCGTGTGGCCACTGCGTTACCCACCGATCTTCAGCGGCACTGACGGCCAAGACGTTGAAGAGTGGCTGGCTACTTACCACAAGGTGAGCGCAGCGAACAAGTGGGACGATGCGGCTAAGCTGACCTATGTAAGCTTTTACTTGTCCGGCGTCGCTAGTCTTTGGTTGCGCAATCACGAAGCCGACATTGCCAGCTGAAATTCATTCAAGGCCTCCTTTTCGCAAGTCTTCGACCGCCCTGCTGTGCGAAAACTCCGCGCAGAACAACGACTTTGTGAGCGCGCTCAACAGCCAGGAGAGACCTTTACCAGCTACATTGAAGACGTTGTTGACTTGTGCAAGTGGGTAAACCCAGCGATGCTCGAAGCCGACAAAATCAAACAAATACTCTAGGGCATATGCGATGACGCATTTCATATGTTGTTAGCCAAGGACCCATAAAACATTGCCGAACTCCTCAGCTTGTGCCAGAGTTTTGACGAATTGCGCAAGCAACGCGCCCAAACACGGTGCTCTCTGGAACAACGTGATTCGATCGCGGCCTTGACTCTTGCAGAACAGAACGATATGTTGGCTCACATAAAGCAGTTCATGCAGGAGGAGGTCGCTCGGCAGCTCTCCATTTTATAGAGCGTGCCCGAGCCAGAACAAACGCATCCTTTGGCCCCAGATCACCTGGCCCCGGCCATAAGGCACGTCATACAAGATGAGGTAGCTGACGCTTCGCTTTTCGCTCGTTCACCACCTCTGGAGGCCGCACCCTTGACGTATGCGCAAGTCGTTACAGCCAGAGCACCTCGACAGCCTACTTATGCTACCTCACCGATCCCTGTTCGGTCATCAGCAGTTCCGTCAGCAGTTCCGAATATCAGCATTTGATATTCTTGCGGTTACGCAGGACATGTGGCTCACTTGTGCCGCCGCCGCCTTCTCGTTCAGAGCGACACCATGCAAAGATCTTCGCACGACTCTCGGCACTTGAACAACACGGCACGTCAACAAGGATCCTCTTCACCCGACCGCCCTCCCTCAGTCAGTCACCGATCTCCATCTCCCCGACGTCGCTCCCTGTCGCCTATGCGCCGTCGACCCCGCCCTTCAGACGCGGAAAACTAGATGCCGCAGTTCCGGAGGCACGAACTGCGTTGTCGCCGAAAGAATCAAGTCCTCGCATTTCTCCGACAAACCTCATCGACGTTTTTGTGGATGGTTACCATACCCTTGTGCTTGTGGACACTGGTGCTGCCGTTTGAGTAATTGATTTAAAACTTTGCCGCCTGATTCAGAAGGTTACCACGACGCAAAAGAGGTTGTCCCTCCGTACTGCCAGTGCTCACCATACTCGACTATCAGCTGCCTGTACCACCCGCGTTCTCATCCAAGATGTTTTGTATACCGTTGAATTTCTTGTGCTACAGGCATGTTCTCATGATGTGATACTCGGCGGGGATTTTATGTCTCGTAATCATGCGGTTATCGATTGTGCTCGTGCTGAAGTGGCCTTCTCTGCGTTGTGAGCTTCGTCTCCGGAATTTCCGTTGATCAAGCTGTTTGTCGCTGACGACATCGACATACCACCGACTAGCGCGTCCTTGGTTCCCGTATCTTGTACCGATGTGTCTAAGCCTGCAGTGTTGTTTACGCCTTCCCAAACATTCCAAAGTCGCAAGAGCCTCGCGTTGCCGTTTGCAGTTCTAGATATTTCAGCAGCCGCTACCAATTTGTTTGTCACAAATCCCTTGCCGTCTCCCACAACCTTGCGTCGCGGAGAATGTATTGGAACATTCCAAGACTTAGACGTTTCCTCTATCTTCGACCTTGACGGTGAAAGTGATTTGCAGCTTGATGCATTGATGCCATCTGCCCATTCAACTGTCCACGAAAACAATAATTTGTTAGGTCCTTCAATTGATGGCGAACTTGAAGAACCACACCGCGAAAAGCTTCTAGAACTTCTTCACCAGTTTCGCGGCTCATTCGATTGCCGCGAGACCTCCTTAGGCCGAGCGCACACCATTGTCCATCACATGTGGTGGGCAATGTGGCAGCACGTTGACAGCAATGCTGAACGAGCACGTCTTCTTTCTTGTGCAGATTTGCTCAACCAGCTCAACCAGCTCGGCCTTACTATATCAGGAATAGAAAGATGTCACAGACTTGGTAGTAAACAGCATGATAAAACGCGGCCTGTCATCGTGAAATTACTTGACTTCCCTGAAAAACTTACAATTCTAGAAAACTGCGCTAAGCTCAAGGGATCAAACTACTATGTCACAGAAGACTTTTCTCAGAAAGTGAGAAACATTAGATCAAAATTGTGGGACTTCACCGCAGAATATTGAAAAAACAAACAGCGAGTGAGGCTTATCTTCGACAAACTGTCCATTAATAATGTTCTTTACATGTGGGACGAAACCAGTGGTTCTATTGTTCGTGTTCCTAAACGCCATCATACATGACGAACAACCCGTTGCAATTCCTTAAAGCTGCTTAATGTGAACTGTCGAAGCATAGTGAATAAGAACCTTGATCTTGAACACTTGGTGGCAATTCATGAGCCTGATGTTATCGCGGTTACTGAAACCTGGCTGCACAGTGGTGTTTATGATAACGAATTCACTCTCCCAAATTTTTATGTTTATCGTCGTGATCGCAACTCTCGTGGTGGGGGAGTTGCCCTTCTCTTCAAGAAAAATTTGAACGTGGCCAGAATGTCTGATGCTGTAGACGTTGAGGCACTCTTCTGTAAACTGTTTCATGAGGGCCAAAATGTGATTGTTGGTGTTGTATACCGACCACCAGCGAGTGAATTAGAAGTACTAGAGAATCTTAGAAAGTAAATTGATTGCAATACAACTGATAACAATAAATTTATTTTGTGTGGTGATTGTAACCTCCCCGGCATTAACTGGAACACTCTTTCGGCTGACAAAAGCAACGCAAATAATAATGAAGCAATAATTGTTATTGCATTTCAATTTGGTTTAATCCAACTAGTTAAAGACTTCACACGTGTTCACGGAACTAGTAAATCTGTGCTTGACCTTGTTTTTGTTAGTTCAAGTATTCGTGGTGATTCTAAATGTGAACTAGTTGAGGGAATTTCTGACCATAAATGTGTTTTATTAGAGTTCTCTTCATTACTGCAGAAATCCATCGTTAACGTATCTCATTTTCCTGACTTCTCAGCTGCTGATGATACGTCGAAATTAGACTAGAAATAGCCTACGATGAACTTTGCAGTAATATGATCACTGAAGTGTATGACGTCAATTCATTATGGCTGAAATTCAAAAATACAATTCACGCCTGCATTCAGCTCTTTGTACCAGTCAAGTATCGAAAAACCAATTCTGCGAATCCTTGGATAACGCGTGATAGCATTCACATTAAAAGAAAACTAAACCGTGCCAGGAAACAAATTAAGAAGAACAGTAGTCAAAAACGTATCGCTGAAGTGGCAATGCTCTCTCGTGAACTTAAGAAAAAGATGAAGCAGGAACGTTTCAACTTCTATAACATCCGTTTGGGCACGCTGATAAAGGTGGAACCAGCTAAGTTTTGGAGGACCATCACACCGAAGACCTCAAGTACTAATACATTTAACATAGGCAATGATTTCACATCCGATGCTGCTAAGATTTCTGATGCGTTCAACACCCACTTTGAATCCGTTTTTTCCAAAGATAATGGTAGCATACCCTTATTTGACAATTTCCAGACATTGCCTCCGATAGAAGATTTGGAAATAACAGAAAGTGGAATATTTAACCTCTTGCTTAATTTAGATGTGAAAAAGTCATATGGACCCGATAATATACCTAATGCATTCCTTAAACGATACGCTGAGT
Source organism: Rhipicephalus annulatus (assembly GCA_013436015.1). Taxonomy (NCBI): domain Eukaryota; kingdom Metazoa; phylum Arthropoda; class Arachnida; order Ixodida; family Ixodidae; genus Rhipicephalus; species Rhipicephalus annulatus. Next base: position 94,367 of record WOVY01002968.1, read on the forward strand.
GGTCATCTAAATTTTTGTTAATTATTTACCGTACATCCCTTTTGACGGGTACTTTGCCTGATGACTGGAGAATTTCCAAGATAAAACTACTGTTTAAAAATGGCGATAAGCAGCTTATTTCTAACTATCGACCTATAGCTTTAACATGCACGTGTTGTAAAATTCTCGAGCATCTTATTCAGAAGCATATTACGCTCTTCTTGAAAAATTACTCAATATTAACAGCAATGCAACATGGGTTCCGTCACGGCTTTTCTACTGTAACTCATCTGGTTGAAATGACACATGACTTCGCCGCAGCTATTAATGAGAGAAAACCGATAGACGTAATTTTTTTAGATTTTGCTAAAGCATTTGACAAGATTTCCCATTCTAAATTGCTCATTAAACTGAACGCATTATTAAAAAACAGGAAACTGTGTAGCTGGATTAAATCGTATCTAACATCCCGGCAGCAATACGTTGTTTTTAAAGACACTCCCTCAAACATGTTACCTGTTGGCTCAGGGGTTCCCCAGGGCTCCGTGCTTGGCCCGTTGTTGTTTTTGGTGTTCATTAATGATATTTTTGATAATTGCAGGGTTAAAATACGATTATATGCAGATGATTGTGCGTTGTATTCACTTATTCACACAGTTGAAGACCAAGTCAAGCTTAACACAGAAATTGAGAAACTCATGAAGTGGTGTAATTCTTGGCAAATGTGTGTAAACTATCAAAAAAGTGTGGCCATGTTGATAACAAATAAGAAGTGTACCCTTGTTTACAATTATACAGCTGATGGAAATATCCTAAATCGAGTAACAGAGTACAAGTATCTAGGCTTGCATATATGTAGCAACCTCCACTGGGATCGACATATCGACTACATATCTAATAATGCAATGATGAAACTACAATTTTTGAAACGTTCTCTTCGCTATTCATCATATGACACTAATATTCTGGCGTACAAATCTTTTATCCAACCCATTTAGGATTATGGAAACATCATCTGGGATCCTTACACCAATGTCAATATCCATAAACTTGATAGAATCCAAAACAAGGCTGTCCAATTTATTTTCAAGAAATACGGCCCAACGTCAGTCTCTGAATTAGTTGCCAAAGCGGGATTCAAACGGACTTCAGAAAGAAATAGAATTTCCCGTTTGTTGTTCTTCTTTAAGATAGTTAATGGTCGAATAAATAGTACCACAGGTGAATACTTAAAGTTCTCTTCCAGTTACTCTACCAGACAACGTCACAAACACACTGTCGTTCCTTTCCAGCCCAATAATATTACTTAATATTACTTTCAAGTATTCCTTTTTTCCGCGCACTGCCAAAGAATGGAATGAGCTTGACAGCAAAATTATTGAAACAGACAGTATCGAGGCATTTGAAAAATTTATATCTGACTAGTTTTTTTTTCGTGAAACATTTTTTATGTTGTTTGAAGTGCTTTGTTCTGTGTTGACTGCAGTATTGTACTGTTGATTTTGTTGTACTATGTACACCCACTCTTCTATGGCCCCATGTTGGGGCTAGCAGTATTGCTAAATAAATAAATAAATAAATAAATAAATAAATAAATTAACACCCGCTCCCAAGCGCCTCTGCGACAGCGTCCCTACCGTGTATCTCCTGTTGAGCGTCGTGTGATCACCGAGCAAGTGGCCGACATGCTTCAACGTGGCGTCATTCGGCCGTCTAGCAGTCCCTGGTCTTCACCTGTGGTACTTGTGAGGAAAAAAGACGGCTCGATTCGCTTTTGCGTTGATTACCGCCGTTTAAACAAAGTCACGATTAAAGACGTATAGCCTTTGCCGCGCATCGAGGATGCCCGGGACTGCTTGCAAGGCGCTGAATTCTTCTCATCACTAGACCTTCGGTCCGATTATTGGCAGGTCCCCATGCCACCATAAGATCATCCAAAAACTGCTTTTGTGACGCCCGATCGGCTATACGAATTTAATGTAATGCCCTTCGGCCTTTGCGATGCGCAGCCACATTCGAAAGGATGATGGATAGCGTCTTGCGTGGGCTAAAATGGAAGACATGCCTATGCTACTTGGATGATGTCGTTGTTTTCTCCCCTGATTTCGACAGCCAGCTCCGTCGTCTCAGCAAAGTCTTGAGCTGCCTCACGAGCGCAGGCCTTCAACTAAACATCAAGAAGTGCCACTTTGGAGCTCGGAAGGTCACAATACTTGGCCAGGTTGTTTCAAAACAGGGCGTCCTCCCAGACCCAGAAAAGCTTCGTGCTGTCACTGAGTTCCCGAAGCCTACGACCATGAAAGCGCTTCTCAGCTTTGTTGGACTGTGCTCGTACTTTCGCCGCTTTGTGAAGAACTTTGCTTCGATTATTGCACCACTGACACAGCTGATCTCTGGCGATGGACACCTCTCTGATTGGTGGCCAGCTTGCGATAATGCTTTTGCAACATTACGCCATCTCCTTACTTCACCACCTATTATACACCACTTCGAACCTACTGCTCCAACCGAGGTGCACACGGATGCCCGTAGCATAGGACTTAGCGCTCTCCTTGCTCAACGCAAGCCTGGCTTCTCGGAGTATTTACTTGCGTATGCCAGTCGCACCCTACCCAAGGCAGAGCACAAATACTCTGTTTCTGAAAAGGAATGTTTGGTCATTGTTTGGGCATTACAAAATTTCGTCCTTACTTATATGGACACTCATTTGATGTAGTTACAGATCACCATTCACTCTGTTGGCTCACTTCACTGAAGGATCCTTCGGGCCGGCTTGGACGTTGGGACTACGTTTACAGGAATTTGATATTCACGCCATTAACCGCTCAGGCCGCAAGCACACCGACGCAGATGCTTTTTCTCGTTCGCCCCTTCCTTCAGCCGTTGAACCCATTTCCTTTGCCGAAGCTACCATCGGCAGCATCGATACCGCTGACATGCCTTCGGAACAACGCAAGGACCTTCGGATAGCCTCGCTCATCGACGTTCTCTCCTCGTCTTAGGTGACACCACGCCTGCGTGTATCTCGTGCACAACGTCGGCAAATTCCCCATTATACAATACAGGATGCCATGTTTTACCGTCATAACTCTCAGCCGGATGGTAGGAAATGTCTTCTTGTTATACCTCGCCATTTGCGCTCCAACATGTGCGCGTACTTCCACGCAGACCCTCAAAGTGCGCACGCTGGCGTTTTGAAAACATACGACCGGCTTCGTCTCCGATTTTTCTGGCGCGGAATGTACTCGTACGTTTGCAAGTACATACGCTCCTGCACTGAGTGTCAGCGACGGAAAGCAACTTGTCAAGCCTCTGGCGAATTACCACCATTGCCGTGTAGAGCTCAGCCGTTTGATAGAATCGGCATCGACCTCTACAATTCACTACCTTGTACTCCTGCGGGAAATCGCTGGATTATTGTGGCCGTTGATCAACTAACCCGTTACACTGATACCGCCGCTTTGCCAGCCGCTGCTGCTCGTGATGTCGCCATGTTCATCTTGCGTAGCTTCGTCCTTCGCCATGGCGCGCCACGTGAGCTGCTTAGCGACCGTGGGCGTGCGTTTCTATCGCAAGTCGTCCAGGAGCTTCTCAGTGAGTGCAATATTATACATCGCACCACTACAACCTATCACCCACAGACAAACGGTTTGACAGAGCGCTTTAACCGCACGCTCGGTGATATGCTTTCTATGTACATATCCTCCGACCATTCTAATTGGGACTTGATGCTCCCTTTCGTGACGTATGCGTATAATACGGCCACGCAAGCAACTACTGAGTTTTCACCTTTTATTGTACTGTGCGGACGTGAGCCCTCTTCTACGCTTGACACGATACTTACTTACCGCCAAGATGCTTCAGAATGCCGCCCCTAATTCGAACTTGTTCAGTGGGCCGAAGAGTGCCACCAATTAGTGCGTTCATTTACGTCCGTCGAACTAGGTTTCCAAAAAGAACGACTTGACCAAGACAAGCCTGCTCACAGCTTCCCCGTAGGCTCATTTGTATGGCTTTTGGTTCCATTCCAGTCCCCCGGCTTCTCCCGAAAGTTTGCACCCAAGTACCATGGTCCGTACCGCATCGTTAAATGCACGTCACCGGTCAACTACGTCGTCGAACCAGTGACACCTGCCAATGGCAGACGATGCCGTGGTAGTCAGAGAGTCCCCATCAGCCACTTAAAACCTTACTATGATCCCCTTGTGCTTGCTTCGCCGTGAGTCACCAGGATGGTTCCTCTTCACCAACGGGGCAAATGTAGTGGGGAAGAAATAGACAGAGAGTATCTAGTTGGAGGACCTGAAAGACAACTACGACAAAGAGCTGAGCTCGTGACACACACACACACACACACATATATATATATATATATATATATATATATATATATATTGTGACGATGGAACGCGTTTATTTACAATATGGGTAATGCAGAGGTGTAGCTCAGCCAAGGATCCACAGCGTCGCTCGCGAGCCAGTCGAGTCTCTTCCTCCTCTTCGTCGAATCTTCGCTAGCGCGTTTCACTTCCCGGTTCGCAGACGATGCCCTCTGGGCGAGTCACTCAGATGGTTGATGATGGCACGGTTTAAGGCGCGCAACGTGTGTCAGTTGTGTTTTGCTAGAGCGGCGACCATTGCTTGTGACGCTCGAGATTACGTACGTGACGTCGCTGAGGCGGTCAAGAATGACGAATGGACCGGAATAGTGAGCCAAGAACTTTTGGCACAAACCACGTTTGCGGACTGGTGTCCATAACCACACAAGATCGCCCTTGCTATAAGATACGGAGCGATGGCAGGCGTCGTAACGTTTCTTAGAACGCTGCTGGGATGCCAAGGTTCGGAGGCGTGCGATGCGACGGGCTTCTTCTGCGCGGCAGAGCGTCTCGGCTGTCGAGGTTTCCACGTCTAGTGTAAAAGGTAGTATAGTGTCGAGACAAAATCGTGGGGAGCGAGCGTACAGCAGGTAAAATGGAGAGTAACCTGTAGTCTCATGCTTCGCGGTATTGTACGCGTACGTGATGTAAGGTAGCACTTCGTCCCAGTTTTTGTGCTTAGAATCGACATAAATAGACAGCATGTTCGTGAGAGTCCGGTTCGTGCGCTCTACGAGACCATTGGTCTGCGGGTGATATGGTGTGGCATGGCGGAAATTGCAGGCAGACAGACGCAGGATCTCTTCAACGACGTCGGCAACGAACTGACGTCCGTGGTCGCTAATGACAACGCGTGGAGGACCATGGCGGAGAATTACACAACGAAGCATAAACTGCGACACGTGCATGGCCGTTGCAGCAGGTATTGCAGCAGTTTCTGCGTAGCGCGTTAGGTGGTCAACACAGACGACGACCCATCGATTGTTACTGCTCGATCGTGGAAATGGACCGAGCAGATCGACACCAACAGTCTCGAAGGGAGAGTTAGGAGGTGGAACAGGATGGAGAAGTCCTGGCGGCGTAGCCGTGGGACGTTTGTGTCGTTGGCATTGTTCGCATCCAGCAACGTATTTTTCCGTGTCGTGTCGCATCTTGGGCCAATAGAACCTTTGCTGGATTCGTTGAAGCGTTCTGGCGAAGCCCATGTGGCCGCAGGTTGCGTCGTCGTGTAAGGACCGAAAGACGTGAGCCCGTAAAGTGCGTGGAACAACTAGAAGCAGACGGGCGCCTTGTCCGGAATAATTCTTCTTGTAAAGGACGCCGTCATGAACCACAAAAGAGCTTGGGTTTGCGTGTTCATTTGCGGAGGCGAATAGAGAATCTAAGGAGCGGTCCTCTTGTTGGGCTGTCTGGAAAGTCGCGAGATCAGGGAACTCAGAGGCAATAGCGCCGATATACTGGTCGAAGTTGTCAGCGTCGCACTCCGTCATCGGTAGAGGAAGGCGCGATAGGCAGTCGGCGTCTGCGTGCCGGTTACCGCTCTTGTAGCGTATTGTGAAGTCGAACTCCTGTAAGCGCCAAGCCCATCGCGCCAGTCGTCCAGATGGGTCTCGGAGGCCTACCAACCAGCGTAGAGAATGATGGTCGGTGATTACCGAGAAGCGACGACCGTAGATGTATGGGCGAAACTTGTGCACGGCGAAAACAACTGCGAGGCACTCCTGTTCTGTGACTGTGTAATTTCGTTCTGCCTTGCTCAACGAACGACTCGCGTAAGCGACCACGTGTTCAGCATTGTCATGACGCTGAACGAGCACTGCACCAAGGCCGATTCCACTGGCATCTGTGTGAATTTCCGTTTCAGCAGAAGGATCGAAATGGCGCAGTACCGGTCCTGAAGTCAGTATGAACCGAAGCTGCTTAAAGGCTGCTTCGCAATCCGGTGTCCAGTGGAAAGGGACATCCTTTTGCAGCAAGTCGGTCAGTGGTTGTGCTTTATCAGCGAAATTCGGAACAAATCGACGAAAGTAAGAACACAGGCCCAGGAAGCTACGCAACTCCCTGGGGGACTGCGGCTGCTTGAAGTTGCTGACAGCGGCGACTTTCTGCTGGTCCGGTCTCACGCCATTTTTATCCACCAGGTGTCCCAGAACCAAGGTTTCACGTTCTCCAAAGCGACATTTTTTTGAGTTCAGTGTAAGCGCAGCTTCCTCGAGACAGGTTAGAACGAGGTCAAGGCGATGATTATGTTCTTCAAATGTTCGGCCAAAAATCACGACATCGTCCAGGTAACACAGGCAAATTTCCCATTTGAGGCCCCGTAAAACGGTGTCCATATATCTTTCAAATGTGGCGGGGGCATTACACAAGCCGAATGGCATAACATTAAACTCAAACAGACCGTCGGGTGTAACAAAGGCCGTCTTTTCTTTGTCAGCCGGATCCATGGGGATCTGCCAATACCCGGATCGCAAGTCCACCGATGAAAAATAGGACGCTGAATGCAGGCAGTCGATGACATCATCGATGCGAGGAAGCGGGTACACGTCCTTCTTAGTTATAGAGTTGAGACGTCGGTAGTCAACGCAGAACCTCCAGGACCCATTTTTTTTCTTGACCAAGATAACAGGCGCGGCCCAGGGACTTGACGATTCTTGAATTACGCCAGAGGTTAGCATCTCGCTGACTTGCTCTGAAATTACCTTGCGCTCTGACGCGGAAACTCGATAAGGTTTCTGTCTGAGGGGGTGCGCAGATCCGGTGTCGATCTTGTGACGAGTGCGTGTGCTGGGCGTCTGAGGTCTATGCGACTTCCGTGCAAAATCAAATACTTTAGCGTGCCTGGCCAGCAGTGTAACCAACACTTTGCGCTTATGCGAGGGAATAGACTTGCTAACCATCTTATAAAATTCGTATTCCGTGCCGGATACATCAGCATAGTTCGAATTTGCCGCATTGCTGAGAGCTCCTATGCAGATACTGCACTGCCCTTCAAACATGGCAAGGCGCATTCCCTCTGGTAGTACAACAGACTCGGATGAGCAGTTAACTACCCATAATTTAGTTTTTCCCTCGGTGAGAGACACAACGCAGCGCGGCAGAAAGATGTTTTTCTTCATGCAAGGCAAAGGCAACGGCTCAATCACAATATCAGGAGAACTGAAACTCGAGTCGGCATTCGAAGCAGCAACGGGCACGCTGGCAGTAGACCATGCTGGTAGAATAGTGTCTTTAACTACAACGAGTTTGTCGTCTCCGCTACGCTGAGGCTGCTGGGCGAGGGCAGACAACAGAACCTCGCCTGCCCCGCAGTCGACAGTCGCACGGCACTCTTGCAAGAAGTCAATTCCAAGGATAACGTCATGCGTGGAATGAGCGAGCACTGCGAATTCTGCCTTGTACGCTTTGCCAGCAACACGAACAGACACAGTGCACACACCTACTGGACACAAAGCCGTGCCGCTGACTGCTCGAAAAGTAGAAGATTTATCCCAATAAAACATAACCTTGCGGCCAAGTCTCTCCTTGAAAACTAAACTCATTACAGAAACTGTTGCACCGGTGTCTACCAGAGCCATCGTGGGAACATCGTCAATGAATACATAAACCTTGTTGTGAAGCATGTGAACTAATGGAGGCATACTTGTGTGCAAAGCGGTACGTCCAGCGACCTCGCCTCCATCGGCCGCGCCGGCTAGTTTCCCGGTGGCGGAGAGGAAAGCCGTGGCCGGGGACGGGGAGATGGGGACCGTCGCTGGCGCGTGGTAGGTGGCGTCAAGCTCCTCACAGAGGCAGGCGAGTCACTGCGGATGTTCGGCCGGTGCCCGTGCTTCTGGGCAGTTGAATCCGAAGGCCAGTAGGCGTAATCGGGCTGTTGACTTCGCCGTGCAAGCATCGCTGGTCGGTCAAAAAACGTCGTGCGTGGGCGACGTCGCGATGGGCAAAACCGGGCGATATGTCCGCGAACACCGCACTGGTAGCACACGGGGCGTTCCCGAGGCACATTGAATGCTGCGGTGTGGAGAGGATGCTCAGGGAACTGTTGCCACTCGGACACAAACGGAGGCGGTTGGCTGTCGTAGCTATAACTGCTGCGGGGCGCATAAGACGACTCGACGTAAGTAGCCTGTGGTGGCGGAGCCCTCAGCCGTGGACTGCGGGTGGAGTAACTGCGCTCGTCGAAACTCGCAGCATTGATGCTTGGGGATAGAGTATCACACTGCGGGTCTGCAGCTTGCATGGGAACAGAGACATGGCGACGCAGTTCCTCCCGTACAATCTGACGAATGGTGGAGGAAAGGTCGGCAGGTAGCACCTCCACCACAATTGTGACGATGGAACGCGTTTATTTACAATATGGGTAATGCAGAGGTGTAGCTCAGCCAAGGATCCACAGCGTCGCTCGCGAGCCAGTCGAGTCTCTTCCTCCTCTTCGTCGAATCTTCGCTAGCGCTTATCAATGTATATATATATATCTGTGTGTGTAGGAGACAATATTGCAAGGAAAGTATAGGGAAAGGCATTATATCAACAATTGTAATGTGAATGTGAAAAAAGAAAAGTGGATGAAAAGAGAACTTGCCGTGGCCAGGAACCAAACCTGGGACCTTCGAAAAACGCTTTCGATGCTCAAACAACTGAGCTACCACAGCGCCTATTCCCTCAGCCAGTTTATTGGGTACATATGTGAATTAAATGGGGGGGGGGGTGAGTCAGCGCCAGCAGCAGCAGTTCGGTTCCTGTCCACTTCAAGTTATTTTTTCATCCACTTTTCTTTCTTCGCACTTACATTAAGATTATGTCTAATAACTTCCCCTATGCTTTCCTTGCATTATCGTCTGTTAGATGTCATTGATATTGTGTCCAACAAGAAAAGCAAGCCCTAAAGTGTACATTTCTTTCCGGCAACGCTTAGGACAAAGCAAGAGTTATTCTGGTGTTTAAAATGCTCTGATGTCGCGCATTACACCAATCTCTGGCATTTCATCTCCCCGAAATGTGACCGAGCAGCCGCGAGCGCATTAACCACTGCAGCACCACTGCAGACGAGGTACCCTTGAATAAAATCGACAAGAGGGCTGACCTGCTCCACAAGGTTTCTTTGCATGAGACGTCTCACTGGCGCCTCTCACTGCGTCATCGGCTTGATCCACCGTCCTACTCACCTTACGGTATACTCAACCTTCACTGCTAGCATTCCTACTCCGAAGAGGCTAGTTCATGTAACAGATAGAATGGCAGGTTTGCACTCCTCGTGCAGCCTGGCTTCGTTATGGCAGTGAGTGCTGATGACGCGTTTCTTATTTCGCTGCCAAGATGCATTCAAATGGGCGTAGCGTAGTCTCGCGCCTCACTTCTTCCTTGACCCTTGTGATTTGGCTCTTACTCACTTCAGGAGATTGACTAAGAAACGAGCAGCTTGTGAAGCTCTAAAGACAAGACTTGAGACGAAAAAAAAAAGATCAATTTGCCGTATCACTTGAGGCGCTAGGTGCCTCAAATGGTCCGTCGCCTTCGTCCTCTTTGCCTCATGAAGCCCTGGTCGTCGCTGAGGAAAATTTTTTATTTTTTTTCAAATTTACGAATCTCATCATATGAAGGTGAATATGGCCGAGTACATAAATTTATACCGTAGAACTGAATTATATATGTCATTATAGATTTGCGAACGGACCAGCATGGGAGTTGGAAAAGAAAATTAAAAAAAACATTATGTTGTCACGAATCCGTGCGCAGTACATATCTTGGCTATTACAGTGTGCAAGGTGAGGCGAAATAAGACAAGGAAAAAAACATTTCGCCCGGAGCTCTCCATCCCCTGTTGATAATTGTGCCACAGATAAAGCTCTGTATCAACTGTTTTGGCACCAGTGACTTTCATAAACAGCGGTGCTGTTGTTTATGTCATCACCTTGATTGGCTTCTACATATATGGCATCTCCTGTCACCTGGCCGCTGCCATAGCTACACCACGTGCGTACCACGCAATGACTCAGCCGGTGATAGCTCTCTTCGTCTTATTCGTCCTCTTCTTCGCTTCCTGCACTTGTGCGACGAATGCGCGCTCTTCGAAAGCGACGATTGGCCCGCATGGGGTGGAATAACTCGAGTTGGGGAGATGACTACTACAAAGAAAGGTAGAATGAAAAAGAGAAAGAGATAGAAATTGAGAGAAAGAAGAAGATTAAAAAACACAAAATCAGAAAAATGAATAGACAGAGAGAGAACGACAAAGAAAAAAAACAGGAAGCGAAAACAGCGGAAGATATATACCAAAATAGAAAAAAGATAGAAAGGCCAAGAAAGAGACATTGATAAAGAGAAAGATAAAAAATAGAGAAGGGATGGTGACAAAAAGGAAAAAGAAAAACCGCGAGAAAGAGAAAAATAAATAAGTATAAGAAAGGCCTCCCAACTCCGCTGTTGGTTCCCGCTTTGCGTCACTGTTTCAAGCTGCGTCAGTTTAAAGCGATAGCATTGAAGAACTCGTTTCGCAGGAATTCCGACGTTAGCGTGAACATTGGAGCTGTTGGTTGTCAGCGAAAAATTATCATGTGCGCGATCGGAAAAGCGGGATCATAATAACAGAAAAAATTGAATTTTTGGGGTTCGAGCGAGAATCGAACCTATAGGGTGTCTGCGTGGCAAACAGGTGTGCTACCATGCAGCCTTGACATTTGTTGAATATCAACAACAAACATATATGAATGTCATAGAGTGGAAGCAGTCTCCTCAACCCATCACATAGTGCATGCGATACAGAGGTCGAGAATCACGCTTGGCGTCGAAACCTGCCAACGGAGCAACAAAAGAATGTTTTAAAAAAGCACTGACATCAAATTTACTCGTGTCATGATTTTTGCGTCAGCGAGTAGCTATGGACACTTCAGTAGCGAATCACGACTAATAACACATCTGAGTGACGAATGAGTATGTGTGATATTTATTGATATATTCGCGATCAAACGCGGTTCAAAATGACAGGAAAGCCCACCAAATTGTAGTGTTGGCAGTGCTACCTCACCGCCACGTTGAGGCCGCTGCACATCTGATGCCGCTAGGAGCGCACGTACAGTCAGTCCAGCTGTGTCTCTGAAGGCGTAGACATGCCTCTGTCACCAACATCATCTTCCTTGCCGTCGTCGTGGTTAACATTGGCAAGTGATAAAGATAGTGAGCTGAAATTGGGTATTCTCGCCATTGCCGACGATCCTCTCTTGACAAGCTCCGCATTAAATGCAATGTATTTATCAGTCCCGGCCGTGCTTTCGACGCTCAGGAACACCAACTACGCAGCTCATGTTGCGGACGTTTGGCGAGTGAATCGCTGCTTTCAGCTGCAGCAGGGCACATGGTAGGAATAGCCCCACCCTCGAGAAGAGGCCTCATACTGCCAGTGAAACCAAACTGGTTCCCCAACACAAGATTTACCCTGTAGCAGCTCGCCGCAAAGTGAAGGCAGCAAATGTGGCCGTTGTTCACAGGCGTCCTGTCCCTCTGTCCATCGGCGCGGCGCGTACGAAGTCAACCCACTGGCTGCGTTGAGGTTCGTGAATTGGAAAGGCATGAAACGCTACGCACTTTCCGTCCTTTCGTGCCTCGACGTGCAGGTTCCCACTACGCAGTGATTCCCCGACATTTTGGCACGTATTGTCGCTCTGAATGATCGTACTCGCACGCAGTGGAGCACAACCCAAATCCATTGATGCGACACGATGAATCGCACGCACGCTTCAACATAGCAAGGAGAGCCAATAGTGAAAGCATGACTAGGAGTCGGCCCCAAACACACTCAGAGATCGTCAACGTCATCGTTACTGGCGTTTGGTTACTCAGGATGGTATTTGTGGAATGTATCACACCGAAAACGTAGCACTAGTGTCGATGTCACAGAGAAATCCATTTTTCGTTTTTCTTCGTAGGTTTTCCGCGCTGTTTGACGTCGAAATATCACAACTTCGACGCGACGGACGCCATTCAAATTAGGCTAAGAAGAACTATGCATACCAAGTCATCGAATGATGGGCACATCTTCATCTTGAAAATTGATGTCAGTGCTCCCTTAAAGGCTCTCCCATTACAAGTTATATTATTTAATCTTCTGCAGCATGACCATCAAGCCGCTGGACACTTTCATTGGAGAAACGTGCCTATCTTGGGCTGAAAACTTTGTATACTACAAATATTCACAGCGCGTTTTTTCTTGTAAATATGGCTTAAGCTGCTCGTGTTCCGAGCCGATTACTAGATTCATTGATTTGTGGGGTTCAACGTCCCAAACCTACCAATTGATTATGAGAGACGCCGTAGTGAAGGGCTCCAGAAATTTTCCCCACCTCGAGCTGATTAGTAGCAAGGGTATTTTGAAATGTTTCAATGCGGCACAATGTGACGTCACCAATAACCCAACGGAATGTCATATAGTGCTACAACTACCTACCATTAAAATGTATAAAAATAAACAACATGTGAAGACTGCTTAAAACTTCTTTGACAATGCAGAATTTAACGCAAACGAAAAGGAACTGCGAAAAGTGATGAGACAAGTACAAGCCCTGTCTTGTCTCTTCGAGCTCCGTCCTTGTTCGCCCTAAAGTCTTCGCATTAAATGGTATGTGCCAACTAGGCCTACCAACTAAGCTGCTGCCATAGCTGCACCACGCGCGTACAACGCAATGACTCGGCCGGCAACAGCTCTTTTCGTCTTCTTCATCCTCTTCTTCGCTTCAAATACATGTGCGACGGACACGCGCTAATCTGATGCGGCGCTTGTTTAGCTTAAGAAGGAACAGCTCAGGTGGGAAAGAGAACTACTACACAGAAAGAGAAGAAAAGAGAGAAATAAATAAAAAGAAACGTTAAAAAGGGGGGGTGAAAATATAAAATCAGAGAAAGAAATATGCATAGTGCGAGAACGATGAAAAAAAGAAGGAGGCGAAATAGAAGAACATGAATACAGAAACAGAATTAACGATAAAAAGGACATTAAAAAGACAAAGAAATACAAAGGTACAGAAATCGACGAGCGACGATATGAGGAAGGCCTCCCCCGACGACTGTTCGTTCCTGATTCGCGTCACTATTCCAAGCTGCGTAATTTAACGCGACAGCATGAAACAACACGTTTCGGAGAAATTCCGACGTTAGCATCTACGTTAGCCTCGTTCGTTGTCAGCGAAGAAGGATATTGTACGAGATCGAAAAAGCGAGGTTTTCCGATCACGCAGAAGTGATTAGCGGGGTGACGTTTCGGTGCCTACACAATGCAGAGTTTAGGTTCCTTAGCCCGGGCACATCACCGAACAAAACGACTATATATAGGTTGCGCGACTATACACTGTCGTGCAGCTAACTCACGGACATAGAACTTAGGAGGTGCAAAAAAGCGAAAAAAAAACAAGTGTATCTCTAACTATATAGAGTTGCTATGCCGCTTAAAAACACTTTATTGAAAACAGTGAAAAATATTCATATACCAAGATTTTTTTACATATAAATACAAATCAAATAACAATATAGTGCCCCTGTTTAACGGCACACTGGCGAGAGGACTTGCGAAGCCCCTCGGAAGAACGCCCGGTGGCCCGCACGAGGAACTCGAAGATAACTTTGAGATCCTGCCCGGTGAAGGATGTGACCCGAGAGTTCTTTCGCCGGTGTTCTTCATCTGCCGCCTCACGGCTGCTTCGGGTCCCACGCGCTCGTCCCCGAGGCAGAACAATGTTCCGCAAGGGGCCGCACGAAAGATGTCCAACCTCTTCCACGAGTTCCTGCTTATATAAAATCAGGAAGGTAAATATTTATTAGTGACCTAGCAACATCAATACAAGGGTAAAGCGATTGAAATGAACACGGAGCAAACGAACACACATGCGAAAGTGTGCAATGTGGGACAACACAGAAGTGTGAAGAAATCTTGAACATTGTGCGCTACTCAAACAGCGCAGCGGACGATTCCTTCCTCCAGGCTCAGCGCTTCCACAAGTTGGCAAACTCGTGTAATTTGTGAGCGAGTCACGTTAATATAAATTATAATGTCCGTGTTTAATGTGTAGAAACCAAGATATGATTACAAGGCACGCCGTACTGGAAAACTCCCAAATTATGCCATCTGCCACTCTTACATCACAGAGTACGTGGTTTCGCACTATTACACCTGGATGAAAATGGGAACGCCAAAACCAGTACCCAACCAGTGACCTTCGGGTAAGCAATTGCGTTCTGTTATTACTGCAAAAACACGTCGGGTGTAATTCTTGTTAATTAAACAGGTAACGAGGCTTACCTGCCGCACTAGGGTTTCTCTCGTGGGGTTCGACATTGCATTGGCTCCTCGCATGTTTCTCTGCAGAAGTCGTCGGAAACGCGGTTCGCTGTGGGCTGACCACGACGCGGCAGATGACGTAGCCTCGGCATTTCATGCCTCGCGGTGCCATCGGACCTGCTCGTTCAGATGACTCATCGGTCGCAAGCGCCATCTTGTTCCCCATGCTGCTCTACACCGTGTCTTGAAGTGTTCGTGCTGCGAAGAGGCGGAGTCTTGAAAATAAGGTAATGGCTGCTGTAAAGGTCTACGGTTGCAGCGTGGCTTCGTTGCGGCAGACAGCGCTCGTTCTTGATTAGCCCCCAGGCACCTTCGAGAGCGCGCTCCCTGGCCTCGTGCCTCCATCATCTTCTTCGTCTTTTGCTCACGCAGAATAGGCCGTCACCAAGACTGTGTTTGTTGCTTTTCATAATTTCATAAATATTCGTATCACACAGTGATTGCAAAACATTACACTAATACATTATAGTAACAGCACTCAATGATATTGTGCAACTATAGCCATGAGAACTGATGAACTCAGTCTTGTACAAAGTAACAAGGCATTGTGCACTCTCTTGCGCCATATTGAATCGTAATGCGTAGAGGGTGGTCCAAATTTATTGTAAAGATCGGACACTTTTTCCAGAGTTTGTCACCCACCCCTTGTTGATAGTTTTGCTGAAGTTACATTCTTTAACAACTTTTTATGGGACCGGAAATTTCGGCAGATAGCACACATTTCTTCAATCGATTTACGCAAAACAGTCGGGAGGTGGTTGCCTTTACTACATTTTTTTGGCTTTGAGACAGGCGTTACAAGAGGAAGTGGCGTTTTCTAACAGCGAACACTCCTTTGCGAACTTCGGCGAGTTTGCCCTATCTATCTATCTATCTATCTATCTATCTATCTATCTATCTATCTATCTATCTATCTATCTATCTATCTATCTGTCTGTCTGTCCGTCTGTCTCTCTGTCTGTCGGTCTGGCTATCTATCTATCCATCTATCTATCTATCTATCTATCTATCTATCTATCTATCTATCTATCTATCTATCTATCTATCTATCTGTCTCTGTCTGTCAGTCTGTCTGTCTGTCTGTCTGTCTGTCTGTCTGTCTGTCTGTCTGTCTGCCTACGACCTTTAGCGCTCCTGGTAATTTGGATAATGAGATCTATACCGAAATATGTATGACATAAATGACTGTATTAGGAGCATCAGTGACTAATCATACCATGATTGTTATTATTTACATGTCATCCTGTTGCTGCTCTTACGGCGGTTTTGTTGACATGACATATCGCAAAATTAGTATGGTATGAGTGGACTACATGATTAACATAAGGAACAAGCCCTCACGTGGAAATAATGACATGCATGTCATGTAAGAACACGACTACATGCCACGCCCATGATGTACTCACCGTCGTTTCGCTAGCTTAATATATAGGAAATTTGATATTACGGGATGTGAATAAATGACGAACAGAAATACCAGACGCAATCATGATAAGCACGACATGGTAGTCATCTGTGGCATTATTTATATGCCTACCACGGCTGCTGCTGGTATTACAAACGTTGATGGTGCCGTCGTTACGTGACACTAAACAAAATACTTACATTTCTTCCAGAAATGTGAGTGCGCATCTCATTTGTAGTACTGTTTACTATGTAATACACCCATCGTCCTCATAACACTGTGCTGATTTTAAAGTGGTATATAGAGCTTCTTCGTTCGTGCGGTGCATCGATTCCCACTGTACGTGGGATCTGCCAATTTTTATTTTTGCGAGGTTTAAATCGTACACACTGTTGCTCACGTAAATTGTGCGCGCTGACGTAAAAAACTGGTATGCGGCAAAGAGACCAGTGAAATACTGAAGCTGTAACCAGGCACGTCGCTGAAAAAAAAACACAAAAAACATTGATGCCATATTTGTGAGCGTACTGTGTAAAGGACCTTGCGTATCAGTCTGCTTTTTCGAATGCTCGGCTTCGTTTAAGCAGGTAATAAATGTGCGGGCATCAGCAAAATTATATAGGCAGAAAAATGGATGTAAAATTTGTTAGTAAAACTACATTTCATTTGAGCTCTAACTGCACAGGAAAGTTGGAGTACTGTTCAAAGAGACATGAAAAGTTTATCCTTAGCTACTATTTTATTATTCCTGTGTTTGCGTGTTTTTTGTCTTAGATTGCTCTTCTATAAAGGGGAGCGTTCTTGTAAGTTACAAAAGATGAAAAGTTTTACTAACATTCAACTTTATACTAAATCCATTATGGAATACTTGATTTATTAGAACTGTAAAGCCTCGGAGCGCTCCACACGATATCCCTCACTTAATTTTTATTGACGACATAGTAAGGAAGTAATAATACCAAAAGAATGCACATCAGTGGCTTAATTTATTTATTTATTTCCAATACTGCCAGTCTCACTTGGAGACCAAAGCAGGTGGGCATACAGATAACAACGTGAGTGCAACAGAATACACGCAGTGCACAGTACAATGGCATGTCATACAAAGAAGTGTTCTCTCTAATACAACATTAGTATATACAACGGAAGAATCAAGGTTAATACAATCCAATGGAACACAAAGAAGCCTTTAAAAAAAGAATTTGCATGAATATGAAACTTTTTCCTTTCCCTTTTCATGGTTGGGGCTTATTTCCTATCGCGTCACAAAATATTGATGATGATTCTATGGCAGCTACTGTTGGGTCGAGGTTGTTCCACTCCCTAACTGCTGTAGGAAAAAATGAGTATTTAAACGTGTTGGAGTTGCAAAAGTATTCAGTTAACATTTTATCGTGTTTATTACGCGATATCCGGGATCTAGAGAAGGTGATATATTTGGAAGAAATTATGTTGAAGTGGTTGTGCAGAAGGCTATGCATGAATTTTAAACGAGCTTGTTTTGCTCTGCCTGCCAGTGTGTCTAAACCGGATGATGCTAGAAGTTCAGTGGGCGAGTCAGTACGTTTGTATTTGTTATGGATGAACCGTATCGCTTTTCTTTGAACTTTTTCTAGTTGATTTATGTTAGTAATATTGTGAGGGAACCAAACAGTGTTAGCATATTCTAGCACTGGCCGCACAAAGGTTGTGTAACTGAGGAGTTTGATAGGAGTGGGAGCAGACTTCAAGCACCTTTTAAGAAAGAACAACTTACGGATGGCTTTTGAGGATATGTTGGCAATGTGTTTGTTCCACTTGAGGTCGGTTGCTAGAGTAAGTCCTAGGTATTTGTGTTCATAAACTTTAGTTAGTTCAGTGTCATTAAGTGAGTAAGTAAATTCTGACGGGTTCTTCTTTTTTGTCACCGTCATTGACACAGATTTGCTGGTATTAATAGACATTTGCCATTGTTCACACCAGGTGTTTATCACGTTAAGTTGTCTGTTCAGGGTGTGGTGGTCTTCGTAACACAGTATTTCTTTATAGATAATGCAGTCGTCTGCGAACAGCTTTATGTTGCATTCCATGTTAGTGATGATGTCATTAATATAAATTAAAAACAGCAAGGGCCCCAAGACCGAGCCCTGAGGTACACCAGATGAGATGGGAACAATGTCGGATGATGCTTCATTGAGATGGACGAATTGCGAACGCTGGGATAAAAAATCGCCAATCCAAGCAGAAATATTTCCGATGCCAATTATTGCCTCTAGTTTTGCTATTAACTTGTTGTGACATACGCGATCAAAAGCTTTGCTAAAGTCCAAGAATATAATGTCTGTTTGGCCGCGATTGTCAATTATCTGTGCAAGGTCATGAACAACTTCCGTTAATTGCGTCACTGTTGACATTCCGCGTCTAAACCCGTGCTGGCTGGGTGTTAATATGCGATTTTGTTCAAGATATACTGTCAGGTGTTTTAAAATTATATGTTCTAGGATCTTGCATGATGTACTGGTAAGGGATATGGGTCGATAGTTAGACGGAGAGTTTATGTCACCTGATTTATGAATTGGTATCACCTTTGCCTTCCTCCAGTCATTTGGCACACGTGCAGTTGATAGTGAAAAACGATAGATAATACCCAGGTATCTGCTGCACCATTCCGCGTATCGTTTCAGGAATTCATTTGGAACATTGTCAGGGCCGCTTGATTTTTTAGCATCTAATCCAAGTAGAAGGTTAAGGATTCCCGAGTCAGATATGATAAGTGGGTCGATGCTGGAGCCTGTAGAAACGACCGATGGAAGAAACCCGTTATCTGTAGTAAATACAGATTGAAAGTACTTGTTGAATACATCAGCCTGGACAGCATTTTCATCATGAGTGCGTTCTGGCGCCAAAGTATTGCGTGCACGAAAGTGATTCCAAAATCTCTGTGGATTATTTTTTAGGAAATCTGGTAGGATTGTATTAAAGTATTGTTTCCGTGACTGGTTCAACTTTTGTTTCAGCTCTTGCTTGGCACCTATCAGCTTAGATTTCTCGACTGATTGACTTTCTGTATGCTTCAGTGAACGACGTAACCTCTTAACTTTCCTTTTGGCATGTATAACCTCGCGCGTTACCCATGGGCTGTATTTTCTTGGTTTCCTAGTTTTTAACGGTATAAATTTGGTAATGCAGTCATGTATTATGCCCTTAAACTTTATCCAGAGGACATTTATATCTGCCGACGGATCAGAAGCAAATTCTGAAAATGATGTGAACTCATGTGCCAGGGACGTCAAAACGCCAGCGTCGTTCGATTTCTCAAAATCAATGATTTTGCTTTCAAAGGACTTTTTCGAAATAGAACATGATAATGGTAGGTGGCATATCGGGATATCGTGGTCGGATATTCCTTCAATAATGCCAGTTTGCAATGTATTTAGTTGGAAGTGATCACTGAGCAGTACTAGGTCAAGTATGTTGTTTGCAGTACCTTGTGAGCGCGTTGTTTGGCTAACTACTTGTTCTAGACTAAAATTTAGCATCAGATCAATCAGCGCTTCGGAAGCATGTGATGAATATTCCTTTGTGTTCCAATTAATGTCTGGTAAGTTAAAGTCCCCCATAATGATAATTCTTAGGCTTGGGGCGTGGCTCTGCAGAAACTCATGTATGTTCCTTACGCAATCTTCGTTCGAGTCAGGACTTCGGTAAACGCAGCCTGTAATTATGGCAGTGCTGTTGCAGATGATTCTGCAGAACACCGCCTCAGCTTCCTTCACATCTGGCAATTGTACGAATGGAAGGGATTTCTTTATCAACAGCGCCACACCACCACCACGTGACGGTCGGTCTTTTCGAATGATGCAATAATTTGGAGGCACTATTTCGTGATCTGAGATAGCCGGGGAAAGCCACGTCTCAGTTAACGCTACTATATCAGGGTTATGTGCAAGGAGTAGGTTTTCAAGCGCTTCAGTCTTATTTAAAATGCTTCTGGCGTTTACATTTAGTAGTGTTAGTTCCTCGGCTGTGTTTTGCTTCGCGTGTTTGGACGTTTTGCTTCGGCGTTTTTTCTCAGCGGGACCCTCTCCCCCTTGCCCTCATCCCAGGTGAATACTTGTTCATTTATGTAAAGTTTGTCCAATGACAAAGACACTTTGTCATGATGCTCCCGGTTTGCCTTTGCGCTATTCCACAGCAACCTTCTTATCTCTCGTGTTCTCTTACAGAAATCTTCCCCAATAGAGAGACCCGTATTTTTCAGCTTGCGTCCCTCCCGCAATATTATTGATTTCTGTCTAGAGTCAAGTAGCCTCAACATTACTGGTCTCGTTTTGTTCTGGGCCGGTTTTCCAAGACGATGAATTCGTTCTATGGTCACAGGCTGCAAGCCGAGTATGTCCTGAACAATGCCTTTATTTACAGCTTGTTCTAACTTTTCACTGTTCTCCTGTTCTGTTTCCGCTAAGCCGTATACTATAATATTGGACCTTCTACTCTGGTTTTCCAGGTCGTCCATTCGTTTTTCCAAATTTTTGGTAATCAGATGCATGTCTTCTATTTGTTTTACGCATGAAGTTATCTTCGGTTCAAGGCGCGACAGGGCATCTAACTTTTTATCCATATCGGCAAGCCGCCCCTCTTTAATTTCTTTGATATCGACGGCAACTTCCTTCAACTGCTTTGCGATTTGTGCTAGATCAGGTCCCGGATTGCTTTCAATATCTCCTGCTAGCAAAAGAAGCTTTCTTAAAAATAGCAATACACTCGCAAATGCACAGCAAAGCCGAGGGCACGGCAGCACCAGTAAAAATGGGTCACCAGAACGTATACAGTAATCGTATTGTCTTCTTACCTGCACGATGAAGACAAACGGGTTAGTGACCGTCATTTCGCCGGTGCCGCCGTGCCCAATGGACGCACTGCGAGGAGGCAGGCTACTTATAGGCGCACTGTGAGGCGGCGCTGGGTGCTGGTGACGTAGATCATCACACGTGGTCCTGGTCACGGATCTGGGCTGGCAGTCCCAAGGCGCTGGGCATGTTATCTCCGTCACGTGAAAGTTGACGAAGCTAGTGTCCGGCGCGTACCCGGGCAATCGTGCTGGCATAGCACGTACATCTCCCACGGATGCAAGAAGACCGATGGACAACTGCACGATGAAGACAAACGGGTTAGTGACCGTCATTTCGCCGGTGCCGCCGTGCCCAATGGACGCACTGCGAGGAGGCAGGCTACTTATAGGCGCACTGTGAGGCGGCGCTGGGTGCTGGTGACGTAGATCATCACACGTGGTCCTGGTCACGGATCTGGGCTGGCAGTCCCAAGGCGCTGGGCATGTTATCTCCGTCACGTGAAAGTTGACGAAGCTAGTGTCCGGCGCGTACCCGGGCAATCGTGCTGGCATAGCACGTACATCTCCCACGGATGCAAGAAGACCGATGGACAACTGCACGATGAAGACAAACGGGTTAGTGACCGTCATTTCGCCGGTGCCGCCGTGCCCAATGGACGCACTGCGAGGAGGCAGGCTACTTATAGGCGCACTGTGAGGCGGCGCTGGGTGCTGGTGACGTAGATCATCACACGTGGTCCTGGTCACGGATCTGGGCTGGCAGTCCCAAGGCGCTGGGCATGTTATCTCCGTCACGTGAAAGTTGACGAAGCTAGTGTCCGGCGCGTACCCGGGCAATCGTGCTGGCATAGCACGTACATCTCCCACGGATGCAAGAAGACCGATGGACAACTGCACGATGAAGACAAACGGGTTAGTGACCGTCATTTCGCCGGTGCCGCCGTGCCCAATGGACGCACTGCGAGGAGGCAGGCTACTTATAGGCGCACTGTGAGGCGGCGCTGGGTGCTGGTGACGTAGATCATCACACGTGGTCCTGGTCACGGATCTGGGCTGGCAGTCCCAAGGCGCTGGGCATGTTATCTCCGTCACGTGAAAGTTGACGAAGCTAGTGTCCGGCGCGTACCCGGGCAATCGTGCTGGCATAGCACGTACATCTCCCACGGATGCAAGAAGACCGATGGACAACTGCACGATGAAGACAAACGGGTTAGTGACCGTCATTTCGCCGGTGCCGCCGTGCCCAATTGTATACGATTCGCGAGATGGGCCCTTGTGCAGATGCTTTATGCATGTTTGTGTTGCATGCCTTCGATAGTATTTGCATTTGTGACTATGAAGCTCTTGAGAGAACATATATAACCATTTAAATCCTCCAAATCTACTCATTTTTGAACGGTGCATAGCGAAGATCTCACACCACGATCGCAACCTCGGACTTTCCAATAACTGAATAGAGACCTTTCTAATACTTAAGGCGTAAGATAGGAATTCTTTTTCTTGACACGGGACTCTCCTGCAGTATAAGTCCGTGTTTTTAACCGCGAGAAATTGTTTCAAGTGAAGCCGACTGACGATAAAACTTGCTGTGCTTTTTTGTTATAGGTTGGCCGCTGCCTTTAGGGTATATAGCGGTTGTCCAGTGCAAAATAGCTAATTACACAAGTTAAATATGAGTTTTCATCCTGCACAATTTGCTAACTATAGAACACTAGACCGCGACAGCCCAACTTGAATCTCTTAACTGCACTGTGAATATATACTAAACGCACTGCCGATAAAGTGTGGTACTCAGCCGCAAAATATGTGTCGCTGGGTTCAATGTGGAAAGAGTAGCGAGTGAACTACACACCCCTTGTTAATATTTCTCGCAGGCTGCCTGTACTAGAAACCGGATTCCTTAATTATATTGAGGCTAGCAAGGTCATTTCTGGCTGTCACACTACAGCGTTCTATATAGTTTGCACATAAGCAAGATCAAAAGTAAAAGTACTTTTTGTTATTAGCAAAATAAAACCGAATAGCAATGCACACTCTCCAAACAGACGCCAAGCATATACAGCCAAAGAAATGTTTTTTTCCGCTATCATTTTGTCTGATTTTTCGTAGTCAAAAAAGCATTTCAAAAAGCAAGGGAATACCGCTATAAATAAAAGAAAACTCTCCTCTCATATCCAAGTGTCGGAAAATTCGCCAGTCATGGATAGCAAGCATGGTTTGCTTTGCGTGAAAGCGGACTACGCGTAGACCAAGTCTGCGAAAAATCACCCCCGCTCACGCTTGCTATCGGGTGAACTTTGTATAATGGTGATAGCATTTATATGCACAATCTCGGCGAGATCTTGCCGCTGGCGTCGGCGTCGCAGTCACTCATCGTGAATATATATATATATATATATATATATATATATATATATATATAATATATATATATATATATATATATATGGGAAAGAAGGGTATACCTAAGGGCTCGTGTTTCCGTGTTTTACCACAATATTAATGAGATCTAACAGACAGTAATGCCAAGGAATGTACACGGGAAGTTATTAGAACCCATGGAATGTAAAGAGGGAGAAAGAAAAGTGGATAAAAGAATAACTATCCGTGAGCAGGAATCGAACCTACGACCTTCGAATAACGCGTTCGATGCTCTCTCTCTCTCTCTCTCTCTCTCTATATATATATATATATATATATATATATATATATATATGAGATCTAACAGACAATAATGCCAAGGAAGGTATAGACGACGTTATTAGGCCAATTGTAATGTAAATGAGAAGAAAGAAAAGTGGGTTAAAAGATAACTTGCCGTGGGCAGAATCCGAACCAGCGACCTTCGAATAACGCGTTCGATGCTCTACCACTTGAGCTTCTACGACAGCCATCCCCCCAGCCACTTCATTGGGTATCTATGTCATTTTAAACGTGGGAGTGTAAGTCAGCACCACTAGTAGCCATGACGGCGAGTGTGGCACAATATTTATGAGCCTGTTTGGCGTCACGTAGCACGTGAACTTATTACTAACTGGCAGCGGACCAAATACTCCCTTGTATACAACCGAAAGGCGCCGAGTCTGCCAGTACGAGACCCTCGTTAATGAATTAGGGAAACAAGTGTATACTTAAGGGCTTGTTTTTCGTGTTTACACAATATATTGAGATCTAACAGACAATAAAGCCAAGAAAGGTATAGGGGAAGTTATTAGGCCAATTGTAATGTAAATGAGAAGAAAGAAAAGTGGGTGAAAAGGTAACTTGCCGTGGGCAGGATCCGAATCTGTGACCTTCGAATAACGCGTTCGTTGCTCTACCACTTGAGCTACCATGACAGCCATTGGAAAATATGGAGGTTAAACGAAACTGATATGGGAGTGTCTGAAAAAAAAATTGAAAACAAATTTCGTGGGTTATAAGGGTGTATCTATATACGCCCATTTGGACAAGAACAAACAAGCCACAAGGCTCATTCTAAGCCTCAGCATCAACGTCGCAAACGTTATTTCAGTAGGCAAGTTTGAAATAGACCTCGCCGCGCCAACGCTGTTCGAAAGTTCATAAAACGCGCCTTACGATCAGGCGTAACAAGAACGACAAGCACGCGCAGCGGAGAAAGTGGTCAGCACTGTGCCATCTTCTCTTTTTCGGAGCGCGGGAAAGTGCGTCACTTCTGTACTACCTTCTGTTCGTTGAGGCAGCCAGTGGCGGCCGGGACGAAGTCGTCGGTGTTGTCTAAATTTAGAGCAGAGGACACCTGTTAAATAAATCCGAATGATCTTTGTACGTTATTTGTTGGAATGTGTGTGCGCTACGGCAACCCAATCAGTTGTTAGAAAGCTCGCGCTGGGTTCTACTTCGACATATGATCTCTCCGGAGCAAAAGCGACAAAACTCACCGGTATATCACTCTCTTCGCCACCTAAAGGCTAGTGCACGCCAGCGGCTAGCAGCGGTCGCAAAGCGACTGCTTTGGCTAGTCGCTTCTTGGCCGATTTTTCAGTCGCACGACGGCAGTCGCAAAGCTGCTAGAACCAATCAGTGATGCTCATTTTTTTTGTTGTTTCGTTGCGCTGGCTTCCTGCCGCCAGATACAAACGAGTGTGTTCCTCTGGGTCTATGGCACCATGGCCACCACGGAAAAGCTGGCTTGGAGTTGGCGGGGTGCAGCATCTCGAACAAAGTGTCTACTTTACATGGCGGCATTCGCAAGAAGCTAAACACCATCAAAATAAAGAGACAATACATTGTGCACTATCTTCTCCCTAAATTCGGAAACGTTTTTTTTTTGTCTTGAACTTGACTTGTCACCGACTTCAATGCAGCGCGTTTTGAACGCGTTTGTGCTCCATGCCTTGGCAACAACTTAAGTCACCGTGTTCGAGACGCGTTTGTGCTGCATTGTAGGCTGTGGCAAGTGAATTTAAATTCGAAGACCGTTTCTGAATACGTACGTATCTCGGAAATACTCCTCGTCGTCTCAGCGCACCTCGGTAGGTAGGCGGCTTGCATGGCCAGCCAACTCCCGCGATCGAAAGGACATTCACACCCACTACCGGCTTTTTTTTTTTCTTTGGAGGAATCTGTGATGCCAGCGCTAACACTATGGCACTGCGCACCAGCACCATGACAATGTCTTGTTCTTCGCTTGAATCGAACTTGACGCAGTTGGGAACGCTGCGCGAGAATGGACGAACAATAAATGCGGCACGCTCGGTTTGCTCAGCTCACTCAGCTGGCGGCGTTCAGCTGATCGGCGCTGGTCTCCAGAGTTCTCGCTGATAAGGAGATCCGGACGTGACTATCCGGGTTTGCGACTTCCGGTCGCTCGTATGCACCCTCTGCCGGTGTCACGTCCCGCGACCACTGCTAGTCGCCGGTGTGCACCAGCCTTGAGCCGCCGGGAAACCACGCCGCGAGGCCGGAACGATGAAATCGGTCCGATTTTCTCATTACGCAAAACCGGATACTTTTTCCTATTCACGGCGGACTAGCTCAAAACCACGCGATCTGTATAGCCGAACGCAGATGGAACATGGCGGCAAAAGAGCAGCGGTGGGTCGCATCGGCTCTAATTGCAAAATACTCGTGCAGCTCGACAAAGCTTGACGGCCTCAACCAGGACGCGTTCATTGAGTGCCTGGTTGGGAATACGATCGCCGAGAACACTGGAAATAGACGGCGCAGCAGCAGCGAGTCGGCATGCCCTAACGTGTTGTTTTTGTGCACAGCCGGCTGAATCTGGTGCTGCCGCTACCAATGCGTTCGCTCGTGCCGTTTCTGCTGGCGTATATCTCCCCAAACAATGTTTCAAACCGTGCTGGCGGCCTCTTTACAGTATCTTGTGTGAAAACTTGAATTTGGTACGGAACATAGCCCTAGGAAAGCAGGCAAACTCGAATCAATTCGCGAAAGCAGTGGCGAATGCATCATTTTCCGGGCCCATTTTCCGGGCCCATCCGTACATTTTCGACGGATGCGGACGTGGTTTTCTCGCCCTCTGGTGTTTTCGTTTCATTTCTCAACAGGGGCGTAGCGCCAGGGTATGGCACACCGGGCCTGTGCTCCCCGCCCTCCTCTCAATTTTTGTTGGTAGGCATAGAGAGCAGAAACGGCCAAGTTAGGGGGCTGCTTCCCCCCCCCCCCGAAACAAAATTCTGGTTAGGCACCTATTTCTCAATTGTGAATGCGGCATGTGTCTTTAAAGCGCGTGTTCCTAATAGCTTCGGTCGAAGGTAAGGAAAACTAGGAATGACCACACACGCAATAAGTGTGTCACGCAAATGTGCAGTTTTGTTGCCAAGCCCACCGTGGGGTATCGTAACCCCACTTTAGATCATCAGAATCCATGCATTGCTTTGGTGTGCTTTTATTAGATGCGGAAGCATCTTATACTCGCGCCTTGTAGTGCGCCGTCCGCGCCGTCCGCACCGCTTCTCGAACATTCGACAGCTGACGCGCGCGCATGCGCCGTCGCGCCGTCGCCCACCATCTGTGCCGCGCGCGCTTCTCCTTCGAGAACATTCGACAGCTGACAGCGCATGCGCCGTCACGCCGTCGCCATCTGTGCCACGCGCGCAATTCTCCTTCGAGAACATTCGACAGGTGACAGCGCATGCGCCGTCGCGCTGTATATATACTCAAGGTCGGCGCTCGCTCGCTCAGTTGCCGCTCGTCCGTTGGTTTGTACGGCGCGTCGATGTCCGAAGTCGCCGTGAAATGAATGCCAACGAATCCACAAACACAATGATCGACGTCCCTTCGACCAGCGCCGCCCTTTCGCATACGTGTGTACGTGTTCACTCATTTAACATCCCCTCCTACAACCACGTTAACCAATTTAGCCATCGACCCAAGTAAGTCGCAATTTAACACCCCATTTCACAACCACGTTAACCAATTTAGCCATCGACCCAAGTAAGTCGCACTTTAGCACCTCGTTAACCAATTATATGCTCCGCATCCTCCTCAGTGTTCCCCCGAGGGAAGCTGCGGGCAATTTTTTTTGGTGCTGCTAACGCTCGGTGTTTCGAGCGACGGCGTGTAGCATTCAGCCAGAAAGTTGTTTCATGCAGAGCGAACTTAAGTTGATGCAGCGTGCGATTACTAAGAATGCGTTCGTTTAATAATACTCATCTGATTGAAATTAACCATAAACAATATGTTTTTCGCAAGTTCAAGTTTAGTTTGCAGCAATTGAATATCTGCAAAGAAATATATATGGCGCTGAGTTCTGGCACCTTTCAGAAAGGAGATGCAGACTCATAGAAAAATATCACTTGACCTATGGCTGTTCCTTTCTGTGGTAACGTATGCACTAGATTTCATGTGCCAACTGATGTTTATTTTCAATTTCGTCCAGCTGTGGCCATCATGTGTCGTTGTGACTGATTTTTTATGCGTGCAGCAGTGATAAGAAAACTGTGAAAACTCAACAGGATTTGTGTATAAGTTAGCCCATAATACTCTGTGAGGATAAAGTACGCAATGAAAATTTTGAGCACCGCTCGTCCATATAGAGGTGAGCACTAGCATTAGGAAGCTCGGTTAAAATCTTTCCAAGCTCTACTGCCAAATGGTTTCTCAGTCACTGTAATATTGTTCGTATGCTTGGGGCTCAAGGTAGTATTGCATGATTAAAAGGCATTCAGCTGCGAAGTGAACACTGCAAGGGCTTTGGTTGGTTTTATCATGGCTCTTTTTTTCAAATAAATATTTTAGGCACAGTATAGAGCTTACATTCAATTTGAATTAACTGTACTAGTGGGGAAGTAGCAGGACAGTTGGTAAATTATTTTCGCAGTTGTGCCTGCTTTGCCGTTACCTCCATCTTAACGTTCTCAACTTTGTTGCACTTTGATTATGTTGTCATTATATATCTTTTCTCTGTTGTTTCAACACCTGTGAACCTTCATGGAATTCACTTTATTTCCTCAACTGCAATTCGACATTCTTCTTTCAAGCACTTCGGCACCTAGCAACAAGTGTTAAGCTGAGAAGTAGACCTGGTTTGGGCCCATTTTTAAAAGGGCTCAAGAGCATTAAGACGTGACAAAATTAAATGCAAATAAAGCATTGGTATATTAGTCTTTTGCACTTAATTTGTGTATGAAGTATAGGTTTTTGCAACCGTGCAATGCAGAGTAATTAATGTAATGAAACTACATGATATTTTTAAAAACCTAAATTCTCACATTTTTATCAATGGCATTACGAAATTTTCTTCACCCACCACACACGGCTTCAATAAAATTCTTACAGATTATCTGTGCGGTGAAAAAAATAATTGAACCAGGGATTTTGCTAACACAGAGTGTAAAGATAGTTGTCTACATATAATGGGTCTATGGCCTGTATACTGTATGTCCGCTTCCCAAAACCCATTGAAGACTTCACGCAGCCTTGCAATTATGAATGGATTTTCTGTACCCGAGCCTGATATACATTTGTGTCACAGTGTATATGAAAGAAACCTAATAAAAATGCACCAAACGAGCTAAACTATTTGCCTAATAAATCAAAGCTGAATCAAATTTAGCATGAGTGAACAAAAGTTGAATAGCAAATAATTATGAGCAAAGTGATAGGGATATTAGTGTCGTGGTGCGAGCTTTTGTATGACGTTTTATCGCCAAGCAGTATAGGGATGTTGATAGTGGCACATGGTCCTATGTGTGTCATAATATTGCCTATAGATGAAGAAACATTTTTGGTCAATAAATTATTTGCCTTTCCACTGCAGAGCCAGTGCTTCTGGTGCGCAAGAATTAATCTGGCAATCAGGGTTGGGCCTGTGTAACAGGGACTGCAGCACAATACCCACAAGGATGTGTTGGCTTCATACGGACATCGCATGTGCCATATCCACAAGGCCAGCTAGGAATCAGAAAGTTGGCCAAGTAGTGTTTTTGGTTCTCCAGCCTACTCATGCTTCTGTCTACAGATCAGATAAACTGCACTCCTAAGAAAGACCTTTCAATCCTATGTTGAGCGTTCGGAGCTTCAGGGCAGTTTACATAACTGATTAGAAAAAAATCGTGCCTATTTTCACCAATTATTAGCACTGGAGCATAAATAGTTCACAAGCATTTGGTTCTGTCATTTCCCTGAGAAAAGGTCTTTGTGAAAGTAAAATAACTAGTTCAAACTCACCGCTGCTCGAAGATGTCTCAATTGTGGAAAGGTGTCAATTTAGTCATAAATTTAGTTATCACAATGCAAGTGACTAATATTTCTAGAAGATTTCCAGGACCCAACCCTAAAATGTAACTCTCCTGATGGTTGATTTGCACGGCAGAATGGTAAGTTAAATTCGACTCACGTTTGAAATTGTCTGCTTTTGACATAAGATGGGCCACAGTACAAACTGCTGAAATAAAAGTCGGAAACCTGGAGAAGTGCCTAATTGCAGTGAATATGAAAAGAAGCATCGCTAAAGGTGCTGTGCCCCCCCCCCCCGAAGGCACTGAAGCAAGAAGTTCAAAGTGGATAATGCCAAGAAACGGAAGTGCTATAGCTGTCGCAAGGCCCAAGTGCCAGAAAATTGCTGTGACAAAAGATACTCATGCTAGCTATGCTCCTCAACAAAACTTGTGACGAACAATTATAAATGAAGGCTTAATGCATGCAGTTTTTTTAGTAAAACCACCAGAGAAACATGAATACACTCCAAGCGACTGTGCAGTCACATCAGCAAAAAAAAATTATGCAGTGACTGTCCCCACGCGAAGACCTAAGGCCCGCTCGGCGAAAGCTCTGCCGGACTTTCAATAAAGGGTTTACCAACAAACCAATGAAATGACTCTCACTGGGAAAAGACGTGAGTTTTAAATTAAGGTGGATATGTGGCCACAGCAGCCATTATATGTGGAAGTATGCTTTAAAACACAGAATCGTCGGGCTAGTTGGGCCAGAATCAGGAGCGAAGGCTTGGAATCATAGAAACACTACTTAGAAGACGCTCAACTTCCAACAGAGTTTATTTTGAAAAGTATCTCAATGCTGAACCAAATGTGCTGGCGCAGTCACACCTGATTTTCACTGAGCCAACAATAAATATATGGGTAAAAATGTTAGATTAGATTTGTGGGGTTTATCGTCGCGAAACCACCATTTCATTATGATAGACGCCTGTAGTGGAGGGCTCCGGAAATTTTGACCACCTGGAGTTCTTTAACGTGCACCCAAATCTGAATACACTGGGCCTACAACATTTCCGCCTCCATCGGAAATGCAGCCGCCGCAGCCGGGATTTGAACCCGCGACCTGCGGGTCAGCAGCCGAGTACCTTAGCAACTAGACCATCGCGGCAGGGCGGGTAAAAATGTGTTAACTATGTACAATACAATGAAGGGGGCAAGCTTAATCAGATTTTTATTTATTTGCTTCAAGAAAGTTTATTTCCTTCATAGTCAGAAGCCCGATGATGCACTGATGCATGCATCTGCTGCAATTTCAATCTTTCCTGCCTGTAATATTTTACGCTCAAATCTGCCTTTAGCCCTGCCCTTGACATTGGCCTTCTCGAAAAGTGCATTGCAGCCAAATGTACTGCAATGCGCAGGAAGGTGCGCCCCATTGTTCCGAGCATTTACTTCCTGCTCTCAGAGTCTACCGTTAGGGCATCGGCCTGTTTGGGTGATGTACGCTTTACCACAGCTGCATGGTATCTCATATACCACTTCCGTAGCAAAGCAGACAAATGAGTTCTTATGCTTTTTTTCTACATACTTCCTTCTCTGTCCTTTCACCTGCAAGAAGTGCAGAAATGGGAAAGCTTTCAGGGTGTCGTGAAGACGAGGTCTATGCCTTGCTTTGAAGCAATCCTCTTAAGGTTGCGTGAAATCATGTAATTGTAGAAAACTACAACAAACTTGTTCAACTCGTTGGACATCTGTCATGTATGCATGCTGGGTGAAGCCGCAATCCGCTTCAGAAGGGAGTATGCTATGGCAACTTTTGAAAGAAATTCGTGTAGCGCGAGGCAAAAACGAACACAGGAAAAAATAAAATGAAGGGAGAGAGCACTACTAGCAGTCTATTCTTTCCTGTGTTCGTTTTTTCGCATCGCGCTACGTAAACTTCTTTCAAATGCTTCACCAACAAGCCCACATCGCCACTCTTGTCGGCTATGGCAACGAGCAACGTGGAAAAAAAAACCCAAGTTAAAAGGCACAAAATCTGGTCGTTGAAGCTGAAGTTGATCTGAAGGGAGCAAGACTTGGTAAGAGCAGAGTTGAGGCACGAAGAAGCAATCCACCTTTTCACAAGTATAGTGTGAAAAGAGCCAAATGGGACGATAGCTTTTTTGGACCGTGGCTTATACTCCCAGGAAATGTGGTCGTCAAATGTTTTCTGGATCGTATCATTGTTGGAAAGGTCCATTATAATGAGGGTGAACCCTGCCTAGAGCACTGTCCAACCGACAACAATACGATCCTGTTTTTGATTTAGCAGTGTTCTCAATTGTGACGACTGCATTTTCTAGTAGTTTCAGCTATGGTCAAAAAAAGCAATCCTCCTTAATGACTCTTCCTATACTATACTGCTGAAAAAATCGAGGGATCGCTTCTTTATGCCTCAACACGGCACTGACCAGCCATGCTATCATAAGGATATCATAAGCCTTTGCGTGTACTGCCAGATTTTAAACTTCAGATCTTTCTTCCACATTGCTCTTTGCCATAGCATCCTCCATTCTCAAGCAGTTTTTGGCTTCACTGAGCGTGCCAACACGACAGAGGTCCAACAAGTTTGTTGTAATTCCTTAGATTCACTTGTTTTCACACAACCTTAAGAGAATGTTCAAAACATAACGAAGACCTCGTCTTCTGAGCACCCTTGAAGCTTTTCTCTTTATATACTCTTGCAGGAGACCGAACAAGAGAAACAAGTCTGTTGCAAGAAGCATCAGAAGTCATGTGTCCATTGTGCTACGAAAGTGGTATATAACATACTACTCAGTTGTGGCAAAGTTTACATCGGCCAAACTGGCCGATGTCCTATGCCTTAACGATAAACTAGGAGGGCGCTTAAACTTTAGTGAATGCTCGGAACAATGGGGCGCACATTCTTACGCATTGCAGTACATTTGGTTGCAATGCACTTTTCAAGGAGGCGAATGTCAGGGGCAGGTCTAAGTGCAGGTGTGAGCGCAAAATCTTACAGGCGGGAAAGATTAAAATTTCTGCAGATGCATTCATTAGTGCATTTGCATCTTAGGCCAGTCCGCTTCAGGTGAGGATTGCCGTTGTTAACCGATCATGCTGCTCGAATTGCATAGGTAAAAAGCTGTAAGGAATACTCAATTTCAAAAAACCCACTTCTGAAGGTAAAAAATAATAGTGTATAGTAACTGCTTCTATGTTTAGCTCATAGATAACACTTTCAAATGAGCTATCGTGCATATTTTTAGTTTATCATCAATGTAATTTTTTGCTGCTGTATACGAAGTTTTCTAAAAAAAGAGTGAAATTAGCACTTTTTCAGATGAACTGCTATACCTTGAGCACCAAAATTACATTTATATTTCTAGCATTTCAAACAGGCTGATCGCACATCATCATCATCAGCCTGGCTACGTCCACTGCAGGACAAAGGCCTCTCCCAAGTTCCGCCAGTTAACCCGGTCCTGTGCTTGCTGCTGCCAATGTATACCCGCAAACTTCTTAATTTCATCTGCCCACCTAACCTTCTGTCTCCACATAACCCGCTTCCCTTCTCTGGGAATCCAGTCAGTTACCCTTAATGACCAGCGGTTATCCTGTCTACGCGCTACATGCCCTGCCCATGTCCATTTCTTCTTCTTGATTTCAGCTATGATATCCTTAACCCCCGTTTGTCCCCTAATCCACTCCGCTCTCTTCTTGTCTCTCAAGGTTACACCTACCAATTTTTCTTTCCATTGCTCGCTGCGTCGTCCTCAATTTAAGCTGAACCCTCTTTGTGAGTCTCCAGGTTTCTGCTCCGTAGCTAAGTACCGGCAAGATACAGCTGTTATATACCTTCCTCTTGAGGGATAATGGCAGTCTACCTGTCATAATTTGAGAGTGCTTGCCGAAAGTGCTCCACCCCATTCTTATTCTTCTAGTTACTTCAATCTCGTGGTTAGGCTCTGCGGTTATTACCTGCCCTAATGTAGACATAGTCCTTTACAACTTCAAGTGCACTATTACCTATCTCGAAGCGCTGTTCCTTTCCGAGGTTGTTGTACATTACTTTTGTTTTCTGCAGATTAATTTTAAGACCCACCTTTCTGCTCTCCTTGTGTAACTCCGTAATCATGAGTTGCAATTCGTCCCCTGAGTTACTCAGCAATGCAATGTCATCGGCGAAGCACACGTTACTAAGGTATTCTCCATTAACTATTATTCCTAACTGTTCCCATTCTAGGCTTCTGAAAACCTCCTGTAAGCACGCGGTAATTAGCATGGGAGAGATTGTGTCCCCCTGCCTTACACCCTTCTTGATTGGATATTCTGTTGCTTTCTTTATGAAGCACTATTGTAGCAGTTGATCCTCTGTAGATTTCTTCCAGAATGCTTATATATACTTTATCTACGCCCTGATTCCGCAGTGTCTGCATGACGGCTGATATTTCTACTGAATCAAACACCTTCTCGTAATCTATGAAGGCTATGTATAGTGGTTGGTTATACTCTGATCATTTCTCTATTACCTGATTGATAGTATGAATGTGGTCAATTGTTGAGTAGCCTAGTTCGAAATCCTGCTTGTTCCTTTGGTTGATTGAATTCTAATGTTTTCTTTACTCTGTCAGCAATTACCTTTGTAAATAGCTTGTACACTACAGAGAGCAAGCTGATCGGCCTGTAATTCTTCAAGTCCTTGTCATCTCCTTTCTTATGTCTTAAGTTTGCACATACTGAGGGGTAATTCTAGACGTCTAAAGCAGCACAGGAAGATATAATCGCAGAGAAAGAGCGTCAACTGGCAACTGCTTTATTTGCAGGAGAAACGCAAAAAATATATAGCCGCACACGCGTGTGTAGAGCACACTACTTCATCTAGTCACATGACCACAGACATAAACTGAGGACATTCAATCGGCATCCCTTGTCGCTGAACGTAAAGATTGCCATCATGTGATACAAAGGTTGAGGTAAAATAAAATTCCAACTACGTCATAAAGTTATCTAGAGATACGCCTGCGGCCCTCTCGAACGCTACAACTCCATTCATTTCAATGCAGGTTCTAACAATTTTGAATAGCTCCGAGTGCGGCACAGAATAGAAAAGGTCCTCAACGTCGACTGAAAAGCCATACGCACCACCCTAGAGGCAGTGCAGAGTCTGCGTAACGTCATTCGAATTCTTCACTGCAAACGGGTCTCTGACTTCAACCGTGCTAAGGTGCTTGAGTAAAAATTTACTGACATGCAACTGCCACGAGTCACGATCACTCACAATGCACCTGCAAGGCACGTGAACCTTGTGTGTTTTTGCACTGAAGAACACTGACAGGGTTGCTTGCTTGGAGGTGCTAATAGCTTTAGAAATTTTTAAAAGTTCAAGATCTTTACATAGCAGAATAGCTTAGCCTTCACCTTGCTTGCTTGTGACGTCGTTGGTAGGAAGTTCTTCTGTAGAGCTTGAATAGCCTTTTCACCAAAGGCTTTGGCTGTCAGTACCACGAAACCACCTTATTTGTCGGCTTGTATGAGCTGTAGATGGTTCCCCCGAAAGTGCGTGACAACAGCCTTAGTATGGTCCTCAGGGTGAAGATGCGTTCGCTGAAGGTTCTTCAAAAGAACGTCCACCCTATCTAATAGGCACCTTTCTCTGTCCTCTCCGGGTGCACACATTGGCTATCCTCCTATTAGTAGCCAGTAGTTCGTGAACCCTGAGGTTCGGTGGTACCGAAAACTTCGTTTCCTTTTTTCAACAGGCCAGAAATTCGTTCAGATAGCTCCACGTTGTCTGGCAAATGAAACTCGGCTGGATCGGCAGGTACCCTCCTGGGTTTCTTTGAAAAAAAAGTTAGTTTCAATCGCCACCAAAACTACGTTGTCTGGGTGATTACTCGAAGGTATCTTTTTAACTTGCGATGAGCGTATCACCCCGTGTCCACCTCGAAGCACTTTGCTCGTAGACAGTCTTGCAGAAACCAGATTTGCCTCCAAACTTCAGATTTCCAGATCCGGCATACCCTCTTCGAATGGCCCATTGAAGGCTTGACTGTTCCGAACAAGGCTTGCACTTCAATAGGAACTATTCCACTGTTGAATGCAGAAAGCCAAATATCTTGCGTGACACGTAGCAGAGGCAATGTGTGCGACAAGTAGTAGCGGCTCCGTGTTGGAAAGATTAGAACAGAAAGCAGGGCCCACTATAGAAGAAATGAAACTTAGAAGTACTTGTTGTTGGGCTAGTTGGTTCGTCATACTGAGGGGTATTTCTAGACGCCTAAAGCACCACAAGAAGAAATAATTACAGAGAAAGAGCGTCAACTCGCAACTGATTTATTTGCAGGAGAAACGCAGAAAATTTATAGCAGCACATATTGGTAGTAGCACATATTCTATGTGTGCTCTTTGAGCTAGCATTTATCCTGAAAAAATATGCTTCAACAAATTCATGCATTTCGCTCGAGTTAAAAGGTCCTTAAAGAATTGATATACATAAATAAGTCATTATTTTTTGCGGTTGCATCAGTTCATTACCTTGCCGTAAATAACATTTACTGAGTGCATTCCAAAAGCATCTTTTGAAAGAAATTGTTGTTTTAACACCCTCTACCTCTGTCAGCGAAAAACTACAGACTCTTGTAAATATACAGGAAAGTTTTCGGCAATAGAACAAACGAGCATGACAAGTTTCGAACTTCTGGAAACACATAAAAATTATTTCAACTATATTTGTGGTGGTCAGAGAAGCACTGAATGATTTGAAATGACATGACCCAATTGCGTGCAAGTATGCTAGCTGACGTCAGCGACGATTTATTATTGTATAGTGTAAGTTCTCGTGTTGTAATGCTGCAATTTTTATTTGTTGTGTTTGTGTGTATGCTGGTTTGCCCCATTGCCATTTTCAATGCAATATGCTAGAAAAGTTGAAGCCTAGGCAATTTTTAAATGTGTTCATTAGAAAGCATTAGCAGAACATACATCAGAAAATGAGACAGAAAAAGCTGTCTGCTTGTTCTGCCCAGTTTTCCAGTGGTATATGTTTTTTAGTACTTTTAATGCATTACCCAGATCTATGGAGTGTGCGTTTTTTCATATGTTCATGGATGTTTTCTTTGAGCTTGATCGATATGGTCGCTAATAGTGCTGAAGCAAAAAATTTATTCTAGTACATTCCTAAACCTCTCTTGTATATTTGCGATTTGAAGATGATTTGGGAAAGTCTGGTGAAACTGGCTTCGCTGTAACTCGAAAGCTGATTCATTAGTGCGTTAAGGTTTTTATTATTTCTTAGAGAAAAATATAGGTGCATCCATCTGATGCATTTGAGGATTGCCCGTATATTCTATATGTTATAAGTTTGCCACGAGAAAAAATGTCCAGTATTCTCCAAGGAAACTTTATTCACTGGTAAAGCATTTATCTCAAACAAGTGCAGTAAGTTGATCTTTTGACATATTATAATTTAGTTCGACATATATGTTATTGTGCATAGTCATCTACAGCAACAGAGCTGCATAATTGCACTTTTTATTAAATTAGGTGACCTTCTCGTAGAAGTCTTGCAGATTTCTAGTCAGATACTCTAATGTGATTGGCAAAGTGTGTTTAAATGTTTGTATTTCATTTGATTTTGAATTTTTAGTTGTATGGTACAAATATGGGTAAAATTTGTGTTTGTAGTGTTTGTACTTTCGGTGCTCTATGTGGTGGTGATTATTGTGCTCGTGTTGTACATATCCTGTGGTCAATAACCATGCTCACTCTAGCGAAACGATCAAAATAGTGGTACTTTGTGTGTAATTCAACCTCCATAATAAATATTCTGTAAGTCATCAGTCCGTGTGCTCTTGTAGTGCATAACCAGGAACTCTGAAAGGTTCGTATTTTCCTTTGGTATTAGGGCTGTGGATAAGGTTATGTTTGCGTCTACTTTGTTTAGAATGCAGCCTTGCAAGAATGTTGCTCAAAGGGAGTTCCAACTGCAGTGCTTACTCCCATTCACTAGGAAAAATACTCCCAAAAGAGGGAAGCTAAAACGCCCAAGATTCCACCTATTTACTCCGAAATCGAAGAAAAAAAGACAAAAACAGCGTGGTCACGTGAATAAAATACTCTCGCTCTGCCTCTTGAAATCGCCTAGAAGGGGGTAAAATGATTCTTTAATTACACTGAAAAAAACTCCCAAGTAAGAGCCATAAGACTTCGCGTTCGTTTGACTCAACCGCAAAGGGAGTAAAGTTTTTGCCCAATCTATGCACTTTGCATGCCCTACAACATGGGCGTTTTCTTACTCCCATTTCGAGATTGTGAAAACATGTACAGATAAGAGTGATCTAGAGGACAAGCCAACAACTCTTTTTTATTGTTGTTTCTGTTGTGGATAATTGTGACACAGATAACGCTGTGCACATGTATCAGCTGCTTTTGGCACCAATAACTTTTATAAGCAGCGGTGCCGTTGTTTATGTCATTACCTTGAGTGGCTGCTACGTCATATGGCATGTCGTGTAACCTGGCTGCTGCCATAGCTGGATCACGCGCGTGCAACGCAATGACTTGGCCGGTAATTATTTTTTCGTCTTCTTCATCCTCTTTTTCGCTTCCCATGCATGTGCGACGAACACGCGCTCTTCTGATGCGGCGCTTGACTAGCTTAGGATGGAAGAGCTCCGGCGAGGAAGAGAACTGCTACACAGAGAGAATGAAAGAGAGAAAAAGACAGAAGTAACATTAAAAAGGGGGGCGGGAATAAAAAATAGGAAATCAGAAAAAGAAATAGGCATAGTGAGAGAACGACGAAAAAAAACAGAAAGCGAAATAGAAGAACACAAATACAGAAACAGAAATAAAGATAAAAAGGACGAGAAAAAAGACAAAGAATTACAAAAGATACAGAAATTCAGGAGGGGCGATAGAAGGAAGGCCTTTCCCCTCCGCTGTTCGTTCCAGATTCGCGTCACTATTGCAAGCTGCGTAATTTTAACGCAACAGCGTGAAACAACACGCTTCGCAGAAATTCCGACGTTAGCATCGACGTTAGCTTCGTTCGTTTTCAGCGAAAAAGGATATCGTACGAGATCGAAAAAGCGAGGTATTCCGATCACGCAGAAGTGATTAGTGGGGTGACGTCTCCGTGCCTACACAAGGCACAGTTTAGTTTCTTTAGCCCGGGCACATGACGGAACAAAACGACTACACGTTGCGCGACTATATACTCTCGTGCAGCTACCGCACGGACATCAAACTTAGGAGGTGCAAAAAACGCGAAAAAACTATATAAAGTTGATATGCCGCTTGAAAACGCTTTTATTAGAAGAGTGAAAAATATTCATACACCAAGATGATTATACACATAAATACAATTAAAAAACAAAGTAGTGCCCCTGGCTAACGGCACATTGGCGAGAGGACTCTCAAAGCCCCTCGTAAGGACTGCCCGCTTGGCTGCAGGTGGAAATCGAAAATAACTCTCAGACTCTGCCCGGCGAAGGAGGTGACCCGAGAGTCTTTTCGCCGGTCCTCTTCTTCCGTCGCCTCACGGCTGCTTCGGGTCCCACGCACTCGTCCGCGAGGCAGAACAATGTTCGGCAAGGGGCCGCCAGAAAGATGTCCCACTTCTTCCACGAGTTCCTGCATAAATAACTGTCAGGAAGGTGTATATTTATTATTGAGCTAGCCACATCGCTATAAGTGTAAAGCGATTGAAATGAACACTGAACACACGTGCGAAAGTGTGCCCTGTGGGACAATGTGCGAAGTGTGAAGAAATCTTGAACATTATGTGCTACTCAAACATTGCAGCGGACGATTCCTTCCTCCAGGCTCAGCGCTTCCACAAGTTGGCAAAGTCGTGTAATTTGTGAGCGAGTCACGTTGATATAAATTATAATGTCCGTGGTTAATGTGTAGAAACCACGATATGATTACAAGGCACGCCGTACTGGAAAGCACCCAAGTTATGCCATCTGCCGCTCTGACATCACAGAGTACGCAGTTTTGCACTATTTCGCCGGGATGAAAATGGAAACGCCACAACCAGTACCGAACCAGAGACCTTCGGGTTAAAATTGCGTTCTGTTATTCCTGCAACACCACGTCGGGTGTATTCTCGGTAATTAAACGGATAACGAGGCTTACCTGCCGCACTAGGGTTTCTTGCGTGGGGTTCGACATTGCATTGGCTCCTCGAATGTTTTTCTGCAGAAGTTATCGGAGAAGCGGTTCGCTGTGGGCTGACCACAACGCGGAAAATGACGTAGCCTCGGCCTTCCACGCCTCGTGGTGCCATCGGACCTGCTCGTCCAGATGAGTCATCTGTCGCAAGCGCCGTCTTGTTGCCAATGCTGCTCTACACTGTGCCATGAAGTGTTCGTGCTGTAAAGGGGTGCAGTCTTGGAAAGAAGGTAATGCCTGCTGTGATGGCCTATGGTTGCAGCGTGGCTTCGTTGCGGCAGACAGCGCTCGTTCTTGATTAGCACCGCAGGCAAATTCGAGAGCGCGCTGCCTGGCCTCGCGCCTCCGTCGTCTTCTTCGTCTTTTGCTCACGCAGAATAGGCCATCACCAAGACTGTGTTTGTTGCTTTTTATATATTCATAAATATTCGTATCACACAGTGATTGCAACATATTACACTAATACTATATAGGAAACAGCACTCAATGATATTGTGCAATTATAGCCATGATAACTGATAAATTCAGTCTTGTAGAAAGTAACAAGGTATTGTGCACTCTCGTGCGCAATATTGCATCGCGGTGCGTAGAGGGTGGTCCAAATTGATTGTAAAGATAGAATACTTTTCCCGGAGTTTGTCACCCACCCATTGTTGATAGTTTTGCTGTAAATGACATTCTTTATCAACTTTTTATGGGGCCAAAAATTTCTGCTGATACCACACATTTCTTTAATTGAGTTACGCAAAACAGTCGGAAGGTGGTTGCCTATACTACATTTTTTGGCTTTGAGACAGGCGTTACAAGAGGAAGTGGTGAGTTCTAAATGCTAACCTTTCTTTGCGAACTTCAGCGAGTTTGACCGTATCTATCTATCTATCTATCTATCTATCTATCTATCTATCTATCTATCTATCTATCTATCTAACTGCCTGCCTGCCTGTCTGTCTGTCTGTCTGTCTGTCTGTCTGTCTGTCCTGTCTGTCTGTCTGTCTGTCTGTCTGTCTGTCTGTCTGTCTGTCTGTCTGTCTGTCTGTCTGTCTACGATGTTTATCGCTCCTGGCCGTTTGGATAATGGGACCTATACCGAAATCGGTACGACATAAATGACCGTATGAGGAGCATCAGTGACTAGTCATGACATGAATATTATGATTTACATGTCCTGGTGTTGCTGCTCTTACGGTGGTTTAGTTGACATGACGTATCGCAAAATTATTATGTATGAGTGGTGAACATACGGAACAAGCCCTCACGTGGAAATCGTGACATGCATGTCATGTAAGAACACGACTACATTCCACGCCCATGATGTACTTGCGGTCGTTTTGCAAGCTTATAATATAGGAAATTTGATATTGCGGGATGTGAATGGATGACGAAGAGAAATTCTAGGCGTAATCATGATAAGCATGGCATCGAAGTCATCTGCGGTATTATTTATATGCACACCACTGCTGGTGGTGGTATTAGAAACGTTAGTGGTGCCGTCGTTACGTGACACTAAAAACATATTTGCATTTTTTTCCCGATATGTGAGTGCGCATAACATTTTTAGTTCTGTTTACTGTGTAATACACCCATCGTCCTCTTAACGCTGTGCTAAAGTTAAAGTGGCATATCCACCTTCCTTGTTGATGCTTTGCATCGATTCCCACTGTACGTGGATCTGGCAATTTTCTATTTTTTCTAGGTTTAACCCGTACATACAATTAGCCCGCGTACATTGTGCGCACTGACGTAGAGGAGCTGATATGTGGCCAAGAGTCCAGTGCAATACTGAAGATGGAACCAGGCACGTCACTGAAAAAAAACACATTGGTGCTTTGTTTGTGTGTGTACTGTGTAAAGGACCTTGCGTATCGAGCTGCTTTTGAAGCAGTCGGCAAAAATTGGCAACAAAACTACATAGGCGGCCATGAAAACTTTATCATTAGCGCCTATTTTATTGTTCCTGTGTGTGTGTGTGTTTTGTCTATTCTAGACAGAGAAGCTTTTTGTAAGTTATTCACAATAAAGTTTCACTAACATTTAAAGATTCTTTATAATTTGTTCTACTAAACCCCTTATTGAATTCTTCATTTGATACAAACTGTTAAGTCTCGAAACACTATACACAATATCCCCAACTTAATTTCTATTGTCGACCATGTAAGGAAGTAATCGCACCGAAAAAATGCACATCAGTGGCTTACTTGTATACGATTCGCGAGATGTGCACTTGTGGAAGATGCGTTATGCAAGTTTGTCCTGTATGCCTTCCATGACAATTGCATTTGTGAGTGTAAAGTTCCAAAAATAAAATAGATAACCATTTCGATCTGCCAACTCTACTCATTTTTGAACGGTGCATAGCGAAGGTCTCACGCCGCAATGGCAACGTCGGGCTCTTGAATCACCTAAGAGAGGCCATTTACAATGCCTAGGTAAAAAGCAAGTTATGTTTTCTTTTGCATGACGCGGGATTCTCCTGCTCCGTATAGACTGGTGTTTCTGACCACCAGACATTGTTTAAAATGAAGCCGACAGAAGAGAAAGCTTGCAGTGTTTTTTTGTTATTGCTTGGCGGCTGCTAGCGGTGTATATGTACTTATTGACCAGCGCAAAATGAAAAATTGTGCAGGTTGGAAAGTGAAAGTTCATTTGTGTAGTTAGATACCCAGAGAACAATCGACTGCGACAACACAACATGACCTTGCTAGCTGCACTGTAAATATATACCAAGCGCACTGCCGATATGGAGTGGTACTCAGACGCGAAATATGTGTCGTTGGGTGCAATGTGGAAACAGTAGAGTGTTAATTATTCTACGCTTGTCTCTTATTTCTAGCGGACTGCCTGTACTGAAGAGCGCATTCCTTAATTATATTGTGGCTAGCAAGCTCATTTTTTGCTTTTCACACTAAAGCGTTTTATATAGTTTGCACATATGCAAGCTCAAAATAAAAGTCAATTTTTTATTAGCCAAATAATGCCGAACATCAATATACACCCTCAAAACAGGTGCCAATGCCTATACAGCCAAAGAAATGTGTTCTTTCAGCTTTCGTTTTGTCTGAGTTCTAACGGTCAGAAAAGCATTTCAAGGAGCATGGAAATGCCGCATTGAGTAAAAACCACACTCTAATAATCTAGGCGTGAGAAAAGTCACCATTCATGGATAGCAAGTATGGTTTGCTAGCTTGAAAGCAGACCATGCTTAGACTAAGCTTGAAAAAAATCCCTCCCGCTCACACTTGCTCGAGCGTGAATTTTTGTATTATTGGGATAGCGTATATATGCACATTCTCGGCTAGATTTTGCCGCTGGGGTCGGTGTTGCCGTCACTCGTGTATATATATATATATATATATATATATATATATATATATATATATATATATATATATATATATATATATATATATATATATATATATATATATATATATATATATATATAGGAAAGGCAAGGAAAGGCTTGTTCTTAATAAGTCTGTACGGTAAGCCAATTATATCTACCACTGACCGCTGTTGACGGAAATCTCGGGGGGAACTATCGTGTTTTCAGCATTACCAGCAAGATGGCGCAGTAAGACGTGTCACCACATCGTCAAGTCTCAGCGGCGCGCGCCGTCATTTCTCACGCGTACTTTGCCCAGCGGAGAGGAGGGGCAACTCTCGCTCGTGCGCCCCTATCTCGTGGTGGGGAGAATAGTACATCTTGGCTGGCATCGGGCTTTGACTGGAATGATTCTATTGTAGTTGCAGGGTGCACAAAGTTCACTGCATTTATTGCAGCTTTTCTTTGCAAAAGGCGCGGACTTTTCAGACACAGCGAAGTAACTACTGGGACGCCTATTAACGTGCATCTGTAATTGTGAGTACGTTTCGTGCGTCAATTTTGCGTGATAGACGCGTGCAAGTTTCGATCTGCGTTCCATTCAGCGCGTCATGTTCAAATGTGTTGCTATTGCGTTGGTTGCTTCGCTTTTGCGGCAAGGCTTTGTCTTTTTTTAGAATGTACGCTACTGCTATGCGATATTATGTTTCTTAGCATGACTCATCACTCGACTT
The DNA here is from genome assembly GCA_013436015.1 of Rhipicephalus annulatus. NCBI lineage: Eukaryota > Metazoa > Arthropoda > Arachnida > Ixodida > Ixodidae > Rhipicephalus > Rhipicephalus annulatus. The sequence continues at coordinate 138,168 of WOVY01002968.1, forward strand.
GATGCCTGCGTTACCGAAGATCGAAACTGTTTCGGTCTTATCCTGAAGCACTTTAAAGCATACACATGGCTAAGGTTGATTTTAAATGGAAAGCGTTTCTTGGCGAACCAGGGGAACTTGGCCTCTTTTGATATGTTTAGTTACCTACGACTGGACACTATCGAGGTGGTCTCCTTGACTTGACGCATATCAAGATTTCATGCATAACCCTGACGCATACACTGTATTTTTGGCATCATAATCAGCGAGAGTTTACGCTTTCCTCTACTGTATAAAACTGCTTTATGCAGGGTGACGAGCACAAGAAGAAAATGAACAGGCAACTAAATAAAAAATGTGGGAATGATCTTCCTTGTATTTTTGGTCATCAAAACAGATATGCCCTCGTGGATAAACTAACTTGAGTAACTGCACGCTTAGAGGAGTTATCAAAATATAACAACCACCCAGGTAATGCAGAACGTTCAGTCAACGTGGTTTGAATGCAACAAATGCGAGGCATTGTTAGACGGTAAAATATAACAATGCACCGACGTTTATAGTATTACGTTGCCAATTACACAGTGTTTTAATTGTATGAGCAACAGACAAATGATGAAGTTGTCCTAACGTGTTGTTTTTAACGAGCACACATCATTCAAGTTACTACGTTGCCCTAACGTGATGGTAATAATGTGGTAACAACAATCAAATATTCATATTTCATACGTTGTATATACACATAAAACGCATGTTTAACAGCGAACGTAGAGACAACATGAAGAGCATAATCGCCGAAACATATAATAACACACATAGCAACTTTTTCAACTTCGTGTACTCATTTGATTAATGGCTGACAGTGGCTAGTTAATCTGGTTGAGTAAGAAACAGAAGCGTGAACACTACAGACAACAATTCAGTCTATGTTTTCACACACTAATCCTTTTATGAATCTGATTTCTTTATACAGCTGCACTCTATGTTTCTATTTATTTATTTGTTTGACGCTATTTGTTTGACAATACAGGATTGCCGTAGTGCAGGAGACAAAAAACACCACCATGAGTCATCCGACTGGGCCTCTTTAGCTCCGCATCATACGTTCTACACACAGAGTAACTGCATTGAAAAAAAAGACTGCTAAAAAAACCGCTCATACTGCTCTATTAGTATGATCATCAAAAATCAAAAAATATGAAAGTTAAACTAATCTGAAATAAGAATGGCTGAAAAAATTTAAAAAAAATTCCGTGGGCGAGAAGGTTGTATGTAAGTACGCGCATTTGGACAAGAACAAACAAGCTAGAAGGATCATTCTAAGCCTCGGCATCAACGTCGCAAATGTTATTTCAGTAGGCAAGTTTGAAAGAGCCCGCGCCGCGCCAACGCTCTTCGAAAGTTCATAAACCGCACCTTACAATCCGGCGTCTCAAGAACGACAAGCACGCGCGGCGGAGAAAGTGGTCAGGACTGTGCCATCTTCTCTACTTCAGAGCGCGGGAAAGTGCGCCACTTCTGTACTACCTTATGTTCGTTGAGGCAGCCAGTAGCAGCCGGGATCAAGTCGTCGTTGTCTAAATTTCAAGCAGAGGACGCCTGGTAAGTAAATCCGAATGAACTTTGTACGTTATTTGTTGGTATGTGTGTGCGCTACTGCGACCCGATCAGTTGTTGGGAAGCTCGCGCTGGGTTCCAATTCGCCATAAGTTCACTCTGGAGCAAAAGTGGCAAAACCCACCGGCAATTCACTCGCTTTGCCTCCTAAAGGCTGGTGCACACTAGCGACTAGCAGTGGTCGCAAAGCGACTGCTTTGGCTTGTAGCTTCCTGAGTGATTTTTCAGTCGCGTGACGGCAGTCGCAAAGCTTCTGGAACCAATCTGCGATGCTCAAATTTCTTTTTTTATTTTTTTTGTTGCGCTGGCTTCCTGCCGCCAGATAGAAGCGAGTGCGTTCCTCTGGATCTAATGGCACCATGGCCACCACGGAATAACTTGCTTGGAGATGGTGGGGCGCAGCAATTCGAGCAAAGTGTTGAACTTACGTGGCGGCATTCGCTAGAAGCTTAAACACCAGTCAAAGTAAACAGAAATAATTGTTGATATGTGGGCTTTTGCGTCCCAAAACCACTATATGATTATGAGAGACGCAGTAGTGGAAGGGCTCCGGAAATTTCGACCACTTGGGGTTCGTTCACGTGGCACCCAAATCTGAGCACACGGGCCTACAACACTTCCGCCTCCATCAGAAAATGCAGCTGCCACCGCAGCTGGGATTCCAACCCACTACCTAGCGGGTAAGCAGCCGAGTTACTTTAGCCACTAGACTACCGCGGCGGGGCGAAAATAAGTCGTGCACTATGTTTTCTCCTGTATTAAGAAACGTTTTTTTTTTTGTCTGGAACTTGACTGGTCACTGACTTCAATGCAGCGCATTCGGAACGAGTTTGTGCTTCATGCCTTGGCAACGATTTAAGACACCGCGTTCGAGACGCGTTTGTGCTGCATTGTAGGCTTTGGCAAGTTAATTCAAATTAAAAGACCGTTTCTGAATACGTATGAATCTCGGAAATACTCCTCGTCTTCTCAGCACAGCTCGGGAGGCAGGCGGCTTGCGTGGCCGGCCAACTCCCGCGATGGAAAGGACATTCACACCCACTACCGGCTTTTTTTTCTTTGGATGCATCTGTGATACCAGCGCTAACACCACGGCACAGCGCACCAGCACCATGACAATCTCTTGTTCTTCGCTTGAATCGAACTTGATGCAGGTTGAGAACGCTGTGCGAGAACGGACGAAAAAAATAAATGCGGCGCGCTCGGTTTGCTCAGCTCACTCAGCTGGCGGCGTTCAGCTGATCGGCACTGGTCTCCAGAGTTCTCGCTGATAACGAGATCCTGGACGTGACTCTCTGGTTTTGCGACTTCCGGTCGCTCGCATGCAGCTCTGCCGGTGTGAACATCATCGCTTTTTAGTCACCAGTCGCGAACGGTCGCGCGACCAGTGCTAGTCGCCGGTGTGCACCAGCCTTGAGCCGCCGGAAAACCACGCCGCGAGGCCGGAGCGATGAAATCGGTCCAATTTTCCATTTACGCGAAAACGGATCCTTTTTTCCTATTTCATGGCTGACTAGCTCAAAACCACGCGAATCTGAATAGCCGGCTGCAGATGGAACATGGTTGCAAAAGATCGGCGGTGGGTCGCATCGCTTCTAATTGCCAAAATACTCGTGCAGCTCGACGAAGCTTGACGACCTCAACGAGGACGCGTTCATCGAGTGTCTGGTTTAGGACTACGATTGCCGAGAACACTGGAAGTAGACGGCGCAGCAGCAGTGAGTCGGCATGCCCCAACGTGTCGTTTTTGTGCACAGCCGGCTGAATCCGGTGCTGCCGCTACCGATGCGTTCGCTCGTGCCGTTTCTGCTGGTGTATATCTCCCCAAACAATGTTTCAAACCATGCTGGCTGCCTCTTTACAGTATCTTGTGTGAAAACTTGAATTTGGTACGGAACATAGCCATAGGAAAGCAGGCAAACTCGAATCAATTCGCGAAAGCAGTGGCGAATGCATCATTTTCCGGGCTCATAACAAATGCGAACATTTTCGACGGATGCGGGCGTGGTTTTTTGCTCCCTGGTGTTTTCGTTTAATTTCTCAACAGGGGCGTAGCGCCAGGGGGTGGCACACCGGGCTCGTGCTCACCGCCCTCCTCTCAATTTTTGTTGGTAGGCATAGAGAGCAGAAAATGGCCAAGTTAGGAGGCCGCCTCCCCACCCCCCCAGAAAAAAATTCTGGCTAGGCACCTATTTCTCGGTTGTGAATGCGGCATGTGTGTTTCAAGCGCGTGCTCCTAATAGCTTCGGTCGAAGGGAAGGAAAATAAAAATGACCATACATGCAAAAAGTGTGTCACGCAAATGTGCAGTTTTGTTGCCAAGTCCGCCGAGGGGTTATCTTAGCCCCGCTTGACATCATCAGAATCTTCGCATTGCTTTGGTGTGCTTTTATTTGGTGCTGCTAACGCTCGGTGTTTCGAGCGACGGCGTGTAGCATTCGGCCAGAAAGTTCTTTCATGCAGAGCGAACTTACTTAATTTGCTGCAGCGTGCGATTACTAAGAATGCGTTCGTTTAATAATATTCATCTGATTGAAATTAACCATAAACAATATGTTTTTCGCAAGTTCAAGTTTAGTTTGCAGCAATTGAATTACTGCAAAGAAATATATATGGCGCTGAATTCTGGCACCTTTCAGAAAGGAGATGCAGACTCATAGCAAGATATCACTTGACCTATGGCTGTTCCCTTCTGTGGTAACGTATGCACTAGTTTTCATGTGCCTACTGATGTTTATTTTCAATTTCATCAAGCTGTGGCCATCATGTGTAGTTGTGACTGATTTTTCATGCGTGCAGCAGTGATAAGGAAACTGTGAAAACTCAACAGGATTTGTGTATAAGTTAGCCCATCATACTCTGTGACGATAAAGCACGGAATGAATATTTTGAGCACCGCTCGTCCATATAGAGGTGAGCGCTAGCATCAGGAAGCTTGGTGAAAATCTTTCCAAGCTATACAGCAGAATATTTCCTCCATTACTGTATTATTGTTGATGCGCGCGGGGCTCAAGGTAGTATTGCATGATTAAAAGGCATTCAGCTGTGAAGTGAACACTGCAAGGGCTTTACTTCGCTTTGTCACGGCTCTTTTTTTTCAAGTAATATTGTAGGCACAGTAATGAGCTTACAGGCAATTTGAATTAACTGTACCAGGCGGGGAAGTAGCAGGACAGTTGGTAAATTATTTTTGCAGTTGTGCCTGCTTTGCCACTACCTCCATTTTGACGTTCTCAACTTTGTTGCACTTTGATTACGTTTTTAATATATATCTTTTCTGTGTTGTTTCAACATCTGTGAACCTTAATGAAATTCAATTCATATCCTCAACTGCTATTCGACAATCTTCTAACAAGGACTTCGGCACCTAGCAACAAGTTTTCAGCGGAGAGATAGACCTGGTTTGGGCCCATTTTCGAGAGCGCTCAATAGCAATAAGGGGTAAAAAGTTTAAATACAAAAAAGCATTGGCATATTTGTTTTTGCACCTAATTTGTGTATCAAGTATAGGTGTTTGCCACTATGAAATGCATAGCAATTAATGTAGTGAAACTACTTGATATTTTGAAAAACCTGAATTCTCACATTTTTATCAATGGCATTCTGAAATTGTCTTCACCCACAACACACGGCTTCAATAAAATTCTTAAAAAACATCTGTGCGGCGAACCAAATAATTGAACCAGGGATTTTGCTAACACAAAATGTAAAAATAGTTGTTAACATCTAATGGGTCTGTTGTATGTATACTGTATGTCCGCTTACAAAAAGCCATTGAAGACTTCATGCAGCCTTGCAATTATGTATGAATTTTCTGTACCCGAGTCTCATATAGATTTATGTCACGGTGTGTATGAAAGAAGCCCAGTAATATTGCACCGAATCAGCTAACCTTTTGCCTAATAAATCATAACTGAATCAAATTTGGCATGAGTCAAGAAAAGATGAATAGCAAATATTATAAGCAAAGTCATAGGGATATTAGCGTCATGGTGCGTGCGAGCTTTTGTATGACGTTTTATCGCCAAGCAGTATAGGGATGTTGATTGCGGCACATGGTCCTATGTGTGTCACAATATTGCCTATAAATGAAGACACATTTCTGGTCAATGAATTATTTGCCTTTCCACTGCAGAGTCAGTGCTACTGGTGCGCTAGACTTAATCTGGCAATCAGGGTGGGAGCTGTGTCACAGGGACTGCTGAACTATACCCACAAGGATGTGGTGGCTTCATACGGACATCGCATGTGCCATATCCACAAGGCCAGCTAGGAATCCGAAAGTTGGCCAAGTAGTGTTTTTGGTTCTCCAGCCTAGTCATGCTTCTGTCTACAGATCAGATAAATTGCACTCCTAACAGGAGACCATTCAATCCTATGTTGAGCGTTTGGAGCTTCAGGGCAAATGACATAACTGATTAGAAGAAATCGTTCCTATTTTTACCAATTATTAGCACTGGAGCATAAATTGTTCACAAGAATTTGGTTCAGTCATTGCCAGGAGAAAAGGTCTTCGTGAAAGTAGGATAACTAGTTCAAACTCACCACTGCTCGAAGATGTCTGCAATTGTGGAAGGGTGTTCATTTAATCATACATTTAATGTTCACAGTGCAAGTGACGAAGATTTGTAGAAGATATACAGGACCCAATTCTAAAATGTAACTCTCCTGATGGTTGATTTGCACGGCAGAATGGTAGGTTATATTCGACTCACGTTTGAAATTGTCTGCTTTTGACATAAGATGGGCCACAGTACAAACTGCTGAAATAAAAGTCGGAAACCTGGAGAAGTGCCTGATTGCAGTGAATATGAAAAGAAGCATCGCTGAAGGTGCTGTGCCCCCCCCCTCCCGAAGGCACTGAAGCAAGAAGTTCAAATTGGATAAGGCCAATAATCGGAAGTGCTGTAGCTGTCGCAAGGCCCAAGTGCCAGAAAATTGCTGTGACAAAAGGTACTGATGCTAGCTATGCTCATCAACAAAATTTGAGACAAACAAGAATAAATGAAGGCTAAATGCATGAAGTAATTTTAATAAAATATCCAGAGAAACATGAATACACTCCTAACAAGTGTGCAGTCAAATGAGCAAAAAAAATTATGAAGTGACTATCCCCCCACGGGAGACCTAAGGCCCGGTCGGCGAAAGCTCTGCCGGACTTGCAATAAAGGGTTTACCAATAAACCATTAGAATGACTCACTGGGAAAAGACGTGATTTTTAAATTAAGGTGGACATGTGGCCACAGCAGCAATTATATGTGGAAGTAGGCTTCAGAACACAGAATCTTTGGGCTAGTTAGTTAGTCTAGAGGAGCGAAGGCTCGGAATCAAAGGAACCCTACTTAGAAGACGCTCAACTTCCAACAGAGTTTATTTTGAAAAGTATGTCAGTGCTAAAACAAATGTGCTGGCGCAGTAACAATTGATTTTCACTGAGCCAACAACAAATATATGGGTAAAAATGTGTTAACCATGTACAATACCATAAAGAGGGCATGCTTAATCAGTTTTTTATTTAACTGCTTTCAAGAAAATTTATTTCATTCATTGTCAGATGAACTGATGATGCACTAATGCATGCATCTGCAGCAATCTCAATCTTTTCTGCCTGTAATATTTTGCGCTCAAACCTGCCTTTATCCCTGCCTTTGACATTGGCTTTCTCGAAAAGTGCATTGCAGCCAAATGTACTGCAATGCGCAGGACGGTGCGCCCCATTGTTCCGAGCATTCACTTCCTGCTTTCTTTGTCTACCGTTAAGGCATCGGCCTGTTTGGGCGATGTACGCTTTACCACAGCTGCATGGTATCTTATATACCACTTCCGTAGCACAGCAGACAAATGAGTTCTTATGCTTTTTTTCCACATACTTCTTTCTCTGTCCTTTCACCTGCAATAAGTGCACAAATAGAAAAGCTTTCAGGGTGTCGTGAAGACGAGGTCTATGCCCTGCTTTGAAGCAATCCTCTTAAGGTTGCGTGAAATCGTGTACTTGTAGGGAATCACAACAAACTTGTTCAACTTATTGGACCTCTGTTGTGTAGGCAAGCTGGGTGAAGCTGCCCGCAATCCGCTTCAGACCGGAGGATGCCACGGCAACGAGCAACGTGGAAAGAAAGCCCGAAGTTTGATGGCACAAAATCTGGTGGTGGAAGCTAAAGTTGACCTGAAGGGAGCATGAGTTGGTCAGAGCCGAGTTGAGACACGAAGAAGCAATCCACATTTTCACCAGTATAGTATGAAAAGAGACAAATGGGTGGATAGCTTTTTTGGACCGTGGCTTATACTCGAAGGAAATGTGGTCGTCCCATGTTTTCTGGATCGCATCACTGTTGCAAAGGTCAATTATAATGAGGGTGAATCCTGCCTAAATCACTGTCCAACCAACACAAATACGATCCTGTTTGCGATTTACCAGTGTTCTCAATTGTGACGACTGCATTTGCTGGTAGTTTCAGCCATGGTCAAAAAGAGCAATCCTCCCATATGACTCTTCCTATACTATACTGGTGAAAAGATCGAGGGATCGCTTCTTTATGCCTCAACACGGCACTGACCAGTCATGCAACCATAAGGACAGCCTTTGCGTGTACTGAAAAATTTTTAAAATTCTAACTTCAGATTTTTCTTCCACATTGCTCGTTGCCTTAGCATCTTCCATTCCCAAGCAGTTTGTGACTTCACGGAGCATGCCAACACGACAGAGGTCCAACAAGTTTGTTGTGATTTCTTAGAGTCACATTATTTCACACAACCTTAAGAGAATGTTCAAAACATAACAAAGACCTCGTCTTCTGAGCACCTTTGAAACTTTCCCCTTTACGTATTCTTGCGGGTGACCGAACAGAGAAACAAGTCTGTTGCAAGAAGCATGAGAAGCGATTTGTACCTTGTGCTACGAGAGTGGTATATAACATACTACCCAGTTGTGGCAAAGCTTACATCGGCCAAACTGGCCGATGTCCTATTCCTTAACGATGGACTAGGAGGGCGCTTAAACTACAGGGAATCGTTCGGAACAATGGGGCGCACATTACTGCGCATTGCAGTATTATTGGTTGCAAGGTGCTTTTCAAGGAGGCGAATGTCAGGGGCAGGTCTAAATGCAGGTGTGAGCGCAAAATCTTACTGGCGGGAAAGAATAAAATTTCTGCAGATGCATTCATTACTGCATCATCGGTACATCTGACAATAAAGGAAACTAACTACCTTGAACGCAGTTAAGTATTAACTAACTATGCATGCCCTATTCATGGTATGCTAGACTGCTAACACGTTTTTTTGACCCAGATACTTGTTGTTGGTTCAGTGGAAATCGAGTGTGACTGTGCCTGTGCATTTGTTTTTGAGCTGAAATACTTTTCAAAACAAACTCAGTTGCAAATTGAGTGTCCTATAAGTAGTCCCAATTGATTCCAAGCCTTCGCTCCTCTGCGCCAAATGTAAACTAACGAGCCCAACAATTCACTATTATGAAGCATACTTCCACATACAATGGCTGCTCTGGCCGCAGGTTTCCCTTCATTTAAAGATCGCCGCACTTCCCAGTAAGAATCGCCCTTAAATCATTTTTTACTGATGTGACTGCACAGTTCTTTCTCTGGGGGTTTTATTAAATTACTGCATGCATTTAGCCTTCATTTCTCCTTGTTCATCACATGTTTTGTTAATGCCTTCAAAAAGCTTTTGTCAGTGTTAAAAGCAGTAGAGCTTCAACAGTCAGATATTACATCATGTTTTTGCTGCAAGCTACACTATACTGCTTCTAACGGCGGTTATCGAAGCCATGATTTTAAAAAAACAAGAGAGTGATGTGTGGCTGAACTGTCAGGAGCGTTGTGGCGCCTTACATTCATAATGTCACTTGTCAACCGAAGAGACTGGTTAGCACCGACGATATCTCTGACTTTTTTTTTGTATAAAACAAGCTTGTTAAGCAGTGCTGCTGTATATGCAGTATTGGGAGGTTGGGGGTAGCAGACACTAGTCAAGCGTGGAGTCTGCTATATCCTGCACAACACTTTTATTACATGCTATACCTCCCTCTTGTAGCAAGACCTGCATTGGCGAACTGGGCATTGAATCATTGAGGAACGTAACGAATATGCACGATGCGTAAATGATATTTAAAAAGGAGGACGTCTTATTGCCCAACTGAACTTACTGCTGCAGCTGTGCCTCATGTTTTTTAGAGATACTGATTTTTGGCAGAAGCAAAATTTAAGTTGTTGCTTGCACTGAAGCTCGCCACATTTAAAAATGGGATAGCTTTGTATCATTGATACTTCTATATATTTTAAAAACCTGTTAATTTTCAATTTGTGCATTCACTTCATTGTTAACTATCTGTGTGTTGGTATGCAATATATTTTGCTGCGTATGCAATGTTATGTAGCTAAGACGTTTAGAGGTCGCCAACTTTTTGTTCACATTTGGCAAGAACCATTGAAAAATCGGAATAATCGAGAGTCCGAAAGAAAGGCCTCGCCAGAAAAGAAGCACCTTTATTGGCTCAGTAGCCAGAAAAATAGTGCACGTGTGCACACAAGCGCAATTACAGGTGACTAAGTCTGCTGTATTTTAGCTAGTGTTTGGCCATAAATTTAGGTCATAGTCTTATTAAGGAATGTGCTAAATATGCATAGCATTGGTGTTGGTGGCCTTTCAGGGGAGTCATCATAAGTCACAGTTCACCCATCGTTGGCCGACTAAACTCCTAAGCAGCATCGAATTGAAGTCTCCCTACTTTGGACTTGCAAACTATTATAGGTTCTTTCAACGCCATCTATGCCTTGTGAATTGTGAATTCTCTTGTTAGTGCCAATGACACAAACGGAATCGGTAGCGTTGGAGCCTTTTTAGCAGGTCTTGCAACAAAGAGAGAGAGACAAAAAACACTCTTGACCACAGAAATAATTGGCAAGCAAACTCTCAAATGCCAAAAGGAACTAAGTTCTATAAAGCTAGTTCATGCTGCAGCATACGTGTTTTTTTGTTTGCTGCATTCGTGTGGCCAATTTGAGCAATCAAGAAGACAATTCTGAGTATGGCTTGGCTTAGCTTGCAGTTGGTTGTGGTAGTCATTCAATGAAAACTCGGCCAAAAACGGCCATTACTTTTAACGCAAAAAAGCATGGCCTTCAAAATCTGCATTTCTGTTTTGACTTTCACCCTGACACAATCTCAAGCCATAGCCACTTCAACTTTTTAGTGCTGGAAACCAAGTGAAACTATTGTAAAAAAAAGGTGGGCAGCTGAGAAATGTGGCAGTTTGGGCTAGTTGGTATGACATGACGGTAGTTATAGCGCAAGAACAAAACGAAGACACAGAGATGTCTTTCATGTCCTTCTTGTCTCTGTGTCATCGTTTTGTTCTTGCGCTATAACTATCGTCATGGGCTGGTCATGGCATTCGATGCCGCACTCGATCAGCCAGCCGAAGTCCGGAAAATCTGCACGGTGCACCGTGAGGCATGTATATTCTCGGTCCTCAGTTTCCAATGCTTCGATGGGATGAGTGGCAGTGCCACAGAGATCTCCGAAGAAGTGGGCATGTGCGATTTTTCAGCGTCCGAAAAATGGTGGGTTAATGTACATTATGCAAAAAGAACAAAGTTGTTTGGACTAGTGCTGGTGTTGAGTTCAAGCCAGGCGGGTCTTCGTGGCTTGCACTCAAGACTTTTTTATACTAAGGATGTACTTTGTGACTGACAATAATAAATGCATATAGGCAGAGTGTGTATGTGTGTATAAAAAGGATGAGATAAAACCCTTTTCTGGCATGATTACATCGGAGGCACACTTGCAACGCGCACCCACTGTGGTGGCAGATGTAACCTCCCTGGTGTGCCAAATGTCAGTCTTCTCAGTGTTTTGTCAGGCTAGATCAAGTTTTAGCGGACTTGTGTTTAGGGACTGTGCGTGTGCACAATGCACCAACCGAATAAACAGCAACATGACTGAGCATCAACATTCGAGTTAACCTCCCAATATATGACCAAATGACCTAAATGAAGTCTCAATATTTACCCAATTCTCTTACTGCACTTACTTGGTACCAGCAGACACTTTCCTGTTTCCCAAAAAAAACCTACCTGCAATTCAGATCACCATGGCCCTTCAGAGAAACATCTGCGCGTGCCCTTCAAACACTCCTGAGAGCAAAATATTTGTTTGCAACTTTTTACAAGAAGTAGCTTTGCTTGTGGTAATACCGACATATAAACATAACTACTCTAACAGATTGTATAATTAAAACTAGTGCATTAAGTACAATATTTTGTCGATTGAAAACGCCCTTCTAAGTATTCTCAGAGACAAACACCACACACTGTGAAATTGCGCGAGACTGCATCCGCTGAAGCATTGGTCTCCCGATCAATACCTCAGCGCATGTAGTCTCAAAAATCTGTGGAACTGCAGGTGGTGAAGAATGAATAAACAATGGGAGGCCTTTGATCATATTCCCCAGGGATAAAAAGAGGACAATTGCTGCCGTAAGCAGCCAAAACCACTCTGAGAGCAGCCCGGACACAAAGTGAGAGGGGAGAGAGTGAGGTGGCACTCCTCACCAAGTGTCAGCTAGGGCATAGCGCGCACCGTACATATGTTTTCTGTTGTCGACAATATTCCCTTTACTCATGGAACGTCACGCGCGACCTGTTTGCATCAAATCAGAGATGTCGATTAGTGCTAATAACTCGGATGAGCACTCACCCAAATTTTAAAACCAAATTTAAAACAAAATTATAGGCAGCGCTTTTCAATAATAATTGTTCATAAGTGCCTCCGCATGCTGGACTGTCGGACAACACAAGCATTTCGAATTTCCAAATTTGGAGTCAAGGTTTGTTTTAAGGCTTTCAGAATTAATCTACAAGGATGCATTTTAGTAAAGAAAGCGCTTTTGACAAAACGGTGTCCGTGCTCAATATTTCAAAAGCTTTTGAATGACTTAGCAGCGTCTTGAATAAACATGTTTTTCGAAAACCTCTTCATTTACAAAAGGCTCATCAAAGTAAGCTCGTATATTCTGGGAAGGAATACCCGACACACAGAAGTACAAGTTGCAAGAAATATATGGCTATACGGCCCATGTATGTGCTGGCAGTGTTAACACTGCTAGTAGCCATGACGGCAAGTATGGAACACTTTTCCCGCCTGCTGGAATGCTAAAGCACGTATTTTTTTATGAGTTGGAAGCTGACCAGTATTCTTTGCATACTACCTGAGGGCATCCAGCCTGACAAACTGAGATCCTCACTATGAATGAACAGATTAAGGTGAACCTGAAAGGTTTGCGCACCTGCGTTAGGTACATTTGTTAGAACTAATGACCAGACAAGTTGGAGGAGCATCGTACGGATCCCTAGTTGGTAGGTTTGGTCTCTGCCAAAGCAAAACTATCTTTTCAAGCACCTTTGTCACTATTACACTATATATACTTGAAATACCTACCCCTATATTTTCATTGCTTTTCTTGTTGTTTTCAACACTTTGTTAAGGTTGGAAAACGAGTTCTTAGCATTCCAGATTTTCTCGTTCATTCCATACCATGAAGAGATTTAGTGATGACGAGCCCTTTGCAAGACACAAAGGTCTAGCATGCAACTTCTCACAGGCACTCAGGTTTCACCGCCCGAATTAAGGCATAAGTATTAGGAGAGGTTGGGGAAACAGTGAGTTCATTCACCTCTGTCTTCGCTTTTTCGAATTCTGCGATGGTATGGTAAGCAATACTTCCAACTTTCTTGTTGGGCGCTTTGGCAACAAGCTTTAATTTTTTTGAAAAACTTGTTTTTGTTTTTGAAACTAGCCTTTCACCTTACCTTACATCACCACAGTCATTTGAATTAGCGCCCATAGTGTGTAATGAACCAATTTAAAAATTCTTTCAGTACAATTACCCTTTCGAATGCCGTTTCTTTTAAAACTCATCATCAGCATCATCAGCCCGACTACGTCCCCTGCAGGACAAAGGCCTCTCCCATGTTCCGCCAGTTAACCCGGTCCCGTGCTTGCTGCTGCCAATTTATACCCGCAAACTTCTTAATCTCGTCGGCCCACCTAACCTTCTGTCTCCCCCTAACCCGCTTCCCTTCTCTGGGAATCCAGATAGTTACCCTTAATGAACAGTGGTTATCTTGTCTACGCGCTACATGCCCGGCTCATGTCCATTTCCTCTTCTTTATTTCAGCTATGTTATCCTTAACCCCCGTTTGTCCCCTAATCCACTCTGCTCTCTTCTGATCTCTTAAGGTTACACCTACCTTTTTTTTTCCATTTCTCGCTGCGTCGTCCTCAATTTTAGCTGAACCCTCTTTGTAAGTCTCCAGGTTTCTGCTCCATAGCTAAGTACTGGCAATATACAGCTGTTATATACCTTCCTCTTGAGGGATAGTGGCAATCTACCTGTCATAATTTGAGAGTGCTTGCCGAATGTGCTCCACCCCATTCTTATTCTTCTAGTTACTTCAATCTCGTGGTTAGGCTCTGCGGTTATTACCTGCCCTAAGTAGACATAGTCTTTTACAACTTCAAGTGCACTATTACCTATCTCGAAGCGCTGCTCCTTTCCGAGGTTGTTGTACATTACTTTCGTTTTCTGCAGATTAATTTTAAGACCCACCTTTCTGCTCTCCTTGTCTAACTCCGTGATCATGAGTTGCAATTCGTCCCCTGAGTTACTCAGCGATGCAATGTCATCGGCGAAGCGCAGGTTACTAAGGTATTCTCTATTAACTCTTATCGCTAACTGTCCCATTCTAGGCTTCTGAAAACCTCCTGTAAGCACGCGGTAAATAGCATTGGGGAGATTGTGTCCCCCTGCCTTACACCCTTCTTGATTGGTATTCTGTTGCTTTCTTTATGAAGCCCTATGGTAGCAGTTGATCCCCTGTAGATTATTTCAGAATTTTTATGTATACTTCATCTACGCCGTGACTCCGCAGTGTCTGCATTACGGCTGATATTTCTACTGAATCAAACACCTTCTCGTAATCTGTGAAGGCTATGTATTGTGGTTGGTTATACTCTGAGCATTCCTCTATTACCTGATTTATAGTATGAATGTGGTCAATTGTTGAGTAGCCTGTTCGAAATCCTGCTTGTTTCGTTGGTTGATTGAATTCTAATGTTTTCTTTACTCTGTTAGCAATTACCTTTGTAAATAGCTTGTATACTACAGAGAGCAAACTGATCAGCCCGTAATTCTTCAAGTCCTTGTGATCTCCTTTCTTATTCATTAAGATGATGTTAGCGTTCTTCCTAGACTCTGGTACACTTCCCGCCAGGAGACACCTCGTAAACAGGGTGGCTTGTTTTTCTAACACAATCTGTCCTCAATCTTTCAGCAGATCTGATGTTACCTGCTCTTCACCAGCAGCTTTGCCTCTTTGCATGCTCTCCAAAGTTTTTCTGACTTCTTCTATCATTACTTGTGGGGTGTCATCTCGGTTACTGCTAGTTCTTATAATATTAAGGTCGTGGTTGTCTCGGCTACTGTAAAGATTTCTGTAAAACGCCTCCGCTATTTTAACTATCCTATCCATATTGGTAGTTATTTTGCCCTCTTTGCCCCTTAGTGCATACATCCGACTTTAGCCTATCCCAAGTTTCCTGTTCACTGCTTTGACGCTTCCTCCGTTTCTCAGAGCGTGCTCAATTCTCTCGATGTTATACCTTCTTACATCGCATACTTTACGTCTATTAAAACTCTGCTGTGCCACATTCCATGCCATTTCAGCCCACAAACACTTGATATGTTCTTCATGCAAAACACATATAATTATCTGTGATACCACCAAAATAAGACATTGTTGTGGAACATGCCTTGTTAACATTAGTTCGACAAACCATGCGTCGTTAAAGAATATTTTTTTATTGGTTTAACAGCAACGACACTGAATGTTACACTTTCGCTCAGTTTTGTTTATTGTTGCAATTGTGTTGCGCTTGTTTTAGTCGGTTGCTATCTTACATTATTCCTGTCTCGTTGCGCTACTCGCAATGGCTTTTATGTCTAAATACAAAATTGGTCAATCAACAACTCTTTTTTAAATTGTTGCTTTCTTTCTTCTATTGCAGGAACGAACGCGGTTTCGGCCTTACCTGGTGCAGAAAAACGTATTGTCTCTGCGCTTCACTATAATGGAAAGCTTGTTTTTCAAGCGTACTTGCCATTTTCTCGAATAGCTAACCTTCTTGTGCCTCATTTCGAATACACTTGAAGAAGCACACCGAGAATTGTTCACAGAGCATGCATTATTCAACTTTTATATAAACAGCTGCATTTTGAAGCCTTGACATGAATTAAAACAATTAGTTGTGACTATTTTTCTCTGCTGTTGCTTTTTTCACAAAAGTACTTCTCTCTTGGTACTATTTTGATAAGTTTGATTGAAGTTAATAACGTTTTCATTGACCTGACCTTTGCCTTAAGAGAGGTGGTAGGGTATTTAAACCAACACATATGTGTTGTATGAATGCCAACCTAATGTGATTTTTATAGAGTCATGGCTCTTGAATACTCTATTGGTTTTGTGACTGGGCGCAGATAGGTCATTGATTTCTGCATATATTTTTGTATGCTGTGCTTTGCAAACCAGTGGAAGAAAGCTGAATGCGAAATTTTACTAAATGTAAAAGGTTGATTGGTGTTACTTTCAGTGCAGCATTGATTTTTCACTCACCATGATCTCTGTAATTGACAGCATAATATATACACTACAGTACATAGTTATTGTCCACAAAGTTTTTTTTATGCCTAATTGTCAATTTAATTACCGTTGTTTCTAACAAAAAAAGTTCCTCTAAAACATTCCCAATTTTGGTAATTTGCATTCAATAAGGACATTATAACTGGGTCATGACATGCCAAGTCAACCAGTGTTTTTCAGACCACCACAAATAATGCCGAAAAACTTTCTCATTTCTCAAAGAACTCGTCTTGGTTGTTTATTTTGATTGCCCAAAATATTCGTGCCTACTTAAGTCTTTAGTATTGTGCCGACTGAGCTAGACGGTGTCAAAAAGCATTTTTTAATAAAATGTTTTGCAATTCACTCGGTAAAATTGTACTTGTAGGAAGGAAATGAAGCAATGTAACTGTAAAAATTATGACTAATTTGTGTATATCAATTTGCCGAGGGCTTCTCACTTCAGGAAACTGAATAGTGGCAGAGTTCAGTTTTTTGTTCAGAAAACATGGCAAGCTCGAAGGGCACAAATATATTATGTGCCGCTGGCCTGTATGACATTTTATAGAATAAAAATAACTTAGGCGCTGAAAGTATAGCAGATCATCTGAGAAAAAATGGCAATCTTCCCTTTTTTGGGGCGTAAAAGCTCTGTATTCAGCGTCTAAAGTCGTGTGCTCAGATTTGAGCGCACGTTAAAGAACCCCAGGTGGTCAAAATTTCCGGAGCCCTCCACTACGGCGTCTCTCATAATCATATAGTGGTTTTGGGACGTTAAACCCCACAAATCAATCAAATCAATCAATCAATCAGCGTCTAAAGTCGCCTAGGTGCTTGGGCAAAAATATGCATGATATCTCACTTTAAAGCATTATGTATTAGCTGAAAATAGGTGCAGTTAATAGAGAGTTTTATTTTTTAAAGAAAAAAAAAATTTTTTTCAAATTTAATGTTTATTGCAGCTTTTGACCTACGTAACCCTGCAGCATGATGCACTTGCAAATACAATCTTCAGCCCAAGCCCCCCGATAAACATGTTGACAGCAATCTTGGTGCCATTTATAAAGCAACCGTAAAGGTAATGGAATAATCATCTGTGTTGTACTGCCAACACCGATGCCCTACAAGTAATGTAGCTAGAGTGTAGCATAGCAAAAGTATTTTTTGTGTGGGGTTCTGTGAAGCGAAAAAGTGTCAGGCAAACATTATATACATTCGTGTGTGCATTTGTGTGTGTACAGGTATATATGCCTATGAATAACTTAAGCTGAAATATATCTGAACAGCAAGAGGGGAGGGGGGTAATAGAGCATCTCTCTCTCTCTTTTTGGCAGTGATGACACAGAGATGAGCTATCAAGCTGTTAAAAAATCATGCAATATGCAATAACACTGCCTTATCCTCAACACAAGCGAGAGAAGACAGTGATGTAGCCTCCAATTTCTTAATATAAACCTCTTCTTTCGTGTGTAGTTATATCACAGGGTTTGGGTCGCAAGGAGCATTGTGTACTCTCCTGAAAGCTGTATAAAATGAAGAATTTGTATTAAGACTGCGTTAATCAGTGTATTTCGTGAATGGTACTTGCGTACTGAAAATGAATTACCTTTTTTAGTAAGTGTATGAAACACTCGTTCTGCATTTGCAGAAACTCTTAGGAAAGTAGCATTTGTGACTGTAAATCTCTAATGCTGGATGGTTCATCTGAAGTCACCACATTGAACAAATTCACTGTTATGCATTTTTGTTAGCAATAGACTGCAGATGATAAATCTATTTCCTTGTAGATCGCGCGAAGTTTGCCATCTGCATCCTAGGCCCGTCCGCTTCAGTTGAGGATTGCCGTTGTGAACCGATCGTGTTGCTCGAGTTGCATAGGTGAAAAGCTGTAAAGAATACTCAATTTAAAAAAAAACTACTTCAGAAGTTAAAAAATAATAGAGTATAGTAACTGCATTTATGTTTAGCTCATAGATAACACTTTCAAATGAGCTATCGTGCACATTTTTAGTCCACCACCAATGTATTTTTTTGCTGTTGTATACAGAGTTTTCCAAAAAAAGAGTGAAATTAGCATTTTTTCATATGAACTGCTACACCTTGACCACCTAAATTACTTTTAATTTCTAGCATGTAAAACAGGCTGATAGCACGTATTGAGCTAGCATATATCCTGGAAAAATATTCTTCAACAAATTCATGCATTTCGCTTGAGTGAAAAGCCCAAAAGAATTGATATACATAAATTGATCGTTATTTTTTGCGGTTGCATCAGTTCATTACCTTGCCGTAAATGCACTGAGTGCACTGAGTGCTTTCCAAAGTTTACTGAGTGCATTCTAAAGGCATCTTTTGAAAGACATTTTTGTTTTAACGCCCTCTTGCTCTGTCGGCGAAAAACTACAGACCCTTATAAATATACAGGGAATTTTTCGGCAATAGAACAAACGAGCCCAAGTTTCGAACTTCTGGAAACACTTAAAAATTATTTCAGCTATTATTGTGGTGGTCAGAGAAGCACTGAATGATTTGAAATGACATAATTCGATTGCGTGCTAGTATGCTTGCTGACGTCAGCGACGGTTTGTTATTGTATAGTGTAAGTTCTGGTGTTGTAATGCTGCGATTTTTATTTGTTGTGTGTGTGTATGCTGGTTTGCCCCATTGCCATTTTAAATGCAGTCTGCTAGAAAAGTTGAAGTCTAGACAATTTTTAAATGTTTTTAAATGACCAGATTCTGATCATTCCTTTTTGGGGGACTTGCGTGATAGCATCTCTCATGCCATTCAGACATGCCCATCTAACCATGTATATCTTCTTGGCGACTTTAATTTTCCTCTTATCGACTGGGAACACATGTCATCCTCATGTCAAGCGTCTCTAGAACTAATAAATCTAACGTTAGATTTCAACCTGTTCCAAGTTGTCAAAGAACCCACCCGTGCTTCCAATATCCTGGACTTGGTATTCACCAACGCTCCTGACACAATACTTTCAATTTCAAATATGAGCGGTTTTAGTGACCATAACCTCCTTCAACTTAATTTAAGCATCCAGAAGCCCGTATCTGGCAAAACAACAAAACGAATTCGCGATTACAATAGAGGAAATTACGCTGCCATTAACACAGAACTAGAACAATTTTTTTAAAGAGTTACTACCTACTTCTTTTGTCGATCTGTAAGTGAAAACTGGGTACTCTACAGAGATAAATTACCAGCGCTAGTCAATCAGAATGTTCCCTTAGTGTCAATCACCAACGATAAATTAAGCCCCTGGTTCAGCAAGTCCCTTAGCAAACTGCGAAACAAGAAGAAACGGTTGTCCAACAGTGCTAAACGCTTGCGCACTGTTGGGGCATGGCAGGCATACAAACACTGTTTGAAAATCTACTGCTCAGCAATAACCTCAGCTAAAGATAAATAATACTCGCAAGACCTACCTTCCCTGCTTCAGTCTAATCCTAAAAAATTTTGGCAAACTATATCTCCGGTCAGAGATACTAACACTATTACTTTACATGGAACTGACAAAATACCTATTCCTATCGCCGATTGACCCTCTGTTTTCAACAGGTTCTTCTCATCTGTTTTCACTCAGGAAGATTCTTCCAATGTGCCTACTTTTCCTGAACTTGACGCCGCCTATATGGAACCCATTACTGTAACTGGGGGAGGCATTGGATCACTCATTAACAACCTAAAATTATCCACATCAGCCGGTATGACAACATCAATTCCAAGATACTAAAGAACACCCTCCCCATATCAAGCAAAATATTATGTCAAATTTTTGACCAATCTCTAACATCTGGCATGCTACCGGATGACTGGTTAATAGGAAAGATAAAACCAATTCACAAAACTGGAGATGTTCACTCGCCTGACAACTATCGACCCATATCTTTAACTTGCATATGCTCCAAAATGCTTGAGCACATAATCAGTTCACACGTGTACGATCACATCGAGACGAACAATTTTTTCTTTTCTAATCAGCATGGTTTTAGAAAGGGATTTTCGTGTGACACACAACTGTTTGAATTCACCACTGATTTACACTCAAACATGAACAGCAACCTTCAAACGGTCTGTATCTTTCTTGACTTTTCTAAAGCCTTTGATCGTGTGCCCCATTGCCGACAAATCTCTAAGCAATCTGCTCTACGACTTGATTCTTTAACATTAACCTGGATTCAAAACTTCATTTCTTTTCGACAGAAGTTCACTTATGTTAACAATCTTGCGTCCCCTTTTTCTTCTGTTAGCTCGGGCGTACCGCAAGGCAGCGTCCTTGGGCCCTTACTATTTTTAATCTACATTAATGACTCACCCTCCGAGATTACTTCTTGCATGCGTCTATTTGCCGATGATTCTATAATATGCCGTTCTATAAACTCCAGTAATGACCCCTTAACCATTCAAGCAGATCTCAACCATATTTGTAACTGGTGCGATAAGTGGCTTATGAAACTGAACTTAACAAAATGCGAGGTAATGTCTTTCACCCGTAAACACGTAAACTCTGAATTCTGCTATTACTTGAACAATACCATGCTTCCCCACACTTCTTCCTACAAATACCTAGGTGTTCTTCTCACAGAGAATCTTTCATGGGCCTCACATATCGAGTCTACCTGTGCCAAAGCATCACGTTCACTGGGATACCTACGCCGACACTTGAGAAATTCCCCTACTAATATTCGAAAACTAGCCTTTCTTACCTTTCTTCTGCCAATATTAGATTTCGCCTCAGCAATTTGGTCTCCTCATCAAAACTACTTGATTATTATGGTAGAAAGGATTCAAAATAGAGGTGCCCGCTTCATATCACGAAACTACGAGATAACGTCAAACATAACGCAAAATAAATCAGACCTTCAGCTGCCGTCATTGGATAGCCCTCGCAATATTGCTCTTCTCTGTCTGTTCCAGAAAAATATTACCTCTAATAAATGAACGCGGCTTCAGCTTCAAACACCTCACTCTTTTTCACGCAGATTGCATAATCAGTTCAGCTTCATGCGCATATACAGGTCAGCTAATGCATTCAATTCATCACCACTGCCTCGGGCCGTTCGTCTTTGGAATGACCTCCCTGATTGCATAGCCTCCATATCAAATCCCGATACATTTCGCCGTCAGATACTCACTCTGTTCACCATGTGACCCTGTTACTGTATTCTGAGTGCATCGCGTAACGGTGATTTATATTCCCCTTGTCTTTTATTTTTAAAATGTATCCCTCTGTCGCCATGTTCTATATATCAACAAGTGCTGTATTTCCCTCAAATATACCTCGCCCTGTATAGCCTAAAATATGATTGCCTTTATATATATATATATAAATAGTTTTTCGTTGTTCTTGCACTGATCCTGCCTGTAAACTGTTCGTTACCTGTCTGTACCATTCCGATTCCTCCCCCTCTGACCCAATGCCCTGTTCTGGGGCCTGTAAGGTCTTTTTTGAATAAAGAATAAAGAAATGTGTTCATTAAAATGCATTAGCAGAGCATACATCAGAAATGAGACAGAAGAAGCTGTCTGCTTGTACTTCCCAGTTTTCCTATGGTATATATTTTTTTGTACTTTCAATGCAATACCCAAATCTATTGAGTGTGCGTTTTTTCATATGTTGATGCATGTCTTCTTCAAGCTTGATCGATATGGTCGCTAAGAGTACTGAAGCAAAAAATTTATTCTAGGACACTCTTAAACATCTCTTGTATATTTGCGATTTGAAGATGATTTGGGAAAGTCTGGTGAAACTGGCTTTGCTGTAACTTGAAAGCTGATTCAATAGTGCGTTCAGGTTTTTTTATTTTCTTAGAGAAAAATAAAGGTGCCTCCGTCTGATGCATTTGAGGATTGCTCGTATATTCTATATGTTATATGTTTGCCACGGGAAAAATGTCCAGAATTCTCCAAGGAAAGTTTAGTCACTGGTGTAGCATTTATTTCAAACAAGTGTCCTAAGTTGATCTTTTGACATATTATAATTTAGTTTGACATATATGTTATTGTGCATAGTCATCTACAGCAACAGAGCTGCATAAATGCACTTTTTATTAAATTAGGTGACCTTCTAGTAGAAGTCTTGCAGATTTCTAGTCAGATACTCTAATGTGATTGGCAAAGTGTGTTTAAATGTCGGTACTTCATTTGATTTTGAATTTTTAGCTGTATCGTACAAATATGGGAAATGTTGGTGTTTGTAGTGTTTGTACTTTCAGTGCTCTATGTGCTTGTGCTCTATGTGCTTGTGCTATGTGCTCGTGCTGTACAAATCCTGTGGTCAATAACCAGGCTCACTCTAGCGAAATGATCAAAATAGTTGTACTTTGTGTGTAATTCAACCTCCATAATAAATATTCTGTAAGTCATCAGTTTGTGTGCTCTTGTAGTGCATAACCAGGAACACTGAAAAGATTCGTATTTTGCTTTAATATTTGAGCTGTGAATAAGCTTTTGTTTGCGTCTATTTTTTTTAGAATGCAGCCTTGCAAGAAAGTTGCTCAGAGGGAGTTCCAACTGCAGTGGTTTCTCCCATTCACTAGGGAAAATACTCCAAGGAGAGGGAAGATAACACACCCAAGATTCCACCTATTTACTCCCAAATTGAATTAAAAAAAGACAAGAACAGCGTGGCCACGTGAAATAAATACTCTCGCTCTGCCTATTGAAATCACCTAGAAGGGAGTAAAATAATTCCCTAATTACACAAAAAACTCCCAAGTAAGAGCCATAAGACTTCGGGTTCATTTGACTCAACCACAAAGCGAGTAAAGTTTTTGCCCAATCCATGCAGTTTGCGTGCCCTACAACATGGGCGTTTTTTTACTCCCATTTCAAGATCCTGAAAACATATACAGATGGGAGTGATCTAAAGGACAAGCCAAAAACTCCCATCTTGTGTTTTTTTTTGTTGTTGATTATTGTGTCACAGATAACGCTGTGTATCAGCTTTTTTTTGGCACCAATAACTTTTATAAACAGCGGTGCCGTTGTTTATGTCATTACCTTCAGTGGCTTCTACGTCACATGGCATGTCGTGTCGCCTGGCCGCTGCCATAGCTGAACCACGCGCGTGCAACGCAATGACTCGGCCGGCAATTGCTTTTTTCGTCTTCTTCATCCTCTCCTTCGCTTCCCATACATGTGCGATAGACGCGCGCTCTTCTAATGGGGCGCTTGACTAGATTAGGATGGAAGAGCTCGGGTGAGGAAAAGAACTACTACACAGAAAGAGAAGTAAAGAGAGAAAAAGAGAGAAGTAACATTAAAAAGGGGGCAGAAAAAATAGAAAGTCAGAGAAAGGAATAGACATAGTGAGAGAACGACTAAAAAACGAGGAAGCGAAATAGAAGAACATAAATGCAGAAACAGAAACAAAGACAAAAGAACGAGAAAAACCCAAAGAAATACAAAAGATAGAGAAACAGAGGAGTGACAATATAAGGTAGGCCTCTTCCCTTCGCTGTTCATTCCAGATTCGTGTCACTAATTCAAGCTGCGTAGTTTTAATGCGACAGCATAAAACAACACGTTTCGCAGAAATTCAGAAGTTAGCATCGACGTTATATAGTGTTGTTCGTTGTCAGCGAAAAAATCCTGGATATTTAACGAGATCAAAAAAGCGAGGATTTCCGATCACGCAGAAAGGATTAGTGGGGTGACATTTCCGTGCCTACACAACGCACAGTTTAGTTTCTTCAGCCCGGGCACATGACTGAACAAAACGACGATAGGTTGCTCGACTATATACTGTCGTGCAGCTACCTCACGAACAACAAAGTTGGGAGGTGCAAAAAACGCGAAAAAACTATATAGAGTTGATAAGCCGTTTAAGAACATTTTATTAAAAACATTGAAAAATATTCATATACCAAGAATATTACACATATATATACAAATAAAAAAAACTGTAGTGCTCCTGGTTAATGGCACACTGGCGAGAGGACTTGCGAAGCCCCTCGGAAGAGCGCCCAGTGGGCTGCGAAAGGAAATTGAAAAGAACTCTGAGACCCTGCCCGGAGAAGGAGGTGACCCGAGAGTTCTTTCGCCGGTCCTCTTCTTCCGCCACCTCACGGCTGCATCGGGTCCCACGCGCTCGTCCACGAGGCAGAACAATGTTCGGCAAGGGGTCGCCAGAAAAGTGTCCAACCTCTGCAGGAGTTCCTGCATATATAATGTCAGAAAGGTGCATATATATTAGTGACCTAGCAACACCACTACAAGGGTAAATCAATTAAAATGAACACGGAGCAAACGAACACACGTGCGAAAGTGTGCACTGTGGGACAATGCGGAAGTGTGAAGAAATCTCGAACATAATGTGCTACTCAAACATTTCAGCGGACGATTCTTTCTTTCAGACACAGCGCTTCCACAAGTTGGCAAACTTGTGTAATTTGTGAGCGAATCACGTTAATATAAATTATAAGTTCCTTGGTTATTGTGTAGAAACAACGATATGATTACACGGCACGCCGTACTGGAAAGCTCTCAAGTGATGTGATCTGCCGCTCTGACATCAGAGAGTACGCGGTTTCAAACTATTTCGCATAGATGAAATTGAAAACGCCACAAACAGTACCCAACCAGTGACCTTCGGGTAAGCAATTGCGTTCTGTTATTCCTGCACCCACTCGTCGGGTGTAATTCTCGTTAATAAACTGGATAACGAGGCTTACCTGCCGACCTAGGGTTCATTGCGATGGGATCAACATGACATTGGCTTCTCGCATGTATCTCTGCAGAAGTCGTCGGAGACACGGTTCGCTGTGGACTGATCACGACGCGACAAATGACGTAGCCTCGGTCTTCCATTCCTCGCGGTGCCATTGGACCTGCTCTTCCAGATAAGTCTTCAGTCGCAAGCGCCGTCTTGTTCTCCATGCTGCTCTACACCATGTCTTGTAGTGTTCGGGCTGCGAAGAGGCGGAGCCTTGAAAAGACGGTAATGGCTGCTGAAAAGACCTACGGTTGCAGCGTGGCTTCGTACCGGCAGACAGCGCTCGTTCTTGATAAGCACCGCAGGCAAATTCGAGAGCGCGCTGCCTGGCCGCGCGCCTCCGTCGTCTTCTTCGTCTTTAGCTCACGCAGAATAGGCCATCACCAAGACTGTGTTTATTGCTTTTTCTAGTTTTATAAATCTTCGTATCAAACAGTGATTGCAAAATATTACACTAATACATTATAGTAACAGCACTCAATAATATTGTGCAACTATATGCATGAGAACTGATAAATTCAGTCTTGTACAAAGTAACAAGGTATTGTGCCCTCTCGTGTGCAATATTGAATCGTATTGCGTAGAGGGTGGTCCAAATTGATTGTAAAGATAGAATATTTTCCCGGAGTTTATCACCAACCCATTGTTGATAGTTTTGCTGCAAATGACATTCTTTATAAACTTTTTATGGGGCCAAAATTTCTGCAGATACCACCCATTTCTTTAATCGATTTACGCAAAACAGTCGGGAGGTGGTGTCCTATACTACATTTTTTGGCTTTGAGACAGGCGTTACAAGATGAAGGGGCGAGTTCTATATGCTATCATTTCTTTGCAAGCTTCAGCGAGTTAAGGTATCTATCTATCTATCTTATTATCTATCTATCTATCTATCTATCTATCTATCTATCTATCTATCTATCTATCTATCTATCTATCTATCCATCTATCTATCTATCTATCTATATCTCTACCTATCTATCTATCCATCTATCTATCTATCTATCTATCTATCTATCTATCTATCTATCTATTTATTTATTTATCTATCTATCTATCTATCTGTCTATCTATCTATCTATCTATCTATTTATCTATCTATCTATCTGTCTGTCTGTGTGTCCTTCTGTCTACGACATTTATCGCTCCTGGCCATTTCGATAATAGGATCTATACCGAAATTGGTATGACATAATTGACTGTATGAGGAGCATCAGTGACTAGTCATACCATGAATATTATGATTTACATGTCATGCTGTTGCAGCTCTTACGGCGGTTTGGTTGACATGACGTATCGCAAAATTAGTATGGTATGAGTGGTGAACATAAGGAACAAGCCCTCACGTTGAAATCATGACATGCATGTCATGTAAGAACACGACTACATGCCACGCCCATGATGTACTCACGGTCGTTTCGCTAGCTTAATATATAGGAAATTTGATATTACGGGGTGTGAATGGATGGCGAACAGAAATGCCAGATGCAATCATGATAAGCACGACATGGTAGTCATCTGTGGCATTATTTATATGCACACCACTGCTGGTGGTGGTATTAGAAACGTTACTGGTGCCGTCGTTACGTGACACTTAACAACATACTTGCATTTTTTTCCAGATGTGTGAGAGCGCATAACATTTGTAGTTCTGTTTACAGTGTAATACACCCGTCGTCCTCATAACGCTGTGCTGATTTTAAAGTGGCATTTCCAGCTTTCTCGTTCGTGCTTTGCATCGATTCCCACTCTACGTGGGGTCTGCCAATTTTCTATTTTTGCTAGGTTGAACCAGTGCATACATTTGGCCCGCGTACATTGTGCGCGCTGACGTAGAGGAGCTGACATGTAGCAAAGAGTCCAGTGCTGAAACCAGGCACGTCACTGAAAAAAAAAAAAACATTGGTGCTTTGTTTGTTTGCATACTGTGAAAGGACCTTGCGTATCGGGCTGCTTTTTGCAGATGCTCGGCTTCGTTGAAGCGGTTGGTAAATATTGGCAACAAAATTGCATTGGCGGCCATGAAAACTTTATCTGTAGCGCCTATTTTATTGTTCCTCTGTGTGTGTGTGTGTGTCATTTTAAATGCAGTATGCTAGAAAAGTTGAAGTCTAGACAATTTTTAAATGTGTTCAATAAAATGCATTAGCAGAGCAAACATCAGAAATGAGACAGAAGAAGCTGTCTGCTTGTTCTTCCCAGTTTTCCTAGGGTATATATTGTTTAGTACTTTCAATGCAATACCCAGATCTATTGAGTGTGCTTTTTTTCATATGTTGATGGATGTCTTCTTCGAGCTTCTTCGATATGGTCGCTAAGAGTACAGAAGCAAAAAATTTATTCTAGTACACTCTTAAACATATCTTGTATATTTGCGATTTGAAGATGATTTGGCAAAGTCTGGTGAAACTGGCTTTGCTGTAACTTGAAAGCTGATTCAATAGTGCGGTCAGGTTTTTTTATTTTCTTAGAGAAAAATATAGGTGCCTCCATCGGATGCATTCGAGGATTGCTTGTATATTCTATATGTTATATGTTTGCTACGGTAAAAATGTCCAGAAGTCTCCAAGGAAAGTTAAGTCACTGGTATAGCATTCATTTCAAACAAGTGTCCTAAGTAGATCTTTTGACATATTATAATTTAGTTTGACATATATGTTATTGTGCATAGTCATCTACAGCAACAGAGCTGCATAAATGCACT
This sequence comes from Rhipicephalus annulatus, assembly GCA_013436015.1. NCBI lineage: Eukaryota > Metazoa > Arthropoda > Arachnida > Ixodida > Ixodidae > Rhipicephalus > Rhipicephalus annulatus. Next base: position 165,899 of record WOVY01002968.1, read on the forward strand.
TTTTATTAAATTAGGTGACCTTCTGGTAAAAGTCTTGCAGATTTCTAGTCAGATACTCTACTGTGATTGGCAAAGTGTGTTTAAATGTTTGTATTTCATTTGATTTTGAATTTTTAGCTGTATCGTACAAATATGGGAAATGTTGTTGTTTGTAGTGTTTGTACTTTCAGTGCTCTATGTGCTCGTGCTATGTGCTTGTGCTGTACAAATCCTGTGCTCGATAACCATGCTCACTCTAGCGAAATGATCAAAATAGTTGTACTTTGTGTGTAATTCAACCTCCATAATAAATATTCTGTAAATCATCAGTTCGTGTGCTCTTGTAGTGCATAACCAGGAACTCTGAAAAGATTCGTACTTTGCTTTGGTATTTGGCTGTGAATAAGCTTTTATTTGCGTCTACTTTTTTTAGAATGCAGCCTTGCAAGAATGTTGCTCAGAGGGAGTTCCAACTGCAGTGTTTACTCCCATTCACTAGGAAAAATACTCCAAGGAGAGGGAAGCTAACACACCCACGATTCCACCTATTTACTCTGAAATGGAATTAAAAAAAGACAAAAACAGCGTGGCCACGTGAAATAAATACTCTCGCTCTGCCTCTTGAAATCACCTAGAAGGGAGTAAAATAATTCTCTAATTACACCAAAAACTCCCAAGTAAGAGCCATAAGACTTCGGGTTCATATGACTCAACCACAAAGCGAGTAAAGTTTTTGCCCAATCCATGCAGTTTGCGTGCCCTACAACATGGGCGTTTTTTTACTCCCATTTCAAGATCCTGAAAACATGTACAGATGGGAGTGATCTAGAGGACAAGCCAAAAACTCCCATCTTGTGGTTTTTTTCTGTTGCTGATAATTGTGCCACAGATAACGCTGTGTATCAGCTTTTTTGGCACCAATAACTTTTATAAACAGCGGTGCCATTGTTTATGTCATTACCTTCAGTGGCTTCTACGTCACATGGCATGTCGTGTCGCCTGGCCGCTGCCTTAGCTGAACGACGCGCGTGCAACGCAATGACTCGGCCGGCAATTGCTTTTTTCGTATTCTTCATCCTCTTCTTCGCTTCCCATACATGTGCGATGGACGCGCGCTCTTCTGATGGGGCGCTTCTGATGGGGCGCTCGGGTGAGGAAGAGAACTACTACACAGAAAGAGAAGTAAACAGAGAAAAAGAGAGAAGTAACATTAAAAAGGGGGCAGAAAAAAAATAGAAAATCAGAGAAAGAAATAGACATAGTGAGAGAACGACACAAAAAAAAAGGAGGAAGCGAAATAGAAGAACATATATGCAGAAAGAGAAAGAAAGACAAAAAGAACGAGAAAAACCCAAAGAAATACAAAAGATAGAGAAACAGAGGAGTGACGATATAAGGTAGGCCTCTTCCTTAAGCTGTTCATTCCAGATTCGTGTCACTAATTCAAGCTGCGTAATTTTAATGCAGTAGCATAAAACAACACGTTTCGCAGAAATTCAGAAGTTAGCATTGACGTTATGTAGTGTTGTTCGTTGTCAGCGAAAAAATCCTGGATATTTTACGAGATCGAAAAAGCGAGGATTTCCGATCACGCAGAAGGGATTAGTGGGGTGACATTTCCGTGCCGACGCACCGCACAGTTTAGTTTCTTGAGCCCGGGCACATGACTGAACAAAACGACGATAGGTTGCTCGACTATATACTGTCGTGCAGCTACCTCACGAACATCGAACTTGGGAGGTGCAAAAAACGCGAAAAAACTATATAGAGTTGTTATGCCGTTTAAGAACATTTTATTAGAAACATTGAAAAATATTCATATACCAAGATTATTACACATATAAATACAAATAAAAAAAATTGTAGTGCTCCTGGTTAATGGCAAACTGGCGAGAGGACTTGCGAAGCCCCTCGGAAGAGCGCCCAGTGGGCTGCGAAAGGAAATTGAAAAGAACTCTGAGACCCTGCCCGGAGAAGAAGGTGACCCGAGAGTTCTTTCGCCGGTCCTCTTCTTCCGCCACCTCACGGCTGCATCGGGTCCCGCGCGCTTCTCCACGAGGCAGAACAATGTTCGGCAAGGGGTCGCCAGAAAAATATCCAACCTCTGCACGAGTTCCTGCATATATAATGTAAGAAAGGTGCATATATATTAGTGACCTAGCAACACCACTACAAGGGTAAAGCAATTAAAATGAACACGGAGCAAACGAACACACGTGCGAAAGTGTGCACTGTGGGACAATGCGGAAGTGTGAAGAAATCTCGAACATAATGTGCTACTCAAACATTGCAGCGGACGATTCTTCCTTTCAGGCTCAGCGCTTCCACAAGTTGGCAAACTTTTGTAATTTGTGAGCGAATCACATTAATATAAATTATAAGTTCCGTGGTTAATGTGTAGAAACCACGATATGATTACACGGCACGCCGTACTGGAAAGCTCCCAAGTGATGTCATCTGCCACTCCGACATCAGAGAGTACGCGGTTTCAAACTATTTCGCATAGATGAAAATGGAAAACGCCACAACCAGTACCCAACCAGCGACCTTCGGGTAAGCAATTGCGTTCTGTTATTCCTGCACCAACTCGTCGGGTGTAATTCTCGTTAATAAAACGGATAACGAGGCTTACTTGTCGACCTAGGGTTCATTGCGTTGGGATCAACATGAGATTGGCTTCTCGCATGTATCTCTGCAGAAGTCGTCGGAGACACGGTTCGCTGTGGGCTGACCACGACGCGACAAATGACGTAGCCTCGGCCTTCCATTCCTCGCGGTGCCATTGGACCTGCTCGTCCAGATGAGTCTTCAGCCGCAAGCGCCGTCTTGTTCTCCATGCTGCTCTACACCGTGTCTAGAAGTGTTCGTGCTGTGAAGAGGCCGAGTCTTGAAAAGACGGTAATGGCTGCTGTGAAGACCTATGGTTGGAGCATGGCTTCGTTGCGGCAGACAGCGCTCGTTCTTGATTAGCACCGCAGGCAAATTCGAGAGCGCGCTGCCTGGCCTCGCGCCTCCGTCGTCTTCTTCGTCTTTAGCTCACGCAGAATAGGCCATCACCAAGACTGTGTTTGTTGCTTTTTCTAATTTTATAAATTTTCGTATCACACAGTGATTGCAAAATATTACACTAATACATTATAGTAACAGCACTCAACGATATTGTGCAACTATATGCATGAGAACTGATAAATTCGGTCTTGTACAAAGTAACAAGGTATTGTGCGCTCTCATGTGCAATATTGAATCGTATTTCGTAGAGGTTGGTCCAAATTGATTGTAAAAATAGGACACTTTTCCCGGAGTTTGTCACCTACCCATTGTTGATAGTTTTGCTGCAAATGACATTCTGTATTAACTTTTTATGGGGCCAAAAATTTTCTGCAGATACCACACCTTTCTTTAATCGATTTACGCAAAACAGTCGGGAGGTGGTGTTCTATACTACATTTTTTGGCTTTGAGACAGGAGTTACAAGAGGAAGTGGCGAGTTCTAAATGCTAACATTTCTTTGGAAACTTCATCGAGTGAAGGTATCTATCTATCTATCTATCTATCTGTCTATCTATCTATCTATCTATCTATCTATCTATCTATCTATCTATCTATCTGTGTTTCTGTCTGTCTGTCTGTCTGTCTGTCGTTTACGACATTTATTGCTCCTGGCCGTTTGTATAATGGGATCTATACCGAAATCGGTATGACATAATTGACTGTATGAGGAGCATCAGTGACTAGTCATATCATAAATAATATGATTTACATGTCATGCTGTTGCAGCTCTTACGGCGGTTTCGTTGACATGACGTATCGCAAAATTAGTATGGTATGAGTGGTGAACATAAGGAACAAGCCCTCACGTTGAAATCATGACATGCATGTCATGTAAATACACGACTACATGCCACGCCCATGATGTACTCACGGTCGTTTTGCCAGCTTAGTATATAGGAAATTCGATATTATGGGTTGTGAATAGATAACGAACAGAAATACAAGGCGCAATCATGATAAGCACGACATGGAAGTCATCTGCGGCATTATTTATAAGCACACCACTAGTGGTAGCGGTATTACAAACGCTTGAGGTGCCTTCGTTACGTGACACTAAACAACATACTTGCATTTTTTTCCACATGTGTGAGTGCGCATAACAATTGTAGTTCTGTTTGCTGTGTAATACATCCATCGTCCTCGTAATGCTGTCCTGATTTTAAAGTGGCATATCAACCTTCCTCGTTCGTGCTTTGCTTCGATTCCTACTGTACGTCGGATCTGCCAGTTTTTAATTTATTTTCTAGGTTTATACCGTACATACATTTGGCCCACGTACATTTTGCACGCTGACGTAGAGTAGCAGATATGTGCCCAAGAGTCCAGTGCAATACTGAAGATGGAACCAAGCTAGTCACAAAAAAAACACATTGGTTCTCTGTTTGTGTGTGCACTGTGTAAAGGAAATTGCGTATCGGGCTGCTTTTGGCAGATGCTTGGCTTCTATAAAGCAGTCGAGAAATGTTGGCAACAAAATACATAGGCGGCCATGAAAACTTTATCGTTAGCGCCTATTTTATTGTTCCTGTGTGTGTGTGTGTGTGTGTGTGTGTGTATGTGTGCGTGTGCGCGTGCGTGCGTGTGTGCGTGTTTTGTCTCTTCTAAACAGAGAAGCTTTTTGTAAGTTATTCAAAATAAAGTTTCACCAACATTTGAAGATCCTGTATATCTTTGTTCTACTAAACCCCTTTTTGAATTCATGATTTGATAAAAACTGTAAAGTCTCGGAACACTCTACGATATCCCCCACTTAATTTCTATTGTCGACTATGTAACGAAGTAATCGCAACGAAAGAATGCACATCAGTGGCTTACTTGTATACGATTTGCGAGATGCGCACTTGTGGAATGTGCGTTATGCAAGTTTGTCCTGTATGCCTTCAATGACATCTGCATTTGTGAGTGTAAAGTTACAGAAGTAACATAGATAACTATATCAATCTGCCAACTCTGCTCATTTTTGAGCGGTGCATAGCGAAGGTCTCACGCCGCAATTGCAACGTCGGGCTCTTGAATCACTTGAATAGACAAGAAAATCCTGATGATGCTTATAACACATTCATGACGTTATTGAGTGCTAGCTATGATGCGGCATTTCCACTTCAGAAGCGCTCACGTGGCAGAAATAAGAAATGCAGAAAGCCTTGGATGAATCGTGATCTTTACCGGCGCATAAAAATAAAGAATAAATTATATCATGATTTCATCCGTTCGCGGAACACAGACGCCTTAGCTGAGTACAAGAAATACAGAAACGTTTTAAATTCAGAAATACGGATTGCTAAACAGAACTACTATGAAAAATTATTTGAAAGCATTTACAATGACCAGAGGAAGCTATGGGAGATCATAAATGGGCTTACGAACAGAAAGGGGGTTGTAATAGGACACAGGACCTAACAATTATTGGTCAGATTTTCAGTGGTGAAAGGTTGGCCAATGTTATGAATGAACATTTCATAAATGCGGGTTCCTTTATTTTAACGGATGAAAAGCGAGATAGTGCTCCAACTCCTGATAAGTCTCCTTTGCCGTATTCTATTTTTCTCGCACCCACAGATCCAGTTGAAGTAGAAAGATTAATCAGAAAACTTAAAAACAATGTTGCATCAGGGATTGATGAGATAGGTTCTGTTGAGTTAAAAATGGTGTCACCATTGATATTTAATGTCTATATTATCAACCTCACCCTCACTAACGGTGTATTTCCAGAGCAGCTAAAAGGAGCAAAAGTCACTGCAGACATAAAGGTGGTGATATCAATACTTT
>WOVY01002969.1:0-156559 GCA_013436015.1 Rhipicephalus annulatus
ATTTTGTTCATGTTAGGATTTGTAGATGTAACATTTGTGTGCAAGATTTGCGTATCGGTATTATGTCAAAATTATTATTTCTTGCTTGATTTTATTACTGTATTTCTTTTGTTAGCGCGCATGTGGTACATGACATGGTATTTTGTTTTTTTTGTTTGGTCTGCAAAAAAGAAGAAAAAAACGTGCATCTGTGACGAACTGCAAGAGCAGAGGCCTTTGTCGGGCGTATGAAACGCCTTCTGCTTCTGTATCCTTTTTCTAGTAATTCAAGAAATAAAATACTTTACTACTACTACTGCTACTGCTACTACTACTACTACTACTACTACTACTACTACTACTACTACTATCTATCTATCTATCTATCTTCTATCTACTATCTATCTATCCATCTACCTATCTATCTATCTTTCTATCTATATATCTATCTATCTATCTATCTATCCACCTACGACTTTTAGCTGTCCTGTCTGTTTTGATAATGGTATGTATACCGAAATTGGCATGGCCTAACATGACTGAGATGAGCATAAGTGACTAGTCTTAATATGAAAATCATGACGTGTACGTCACGATTGTTATGCTTTAAGTTTCACAGTCTTGCTGCTCTTGCGGTGGTTTCGTTCACATGACATATTGCTAAGCTGGTGTGATATATGACTGCATGGCGAACATAATTGTGGCACGCCCTAATGTGGAAATGTTGACATGGATGTCATGTGAATCATGAGTCTCACGACTACACGCCATGCTCATGGTGCACTCGCGGTCACTCCGCTAGCTTCAGATATAGCAAACTTGGTATTACGTGACGTGAATGAACGACAAATACTAATGCCAGCGCCGGCACAATAATCATGACATGGAAATTTATGTATGGCAATTATTTACGTCGGCCTCGTAACGGTGTTCTGATTTTAAAGTGGCATATCAACCTGGCTCATCCGCGCTTTGCATATCACGATTCCCACTGTGCGTGGGATGTGCCACTTTTTTTTGCAAGATTATCAAGTGAGCTGTCGGCACCTGAACCTGATCCTAAAAAAAACTTTCTTCTTAAATAAAACATGAAAATTTGTGGCATACGAAAAAATGTTGGTGCTCTAAAAATATACAACATGCATACTATAGAAAGCGGTTGCGTAAACATACAATACAGATGCATGGACAAAACCGTGAAAGGGTTATGACTACTTGAGAGAGCACACCCTTAACTGTGTGGGTCTGTATTCAAAGCGCCATCCACGACTGACACCTTTGGCAAAGCCACGCCCTCGTTCATCACGAATGTTGAACTTTCAGTGGAGCTGCGGTGACAAAGGCAGATATTTGTATGGCCGCACCAAAGTAATAATAATAATAATAATAATAATAATAATAATAATAAAATAAAATAATAATAATAATAATGCACAAGTAAAACACCCAGTATTGCGGTTGCTTTCATACGCTTAAGACTGTGAATCATCTCTGCATTTTTTTCATACCTTCTTTTCTGCTTTTATTCTGGCAATTTTTCGAATCCTAAAAATATTTGTGCGCGAATAAACATAGTTGCTTCGCGATGAGAAAAAACGTTGAGCAACTTATCACAACTTTCTGCATTTATTTTACTCACAGAAATGTTTTTTTCGTAACATTTGCAATAACAGACCACTGATATTTTCGGGATCACGCCAGAATAAAATACAAATTACAACTAGTTTTAGAGCACTAAGCTTTTCTACATCATAAAAATACGGCCGCTTAGAATGCGTGTTTCCTTTTTTTAAATAAAGTTCTCAAATTCGGGCCAAGTACTATTCTAGCCCAAGCCTTAGAACACAACTATGCCATTTTAGAGACCATACTTCGAGCGACGCGCCAACTCTGAGAACTGTAGCCTACTTTGCAGCATCTTTGATGCCTCGCATGCATTTGACGAAAAAATTTCGGAAACGCAAGACTGGTCAAACCAAGAAAATCAGTATAGTGGAAAGCGAGAAACTAAACAAAAGAAATCAACGCCTTTGGAAACAACAAAAAGCATCTCTATCGATCAGCACCATTTGTCAGTGTCAAGTTGTCGTTCCCAGCTGCTGACTGATGCAATTCCAGAACCGCAAACTCTCTCTCTCTGGTGAGGTCTCCTTTTTTTTCGTTCCTTTTGCATGTCCATTGCTTTTCGGTTTTGCTGTACTTATTCATCACTTGCCGTTCGCATAAAGGAGCCATCGCCTGCTACCGGCTTTAAAGAATATGAGAAAATTGTCCCGACAACGAACGAAATTCAAATTTTTTTAAATGCTTTTGAGCGAGAAGACGGAAAGCTTACCGTACCTACGATTGATTAAACGAGCAGGAACCATCAACGTCAAAAATTTATCACCCAGCGTTGCTAACGAATAAGTGAAGGAGTATTCGTACATTCCCCATTCGCGAAGTAGTATGAAGGTGCTTGGGATCCCACAGACAAGGCAGCGCAGATATACGTTTCTAGGCAACATAAGCGTAGACAACAAACAAAAGATATTTCAACCATTAAGGATATGAAGTAATGACATAGAATATGGGTAAACATGAGACTTACTTCTATATAATCTGAACATGTGCATACATCAGGAAGGTTTCGCTTTGGGCTTGTCAATGATCCACCTTGATGTAGACTTTTGTACATACGTGGAGCCGAAAGAAACGCAGATAGACAGAAAAAGCGCTAAGTTTGTCTATCTGGATCCCCCCTAGTGTCCCACGTTTTTATGCGCAACAGTCCAGACCAAGACGTGCCTACATAAACAGAAAGATAACTATACAAAAAAGTAATGACGTAGGATCATGATACGTAAAATCGAACGTACTTTCTTTAAACGAGTTTTTTTATCACATTGTTACAACACAAATGTTTTTAAATTATTACAATTTACAATCAAAGAATTGGATAGTGGTAAGGACAGCTAGCATTGTTTAGTGCAGTTCAGACAAAATATTCGCGCGACTCTGTTTTTAATACGAAAGTGTTAAATGCCGGGGTCCATCACGGTTCCGCTGATGTATTTGCTAATCTGATGTATGCCACTTTGATGTATTTTCGTCATGGTTACGACGTCGTCAAGTATATACTGAAAAATTGCGAAATAAAAAATTGGAAGGAAACAGTCCGTCGCGGGGCATCAAATCAGCGACCTCACAATCCGTAGCGCATAGGGCTACCTTCTAGGCCACGAAGCATACATTGTGTAAAGAACTGACGGCAAGCCATTTATATACACCATACAACATTTGGCAATCTTCAGAGCTTCAAAACTAGAGCGTGTTTTAGTGAGATGGAGCGACGGGTTCGCGTTGGGGGCGTTGGGCGCCTATCGCGTTTCGGTAAGCGCCGCCTCGGCGGAGCGTGGTCTCTCCTGTGAGCGCGCTTTTCAAACTCGTGATTCGGATTAGCACGAAGGTCACTTAGCTTGTTGCCGTGAGACCGTGTACGAACTGAGCAAGCGGTTCACACACGAAGAAGCGAAAATTATGACAGTTGTTCGCGCTTCGACCGTGTATGTTTTAACTTAGTGGCGCGAAAAGTTGAACTTCAAAAGGAAGACACCCGGACACTTATACACAACTGTCTATACTTGTGCTTTCGTTTGGTGCGTCTTTCTTTCTGTTGGGAACACCACGCCTTTAGTGTCGAGCTGAGACGGCCGTTATTCTGCGATCATCCTGCTTATACTCATTTCGTGCGTGCTTTCTCCTTGAGATGCGTGCTGCGAATTTCGAGCAGCTTGCTGTTCCTCACGTGACTTTGAAATCAGTTGCTGTAGAATCCATTCTTTTGCCCTTGCGGCGAAGCAATGCACGATAAACGCGAAATCCTAAACTCCCTCTGCGAAGACACGTTCCGCTTTAATGTTATACCAATTTCTAGAAAGAGGAATCAGCCACGTTTTTTTTTTTTGAAAGCGAACCATTTCTTAGCTAACTTTTGCGACTTTGACCTTATCTATCTATCTATGTATCTAACTACCTGCGTATGATTATCTATCTATCTATCTATCTATCTATCTATTTATCTAAATATCTAACTATGTCTATCTATCTATCTAGCCGCCTACGACTTTTAGCTCTCCTGGCCGTTTCAATTATGGTATTGATACCAAACTCGGTGTGGCATAACATGACTGTATGAAGAACATATTTGACTAGTCATAACCTAAAAATCATGACATGTATGTTATGAATGTCATCATTTACATTTCATGATTCTGCAGCTCTTGTGGTGGTTTCGTTCACACGGCATGTAGAAAAACTAGCATGATGGCATGGTGAACACAAGTGACAGACCCTAGCATGAAAATTATGACATGCGTGTCATGTAACAACATGACTACATGTTACGCTCATGATGCGCTCGCGGCCGTTTCACTAGCGTCACATATGCCAAATTTGGTATTACGTGACGCCAATGGATGACGAAGGTATGATACTGGTGCAAACTTGATAAACATGAGATGCGTGTCATGTAACAACATGACTACATGCTACGCTCATGATGCACTCGCGGCCGTTTCGTTAGCTTCACATGTACCAAACTCGGTATTACGTGACGCGAACGGACGTAATAGGTAAACGACACATCCAAACATGATAATCACGAGATGTGTGTCATGTAACAACATGCCTACATGCTACGCTCATGATGCACTCGCGGCCGTTTCGCTAGCTTCACATACGCCAAATTTGGTATTACGTGACGCAAATAGATGACGAAGGTATGTGACTGCTGCAAACATGATAATCATGAGATGCGTGTCATGTGAGAACATGACTACATGCCACAATCAAGGTGCCGATACATTTCAACTTGACGCGGTGCGCGTTCTCGCCGGCGTTCATTTCGTCGCGTCATACCGGCGTTGGCCCCGCCGCGGTGGTCGAGTGGCTAAGGTACTTGGCTGCTGACACGTAGGTCGCGGGATCGAATCTCGGCTGCGGCGGCTGCATTTCTGGTGGAAGCAGAAATGTTGTAGGCCCCTGTGCTCAGATTTGGTTGCACGTTAATGAACCCCAGGTGGTAGAAATTTCCGGAACCCTCCACTACGGCAACTTTTATAATCATGATTTTGGGACGTTATATCCCACATATCAATCAATCAATCAATGCCGGCGTAGCCATGCCAGGCGCCGGTGCTGTCATATACTCGCAGACGTGCACTGCGCTGCGTTGCTTTGACGCATGCGCGTGCCAGCGCGTCCGGCATCCCTCCGTCACGAAAAGAGGGAGACGCAGTGTTTTCTGGGTAACGCATCGGCGCGAAATAGAGCATGTCGCATTTCGAGCAGGTTGCCGTCATGCCACGCGGACGAACACTTATCGCGCATAGTGTCAGACTATAGAGTGCTTGTGTTTTGCTGCGCGCCGCATGCGTGCGCGTCAATGCTACACTGGAGTGTATTATTGGAGTACATATTTCATGATGCGCTCGTGCCCGTTTTGCTAGCTCCAGATATACCAAATTTATTGTTACGCGACGTCAATAGATGATGAAATATATGACCGGTGCAAACATGATAATCCTGAGACGCGTGTCATGTAAGAACATCACAACATACCACGCTCATAGCGTGCTCGCGGCCGTTTCGCTAGCTCCACATAGACTAAACTTGGTATCACGTGACGTGACTAGTTGACGAAGGTGAACGACAGATCCAAACGTAATAATTATGACACAGAATTAATGTACGGCATCATTTACCTTCACCTCGTAAAGTTGTGCTGATTTTAAAGTGACTTATCAACCTTCCCCATCCGTGCTTCGAATATCATCGGTCCCCCTGTACGTGGGATCTGCCAAGTTGTTTAACTCTCCTGGCTGTTTCGATAATTGTATCGATACCAAAATTAGTATGCCATAATATGACCAGAAAACTAACTAGTTATAAAATGAAAATTATTACATGTATGTCATGAATGTCGTGATTTATATTTCACGATCTTGCTGCTTTTGCGGTGGTTTCGTTCACATGACATGTTGAAAACTGGTATGGTATGACATGACTGCATGGAAAGCACAAGCGACAGACTTTAACATAAAAATCATGACATACGTGTCATGTAACAAAATTGACTACATGCCACGCTCATGATGCGCTGGCGGCCGTTTCGCTAGCGTCACATATACCAAATTTGGTATTACGTTACGTGAAGTCATGAAGAAGGTGTGATACTGCTGCAAACATGATAAACACGAGATGCGTGTCATACAACAACCAAGTTTGGTACCAAGTTTGGTATGACGTTTGGTATGACAACCAAGTTTGATACCAAGTTTGGTATGACGGGACGTGAATGGATGACGAAGATATGTGACTGGTGCAAACATTATAAGCATGAGATACGTGTCATGTAAAAACATGACTACATGCCACACTCAAGGTCATAATATATTTCGGCGTGACCCAGCGTGCGTGCGCACTGGCGTTCGTTTCGTGGCGTCACGCAGGCGATTGTACCGCAGGCGCCGATCTGCCTGCTCGCTCGCAGGCGCGTGCCACGCTGCGTTACTTTGACGCATGCGTGTTTGAGCGCACCCGGCGTTCCTCCGTCACGAAGAGAAGCAGACATGTCCTGTCTCAGTAACGTCGTCCGCACGAAATGCAGCACGTCGCATTTCGCGCCGGTTGTCACCGGGCCGCACTGAAGGACGCTGGTCGCGCCTGGCGTCAGACTTCGGCCGGCGTCCTGCCTATACAGTGCTAGCGTCCCGGCACCCAGTGTGCGTGCGCGTCAACGTTATGTCTGAGAAAAATTGGGGCACCCTTAAGCTTCGACTTTAGAGTTGAACGCGATAGCTAAATCCGGCCCCTAGTTCACAATTCACTCGTTAAGTGCATAGCTAGTAATATGTTTTGTTACACACGCACGCACAAGAACGCGCGCGCGCACAAGCACGACGTATCTATCGTAATTGTACAGGTTTACGGTCTATTTTTATAACAGCACTTCTATAACAACTTCATGAGAATGTTTTACAGTTATATAGTCACATGGTCCTGTATTATGAACTACGCGTAGGCGTGATACTTATATTCGTAAATGGTCACATTCTGTCATCCGTCTTGAGTTAGTTATCTGGCAATTGTTCCACTTGTTCTTCTGGTGACCTCTTCCGGCCAAACGCAACAAGCATCGCCTTATGGTCGGTGAAGTGCTAACTGCAGTAATTCACCTCTTTAATGATATCGTGAGAATGAAAAGCTAAATATATGCAAGTGTTGTCGTTTGTTCAAATGATATTCTCTTGAAGGAGCATAGTCTCACAATGCCTCACAGATGGCAGAACATTATCAAGCGTTTGCTGTTCACTTGATCAACGCCTCTGGAAAGAGATGATATATTTTCCGCAAGATGGACATAGTTGCCCATTTTTAGAGTTGTTTGAAAGTTCCTGTGTGTTTTTAGCGGCGATGGCTGCATTATCCCGGCCTTTTTCGACGTAGTTTGATGGCTTCCGAAATGCGCCTACAAATCACCGAATGGGCTCGTTTTCGTCGTGACACTTGTCAAACGAAATTTCTTAAGGAGATTCCTTCCCCTACTTGGCATTTATCTAGGTGTTTTTTTTCTCGGAGTAGCTGCAAGTAACATAATGGCTTTGTGGTAGAACATCTGCTTGCCACGTGAACGGCCTGGGTTCAATCCTTAATGGGACCGAATATAATTTTATTTCATTCGCTTATTTCTCGATTTTTCGCTCACAACCAACGGTGCCGACGCTGATGGCGGAATTTCTGCGACACGAGCTCTCTAACGCTATCGCGTTAACATTGGGCCGTTCATGATGTGCTCGAAACCGTTTCGCTAGCTTCACAGATACCAAATTTAGTATTACGGGACGTGGATGAACGACGAAGGTATGCGACTCGTGCAAACATGATAATCATTAGGTGCATGTCATGTATGACTACATGCCACACTCAAGAGGCGTTCGCGGCTGTTTTGCTAGCTCCACATATACTAAATTTGTATTGCATGACGCGAACGGATGATGAAGGTTATTGACACGTACAAACATGATAGTCATGACATGAGTCTCATGTAAAACATGACTACATGCTACGCTCATATTGTGCTCGCGGTTGCTTCGCTAGCTTCAAATATACTAATTTTTGTGTAACGTGACGTCAATAAATGACGAAGGTGTATGACTGGTGCAAACACAATAATCATGACACGCATGTCATGTAAGAGCATGACAACATACCGTGCTCATGATGGGCTCGCGGCCATATCGCTTGCTCCACGTATACCAAACTTGGTATCACGTGACGTGAATAGACGAGGAAGGTAAATGACATGTCCGAACAGGATAATTATAACTTGAAAGTCATCTATGGCATAATTAACCTCTGCCTCGTAACGCTGTGCTTATTTTGAAGTGGCACATCAACCTTCCTCATTCGTGCTTCGCATATCATTGAGTCATGCTGTACGTGTGATCTACCAATTTTTTTCGCACGACTTCTTTTCATTCATTTTTCATTCATTTTTATTTCCTTAGGGACCCCACTGGGGGTATTACATAAGGGGTGAATACACAGGAAAAAAGAACATTTGAACACGTTAATTTTCTCAGCACAGGTGATTTGTAACATTTGTCGCGAAGGATGATGGACAGGTGGTTGAAACAATAGAGCAGGGAAGGTCGTTCCAATCCTTGACAGCGCGGGGAAAAAACGAAGCGGAAAAAGTGGCAGTTCTGTGGCGATAACGGGACACTTGAAGTGGATGGCTTGTGCGGTGTGAAATGTATGTCGGGAGGAGGATGTAAGGAGCTGCATTGAGGGAAGAATGAAAGAATTTATGAAAGACAGAAAGGGTGGCGATACGGCGGTGAACAGAGAGGGCTGATAAACCGGATTGTGCTTTCAAGGATGAAATACTGATGTCGTATGAGTACTGGGAGTGAATGAATCGAGCGGCGCGATTTTGGACAGATTCGAGGTCGTTAATGAGGTATGTTGGCGGGTTCCAAATGGGAAGGGCATATTCGAGTTTCGATCTGATGAGAGACTGATATGCCAGCAACTTCACATGTTTTGGTGCATGACGTAGCTGACGCTTCAAGAAGCCCAGAGTTTTATTTGCCGATGAAATGACGTTTGTAATATGCGCATTCCAAGTGAGATCACAATACAATGTGACACTTGGATACTTGTAGGATGGTTGTGATTGTACAGGGATGTTGGCGATATGATATAAAAAAATTGCCCGCAGCTTCCCTCGGGGGAACACTGAGGAGGATGCGGAGCATATAATTGGTTAACGGGGTGTTAAAGTGCGACTTAATTGGGTCGATGGCTAAATTGGTTAACGTGGTTGTGAAATGGGGTGTTAAATTGCGCCTTACTTGGGTCGATGGCTAAATTGGTTAACGTGGTTGTAGGAGGGGGTGTTAAATGAGTGAACACGTACACACGTATGCGAAAGGGCGGCGCTGGTCGAAGGGACGTCGATCATTGTGTTTGTGGATTCGCTGGAATTCATTTCACCGCGACCTTGGACGTCGACGCGCCGTACAAACCAACCGACGAGCGGCAACTGAGCGAGCGAGTGCCGACCTTGAGTATATATACAGCACGACGGCGCATGCACTGTCAGCTGTTGAATGTTCTCGAAGCGCGACGCCACATGCGCGTCCACTGGAGAATCAGGAGAATTGTAGATGTCGAACGCGGTGTGTAGAGGAGGAAGGGTGCTCAGATGGTGGAGGAGTGAAGCGCGCGCGGTGTGTAGAGGAGGAAGGGATGCACAGATGGTGGAAGAGTGGGCGACGGCGCGACGGCGCATGCGCGCGCGTCAGCTGTCGAATGTTTGAGAAGCGGTGTGGACGGCGCGGACGGCGCGGACGGCGCACTACAAGGCGCGAGTATAAGATGCTCCGCATCTAAAAATGAAAGGATTCTTACGGCGGGTAAACGTAACAAGTTTGCATTTGTTGGGGTTAAGAGACGAAAGCCAATTATCGCACCGTTCTTGAATGTGGTTAAGGTCGTTCTGGAGAAGATTTTGGTCGTTAGTGTTAGTTACTGTCCGATAGATTACACAGTCATCTGCAAACATGCGGATTTTGCAGGATACGCTGAGGGGTAAGTCATTAATGTATATCAGAAACAGGAGGGGGCCAAGAACTGAACCTTGAGGTACGCCTGATATTACTTTGAGGTAAGCAGAAGATTCGTTATTGACATGCACAAACTGAGAACGGTTAGTTAGAAATGCTTTGGTTCAATTTAGTACACTTGGGTCTAAGTTTAACCGGGATAGTTTTAGCATTAGTGTTTCGTGGGGTACTGTGTCGAATGCCTTTGCGCAATCTAGAAAGATTGCGTCCGTTTGTAAGTTGTTGTCATGGTTAGCATGCATATCGTGAAGGAATATTGCTAGTTTTCTTTCGCAGGAGAATCCTTTCCTAAAATCATGCTGGCTGGGGTGATAAAAGTTCTTGGAATCTAGAAAGTTTACAATTTTCCTTGCGCTCCAACTCGCAAGATGTGCACATCTCTGGTTGGACGCACCGCCATACATGAGTCGTAAGCTCTCTTTGATGCGGCAATCGGAGTAAAAACTATGAGTGCTTAGATTCGATGAATGTCTCCCACCGAACCCATTTCCAACTAAAATGACACAGACCAGCGTGAAAAATCATTCGTGTGTTTGGCCACCACCTCCTCGTTGACTTTCTGCCACAGTGCCCGAAAGTAGACGCTTTTATCTTTCGCCTCATCCACTCTTCATGTGACGCGTGTGTTATTTTAAAGACGATAGTCTTTCTTGGGAACCTTCGACGCAAAAAATTTGGCCTGTCTCTTTGTCTGTCTGTACATTAGTCTGTTTTTCCACCCTTAACGGTACCTAAACGGCCCCAATGTGACCAAACGATGCTCCAAACGCCTGACCCTATCCACAGCACCCACCAATATTGCTCATGGTTCAGCATTCATACTTGTGCGACTGTCAATCAAAAAAAATGGCAGATCCCACATACAGTGGGAATCGATGATATGCGAAGCAGCAATGGGGAAGGTTGATATGTTACTTTAATAATAGCACAATAATACGAGGTGGAGATAAATGATGCTGTACATGACTTACGTGTCATGATTATCATGTTTCGATGTGTCGCTCACCATCTCCATCTATTCAAGCTACGTGATACTAAATTTAGTATATGTAGAGCTAGCGAAACGGCTGCGAGCACGCTGTGAGTGTGGTATGTTGTCATTTTCTAAACAAACACACTCGTCAGCATTATCATGTTTGCACCAGTCATATACTTTCGTCATACATTGACGTCGCGTAACACCGAATTTGGTTTATATGGAGTTAGCAAAACAGCCGCGAGCGCATCATCAAGGGCCCAATAAACTACAATGTTGCGTTTGCGCGCACGCACGCTGGGCACAGTGACGCGAGCACTCTATAGTCTGACGCCAGGCACGACCAGTGTCCGTCGACGCGGCCCGACGGCAACCAGCGCGAAATGCGACATGCTGCATTTTGCGCCGATGCGTTACCCAGACAACACTGCGTCTTCCTTTTTTCGTGACGAAGGGACGCCGGACGAGCTGAAACGCGCATGCGTCAAAGCAACGCGGCGCGGCGCGCACTTGCGAGTATTGTTGCGGATGGGAAGGAAGTTGCTGCTGATGGCATCTGGCATCCCACCGCTGCCAACCAGTTGTTAAGCGTCGCGGCGACCACAGTCTGCGGGTAGCGGGGCCGATCGCCGTCGCTCCGTCGAGCCAAGGACTAGGGGAGAGCTTTGAGCAAACTTAACGGATTTATTTACATCTTTACAGGGAGTTGTCGAGATGACAGAAGAGAAGAGAAGAACTAGTGGTTTCACAAACCACGAGCGTGGTGGTTGAACTTTACTTAGTTCAGAGCGACGTCCAGCACTCTGCCGCGCCGTTTTATGCCCTCTCCGAGTCGACCACCAATCACGCACACACAGGTGAGGGGGGCGAGCATGCAAGGTCCACGTGAACACTGCACTTTGGTGGCGCCAGCAAGGCCCTTCCTCGTCGTGTGTGAGCCTTTAGTCGAGAGTGCCCACGATCCTGGCCGCATACTTCAAAGGGTCCGCCGATTATCTTCGCTCAATTAGCGGGGCGATCCGCGGCAGCCGCCGCGGTCTCCCCCAGGAAGACGCCGTCCCTGTTGTCCTCTTGGTGACGTCTTGGCGACACTACGTCTCGTACTCCGGGACAATGCCTGGCGGGCATCGGCAGTCAGCTGGTCGGCTACTTGACAATGGATTAAACAAGCGCCGATCTTTTTAGAGGTGCCCGGTTCGTGGAATCCTCTGGGGAGGGCCCTTTGACCAGCGCCGTCGTCGTCTGCCGGTTAACGCGCTAACGATGCGTGACTGGCCCAGGCGGGAGATAGAGTGGCGGCTCCAAAACCCTCTTTGGCGACATTCCACCCCTTTGGCGCCGCTGTCAATCAGTAGGCGACGTCTCGTGGGGCCGGCCTTTGTTGCTTCCTCCGTCCAGACGTGGCGAGACTGTCCTTTTTGCACTAATCCGGCGTGGCAAATGACTCGCTGGGTCAAGGCATAGCCCGATCGCTACAGTATATGGCAAGACCGGCACCTGGTGTGGCAACGCCGACGTGACGCGACGAAATGAACCCCGGCGAGCAGGCACTCCGCGTCATATCAAAATGTGTTGGCACCTCTACTACGGCATGTAGTCATATTTTCACATGGCACGCATCTCATGATTATCATGTTTGCACAAGTCACATACCTTCGTCATCTATTGACGTCACGTAATACAATATTTGGCATATAAGAAGCTAGCGACACGGCCGCCACCGCATCATGAGCGGGGCATGTAGTCATGTTGTTACATGACACGCATCTCATGATTATCATGTTTGGATGTATTATTTACCTATGTCGCCCGTTCGCGTCACGTAATACCAAATTTTGCACATGTGAAGCTAGTGAAACGGCTGTGAGCACATCATGAGCTTGGCATGTAGTCATGTTGTTACATGACACGCATGTCATGATTTTCATGTTAGGCTCTGTCGCTTGTGTTCGCCATGCAATCATGTATACCATACCAGTTTTGCAACATGTCATGTGAATGCAACCACCACAGGAACATAAGGACCATGAAATGTAAATTATGACAACCATGACATCCATATCATGAGTTTCATGTTATGACTAGTCAAATATGTTCTTCATACAATCATGTTTTGCCATACCAAGTTTGGTATCGATACCATAATCGAAACGGCCAGGAGAGCTAAATGTCGTAGGCGGCTAGATAGATAGATACGCTCAAAGACGCCGAAGTTCGCTGAGAAATGCTTCGCACTTAAAACGATTATTGCGCATATCTGGGGCATTTTACCAACACGTCAATAGTCTGTATGTTTGTCTGTTTCTCTTGACTAGAAAAAGCACACATAAGTAATTCTAAAGACCATAGCGTTTACCAAGCTGCGCTGACCATGCATTGCTTGCACAAATAGGCAAGTGTTTCCAATGCTTTGCCAAGAGGACACGCTCGTGGCTCGTGACGACACGCTCGTGGATAAGGTTCAACACCTTATCAGCTCAGAGACGGGCGAGCACGCTGAGCGCTTCGTTTTCCAGGATAACTGCCAGATAGCGCTCATGTCTCACGTGTGACGTGAGTTGATGCGCTCGTTCGCCTCTGCTGCACGCTCGAGGCACTCTAATGCAGTGCCTCCAGAATACCATTCACCGATTTTCTTGCGCAGACCATCAAATAAACGTTTTTCACTCTATCCAGATGCAAGACTTTTAATGACATTTGCAGTGTAACATGAAGATACGGGGCCATTTTTTTGCCTCAAGGAGTTTTACCATGTTCGTCATCTATCGTCACCTTTATTAGCATATGTAAAACATTGTGGACAATATACTTGACAGATCTTTGAATACATCAAATGCTGTTTGTGTTTCTATTTCAACCTTTAGGGTACGTAATATAGGCCATTGTAAAATTCGTAGACTCGGCGGGGCTCACTGTGCGACAGAAGTGGCTTTGGAAGGTGGACCACTGATTTGTCGGAAAATCATTTTCACGCATTTAATTTAGAGTCTGAGTGCCGACAACGTCCCTATGCACTCTTCAACGCAACGTGTCCGTCTCACTTTGATGTGGCTGTCTTGATTCCGGGGTCAGTATGCCAAAGTTCAGAGCACTCGCCATACCAGAACTTCTTATCGATTGACGAAACACCATGGTGGCTAGCTCGCTGCGTTACCAAAGGGGAGCGTGATCCTTTTAAAGGCAGCTCGCTCTCGTGGCAGACACACGTACATGTGTGGGGGTATAGCGCAGAGGGAAAATTTTAGCATGTAAGGTGGGCATGGCGCAAGGAAGTGGAGAGAGAGGTACGGTGCCTTCAGCACAGCACCGTGCGATGTATTCAATTTGCCTGCGACGAAAACAAAGCAATAATAATAATAATAAAATTATATTATATTATTATTATTATTATTATTATTATTATTATTATTATTATTATTATTATTATTATTATTATTATTATTATTATTATTATTATTATTATTATTATTATTATTATTATTATTATTTTAGGGGGGGGCGGACATACAAAAATCTGCCTTTGTCACCGTAGCGCCACTGAAAGTTCAACTTTAGTGGTGAACGGGGGCGTGGCTTCGCCAAGGTTGTCAGTCGTGCGTGGCGCTTTTAATACAGACCCACCCAGTTAAGGATGTGCTCTCCCGAACAGGCATAATCTTTCATGGTTGGTCCTTGCATCTGTAATGCATGTTTAAGCAACCGCTTTCTATGATATCCATGTTGTAGATTTTATCATTGTAGGTGATAAGCATGTTGTATATTTCCAGAGAAAGCAAGCGGGTTAGGGGGAGACAGAAGGTTAGGTGGGCAGATGAGATTAAAAACTTTGCGGGTATAAATTATAAATTGGCAGCAGCAAGCAAAGGACTGGGTTAACTGGCGAAACATGGGAGAGGGTCCTGCAGTGGACGTAGTCAGACAGATTATTATCATTATTATTGTTATTATTATTATTATTATTATTATTATTATTATTATTATTATTATTATTATTATTATTATTATTATTATTATTATTATTATTATTATTATTATTATTATTATTGTTATTATTATTATTATGATTATTATTATTATTATTTCACGTCCCGAAACCACCATATGATAATGACGCCGTAGTGCAGGGCTCCGGAACTTTTGGCAACCTGGGGTTTTTTAACGGGAACCCAAGTGTGAGCACACAGGCCTACAGCATTTTCGCCTCCATCGGAAATGCAGCCGCCTCCACGGGGATTCAATCCCGCGACCTGCGGGTCAGTAGCCGAGTGCCTTAGCCACTGTAGACCACCATGGCGGGGCACAAAACAGCGAAGCAACGTAAAGTACAATGCGTGCTCAAGCGGCGTTTCATTCTTCCAAGCCTCCCTGACTTTCCCTTCATTTGTGAAAGGGAATACCAGTGAACAGAAAAGGTAATTATTTGTGATGGGCTTAAAATTCCAAAAATAACAAAAAGTGATATGCAAAACAATACACACAGTTGCCAACGAATGAAGACAATGAAGTGTTCCCGTGATTGTGGGGTGGCACATCTTACCTCGGTCTTCATTGATGTGTAGGGTTTTATGTCCCAAAACCACGTTTTATCTCGGTCGACGTAAGCACAGTGCAGCTTGTGATTCTTACCTAAGTGTTGCCAGCTCACATCCCAATAGACCAATTAATGTATGTGCAGAGCTTATATTCAGACACGAACCTCTGTTTGTGTGTCTTTGATGTGCTCTGCGAATTTGAACTGCCACTGTAATATTAATGAAAGAAGGGAGATGAATCGTGCTGCCTGTTTGTTTGTTTTTTTGCCAGACACAACCATGAGTCACAAACAGACACAAGGAATGCACAGAACAGAAAATCACTCGCTGGTTAGAGCAGGAAATTGACACCAATAGAAGCGAACTGCAGCTAAGAATTGTAGAGAGTTAGTTGTATCAAGAAATTCGCAAAGATAAAACCGAATGAGCTCCCTCAAGATAAGGCACATTGGGAATCCTTAAAAAAGGCTCTCATCATACACTTCACACAACGCAGCATTATCAAGATAATCATGATGACAACAATTAAAAAGGTAAACTTGAATGAAGTACTTGAGGTATACAGCTCTAGGATGCAGAAACGTTTTTGTTTGCATGTATACGCCCACAGCATGGAAACAACGTAGGCAGCAACCTTGTTAAAACCCAGAAGAGATAGATCATAATATTTGCGAACTTCGTAACAACGTTTAGACTTCGAACCAAAGTCCAAGTGCTGCTACGAAGAAAAACAACTGTTCGAAAAAAACGCAAGTTTGATCTGTCTATCTTAGGAATTGGTATAACACAACACTAAAACAATCCTCAAGAATGTAGTTTGATGTTCATTTTACATTTATAACAGAGAGTTTGCAAAATGTCTGCTGATGTTCGGTGGCTATTGTACCTTCTGATGTAAATGTACCTGCGTTTACGTTTAGTGAAAGATCTCCATCTTAACAACTAACATTCACGACTGTCATAAGACCTTTGTAGTAGCTGGAGTAGTTAACGGATGCCCGGACACAGCATGCATAGGGTGAATGCCACGCAAACATGACATCAACGAGCTCATAATGTACATTCTTGCACAGTACGCTCTCATGAACAGCTTTGTCATTTGAGGACAGAAATAGCAAGGCATGCGCTCCTTAGTTGTTCCTCCAGTATCGTGGCGGCTCCTTTTCCCGCTTTGCTTTGCTTTGCTTTGCTGTTCTTTTCTTTTCTTTTCTTTTCTTTGCTTGCTTGCTTGCTTGCTTGCTATATCACATGTGCACGCCATTCCAGACTCACTCTTATCGCGTGCGCGCCCACTGAACCGTGGTTCTGCAAAGTGTTGTTCTGACTCCTTACACTATTCAGTAATGGCCGTCGTCCACCAGACAATGCCCTATGCATAGAAGCGTACCCGATAGTAACAGGAATCATGCTGAAGCCAGGCACCTATTGTTCATTTCCCCCCCCCCTTAAATATCTGAACGCTCCCTAGCGTGAAACTTTGAATGGCTAGACCCTCCACAACGCCAGCCGGAGACCAAACTCTGGTCAGTGAAAAGATCTGAAGAGTTGGCCATCATACATCGCCTGAACGTGACCTCCCGATGAAATATCCGATTTCACTAAATAAAGTGCTCCCTCTTTCTGCCTATGCCTCCATGATAAGATTAGGCTTTCCATTCCACGATAATGTTTCAGGCAAGATGGCAAGACAAAAGGTTGGAAATCTGCGTTGCTATTTCAAACACAAGAACCGTACATCATCATTGCTTTTATTTTCAGACATCACCACTACCTCGCAGCAATTACGCTGCGATTAGTACCAGAGCTAAGAAGGGCCTCTGTGTATTTCACGAATGTATAGTGTCAATGTCCTCAAAAGCTTCTTGAAATCGAGGCGACTGATTGTGATCAGTGTGCTTGCCACTTAATTGAAGCGTCAGATTAAGGCAACACACCTTGCCGCCCATCGAGTTTTAGTTGGCCGCGGAGCATGCCATAAGAATGAACAGTGAACCTGCTAGAAGAAAGTTTCCTTACTTAGTCACTGCAAAAGGCAATTCCAGTTGTAACCGCAAACCTTAATAAAACTGCCCAGTAAAACACGTTTCCAAATACACGAAAGTTTCAAGACTGCTACATTGCAAATATGCAAGGCGAAAACCAATAAAAAAGATAATAAACGGGGTGTCTTTCTCTATCGTATTTCCAGAGTCACGATAAAAACAACCAGATCCAGATTAGGCCCAGAAGTAGCGGGGAAACCAACGAAGAAAGCAAACAAAAGCAATAACACCCACAGTTCAGCTAGTTCGCTGATCCCTGGCTGCTGGGCGACGACAGTCTATAGGCGCGTCCTAATGGGCACCCACCCGCATTCCTAAGTACGACATTCGTGAGACATGCTTGAGGGGAGTGCTCTCCCCTTCTGTGCCTTCGTGCCCATGGGGTTGTTTTCTAACCCGGCATCGTGTAGTCTTATCGTAACACTTTCCTATCTCCCGTTGGTCTTAAGGCTCGATGGTGAATCGCTTGGCAGCGGGATTAGGAACGAAAAAAAGAAATACAAGAAGTATAGCATATAAACACACACCATTAGGTAACGATCAAACGGAGCGAGTAAGGCAAACAAACAGTGCATGAAAAGAATCTCTAAAAGAAAGGTGGGAGTACTCTCTTACGGTATACATTTGTGTAGATGTGCTGGCGCAATGACTGTCTTTGCGAAGTAATAAAATTAGACGAATGATTGGCCTCGAAAGAAAGAAAAGTGTTTTCCAGGTTCCTGTCACCCTTTTTAGGGTGACCATGGGTCTTTGGGATATTTGTTTATATTCGCAAATCAGCCAAGATCCGAAGAGAGCTGGTTCTTGGCAACAGAATATCGGTCAGAAAAAAAGATCGAGAGATGTCGGCCCTTTACGCGAGCTTTGCGGGGCTTCTACATATATGTGTAAGTGAGTCCTAATGCATGGCAAGCTTTCTTAAGCTTCAACGTCAACTCGGAAGGTATTGGCTCAAGATGAGAGAGGGACCTTTGTTTGGTTTTAGACTCCCGAAGTTATGCTCCTCGCATTGAAGAAAAAGGCATGTTTGATCTGTCTATCACAGAATCGGTAAAACACAAAGGTAAAACAATCCCCACGGAAGTAGTTTATTGCTCCATTTACATCTATAAGTGAGAGTTTGCACAATGTCTGTTGATCTTTGGTGATTGTAATATATTCTGATTTAAATGCACCTGCGTTTACGTTTGGTGACAGATCTCAATCCCAACAACTAACATCCACAATCTTCATAAGACCTTTATGGTAGTTAACAGACACCCGGCCACGGCATGCATGGGGTGAATCCCACGCAAACGTGACATCAACAAGCACATAATATACAATTTTACACACTACACGCTCATAGACAGCGTCGTCATTTGGGGACAGAAATTGCAAGGCGTGCGCTCCTCCGTTCTTTCTTCGGTATCGTGGCTGCTTCTTCCCCCGCTGCTTGCTTGCTTGCTTGCTTGCTTGCTTGCTTGCTTGCTTGCTTGCTTTATATATCACTCATATAGCTCATGACCGTAAATACCAAGCAGTGCACTCTTGTAATTGGAAGGAATCAGGAAGGTGGGTCAACGAACTCATACATCCTCTGCAAGTCGTCCACGTAGCCAACATATTGAAAAACTTTAATGAACGTTACTAGTTGAAAAGCTCAGAAAGTTAGCAAAAAACGTCATTAAAGCCCCAAGACTTTGCTTTAGAAGCTACAACGCCTGCCTTGTAAAGAGTTACGCGTGATCGTCAAAACCAGAAAAACGAAAAATAAAAAAATGAAATATTACCGAGGAACATTGCAGTTATAACGGTATATCACTTTTGAAGGAGGCTTTGTATCTTGCACTAGTGACGGAAAAAGTTTGCTTCATTACAAACTTTCCAGCAAACTTGTTTGCGTCAAAGAGGCGGTACATTGCCTGAAGGAGAACAATCAATCATTCTCTTGTGCGTCGTGTTCGTCACTTACTTTTTTCGTTCTTGTTCCGCGTTTGCACCAGTATAGTATATGATCGTATCAACGGGCTTCATAAAGAATCGTCGAAGGGGTAGTATAAAAACGTTCGTGACATACGT
This sequence comes from Rhipicephalus annulatus, assembly GCA_013436015.1. NCBI lineage: Eukaryota > Metazoa > Arthropoda > Arachnida > Ixodida > Ixodidae > Rhipicephalus > Rhipicephalus annulatus. The sequence continues at coordinate 19,763 of WOVY01002969.1, forward strand.
ACTACCTATACGTAGTTCATTGGCCGAGGAACAGTTAAGAAACGCATACACTGTGTGCACTGCGTTAACAAGTCTCCTGTATCATCTAATTATTAAGTGCATGGTCACACGATCAGAAGGTTTGAAAAGCTTATCATTGCAACAGAGGAGTATGAGTCGTGCGAGACAGAGAGACGCGCTTTTAAAAATTTACGAGAGGGTGTATAGAGTGTTTTACACACCTACAGCGTCTTGATAATATATATATATAAATACATGACGTATCAAGTGATATGGTTAGTAGAGGTAGAGAAGGAAGAAGTCAGAGAGTAGAATAAACATGGGGTATGAGCCAGGCCACGTCTCCCATTCATCGTAGCGTCACACGAGTCGACAGGATGAAGACCTCCCAGCCACTTCATCAGTGTCTCATCATCGACGCAGTTCTACACAAGACGCCCTGACCATACATCGACTACGGATTCATCTCCTAGTCGCACACAGCGACCAGCACCATGACAAATCATCGACCGACCTTCCCATCCCCAAGTACACCAGATCAGCGGAAGACGTACCCGTACAGGACTGATTCAACCTGTTCAAACTCCACGCTACCGCTGCATCTTGGTCGGAACGGGAAATGGTTACGAACTTCAGCGACTACGTCACCGGTGAGGCATTTAAATTTTACCTCACCGACATATTCGACAACAATGAGTCTTGGCAAAAGATAAAACAAGAAATGATCGTTTGGTTTGAAAAATACGATGACGACTACGACGAAGACTTCCTTGTAACCCACCATCCACCGACAACTGCACTCAGTCGTCAATTTTACAGGCAGTCTTCAACCATTCGAACGCACAACAAGATTCGACCTCTGACAAACGACGAAGTGGCACATGAGTTCAGTGGCAGACGACAACGCATACATTGGGAAAAACTCAACCGTCAAGCGCGTCTCCCTTGTACACGAAAGTCGGCATTTCCGAAGTCATCGCTTCAGCATATGACACGAGACGTTGCTGAACCATCTGATGCCCTGCACTCTTCGTCTCGCACACGTGGTCAACCACCTGGGTTTTCGTCACGCGGTTCTTCAAGCGCTCCTAACGCTCACCACCTGCCTTATAAGGTCGCCTTGTTCATGGTAGAGCAGCTGACACATGGGGAAAATACCAAACAACGCCAAGATGACTCAAAGAGTGAAAATCAGTTTTCACGCATTGGAGCAGCTTACTCCCCATCTCGCAGACTTGGCCCGCCTCCTGGTTTTCCATCGCTTGGCTCTTTCATCGCTCACAATGTCCATCTCACATCTAGCACGCTCACAATGGTCGGGATAGAGCTGCGGAGCTCGGACGACGCTACGCCAAGCCCTGGACTTACCACCCAGATTCATGTGCCAGAACAGCTCGCATCGTTAGTTGCACAGAAAGAGGGCCATTCACAACTCAAACATTACCGAACTACCCCTGTTGCGGTGTTGCCGTCCAGTGCGCAGCCACCAGAAACTCCAAACACAGAAGGCTCAGAAGCATCGAACGTCGCATGCTACCAGGCGCAAGAACCACTCATAGTGGGCCGCGAAGGAGAAGCCCTTGATGAACTATCCGTCAACTCTGAATGTTTTTTGTCGCAAGAGTTCATTTCCATGGCACCGCAGACTTGCCAAAATTTTCATTTTCAACCTGGTGATGCGACGTCACATGTAGTACCCTCATGCAGTCGTCACCAATCCAATAATCGAACAAATTCAGAAGTGCATGATACATCAAACCTTGTACACAGTTGTCTTTCGGAAGCGCCCTTAATGAACCCCGTCACGGAAGCCTCTGAAGAGCATGCTAGCAATGATGACGCAGTGCCAACTATGCCCGACAAGCAAGACACCAGTTCACCATTCATCAGCTGTCTACAGGACGCCTCAAACACCGAACGAAATGAATGCCCCAATCCGGAACGGGTGCCACTACAGCCATCTCATAGCAGTACCAGCAAAGCAAGCAAAACGAAGTTCACAAACTCAGAAAACAACGAGAGAGACTGCAACGAGGGCATCGGCAAACGCCAAATTCAATGGAAGCGCGTTCACTAGTTGAAGAACATCGAAAAATAAGATCTCCAAACCAACAAGGCGTCAGACACTTTCGGACAAAGAAAAGTCGCCAGAAACGCTCCCAGCGCCTGCTATTCCGCCGACTGCAACACCCCAGGAAGCACCGAGAAAGACGCGGAAGCACTGCTTGCAAACCGCAAGCACTCAGGCATTCCATCACAGTCTTTCTAGAAGCACGCAAGCAAGAAGCATCGGCATTGCACCATTCACGGCGAAAAATACAACCCCGACGACATCCGAGCTGCCGATGGAACAAGGCGTTTCAACCTTGGTCAGCCCGATCAAGAGTTCTAGCAGTACTGTCAGTATCCACGTGTATCCCGCTCTGTCCGGAACGCAACATTCAGCCTCGCCCACCAGAGTTGTTATAGAGTTCACCGGACTGCTCCCTTGGGCTTGAAGATTTAAAGAGACTGTGGAACTCCGTCGGGACGGGATACTGCGAATTCAGACATTGTCTGTTTATTGGCTTCTTCAATTTTTTGTAGGTTATAAACGGTGCCATCTTTCTGGGGGAGGGGGAATCGTGTGACGTATCAAGTGATATGGTTAGTAGAGGTAGAGGAGGAAGAAGTCAGAGAGTAGAATAAACATGGGGTATGAGCCAGGCCACGTCTCCCATTCATCGTAGCGTCACATATATATATAGTACGTAATATATGAAACGTGTTGCATGTAGAGAGACGCTGAAGAGCAGCAGTTTCGGCACACGGCCGACGCAATGAATGAATGCGACAGCAACATCGGAGTGTTACACGCAATAAGGCGAGGATCTTTAGGAACCATATGAAATGTAGAGAACAGGGACCAGTTGTGCGTTGAGCCGCAGCTTTCCTCACACGCGCAGCAGCGCGTTCTTCCTTTGTCTGGGCACGTATGCGAGCCCGCCTTGCTACAGCGCGACTAGCATACAGTTGGAGCTGTTCTGCACGTGTTCGTAGAACACGTGGTAACATCACGAAGGCCGCACTACACACAGCGTTTTCGCCGGCGTTTCCTTCCACGGTGGTGGTGGTGGTAAAAAACATTTATTTTAGAAAGAGTCTACTAGAGAGTGCCGACGTGGCCCATAGGCGTGCTAGAGTGGCCAGACCCTATTCCGGGACGCCACTGGAGCTGGAAGCTGCCCGTGCGTGCTCCACCAAGGAGCGTTGCGCAGCCAAGGTAGAGCAGCCGAGCAGATGCTCCTCCCAAGCCTCTCTAGTTGGGATAGGGAAAGGGGATGAGAAATAGACGGGATTAACTGGGCACGATGCTACGACGTGATATGTGTCGGCGAGGACATGACAGGTCGAGCAGGTGCCATTGATTTCCGGCAAAAAGTGCCCGGCGACCGCTGGACTGCTAAAGGTGTTCGTCTGCAGACGGCGTAGCAGTCGTTCGTCCGCTTTCTCCAGACCGCGTGCGGGCTCCGGGTAGAGGCGGCGCGAAGCCCGGTAATAAGCCAAAATTTCGCGAAAGTGCGTCAGGTTGGTGTTGCCAGATTTCGTCTCGGGACATGGAGGGGCAACGGCCCGGATAGGAGAAGCGCGGGCAGCGGCATTTGCCACCTCGTCGCCGGGCAGGCCCGAGTGGTCTGGGGTCCAGACTATACGAATGGGATGAGTGTTAAAGCGCCAAGAAGCTGCCGCCAGCGGGACAATGGAACCCTGAATGTATTGAGAACAGGCCGAGCGCGAGTCCGTCAGGATGGTGCGTAAGACAGGGTGAGAGGCGGCGAAAGCTATGACAACCTCTTCAGCGTGCGTTACTGTGTCTGCTCAAAAGGATAGGCCATCGACGTGTTTGCCCTTTGTAATCACGGCCGCCGTGAAGTGACCCGAGTGGGAGGGACCCGGAGACGTCCACGTAGAAAACACCAGGACGATCAAAGTGTCGCGTATGAATGGCCGCGGCACGTGCTAGTCTACGGCCAGGATGGAGGTTGGGGTTCATATTACGGGGTAGAGGTTCCACCCATAGCTTTTGACGCCTCTGGTACCGGCTGCAGAGGGTCTTGGTCAGATATCGAGTTAAGGCCAAGTCTGTGTAAAAGACGGCGCTCTGAAGGCGTCTGCAACAGTCGATTGATTTGGTTAACGTGATGAGCTTCGCGCATCCCTGCAAAGGTGCTGTGTATACCACCAGAGCGGCGAATCGGCTGTTGGAGGTTGCAATAGGTAGGTCCAGAGCGCGTTTATATACTTAACGAAGAAGGACGTCCAGCTGGTGCTCGTGTCGACGGCGCAGGCGAAGGTTAGGCAAGGCGTAGAGGACGCGACTGGTCAAAAACGCGTGGGCCAATCGGAGGGACTGAGACCTGTGGAGGCCACTGCGCTTGGTAGATACCCACCGTATCACGTGGCTCACCTGTTTGCTGGTGCGTCTGAGGCCTGCTATTGTGCCCTTGGGATCCAAGAACGATGTGAGGTGAAGCCCAAGAATCCTAATATTTTAAACTGACGGGACGGGCCCGGACGGAAGAAACATTTGTGGTGGTGGTAGCGGAGAGACTGAAAGAAGAGCCGATTTAGCTAAAGAGCACTCCAGGCCGCATGAACCAGCGTAGGTGTCCACCAGAAGGGCAGCCTTTTGCAGGCGTTCTTCGATTTGCGCTAAGGAGCCGGTGTTGGTCCAGAGTGTGATATCGTCCGCATATAGTGCGTGTTGTATTCCCTCGACCTAGCTTAGAAGTGAGGGGAGGTTCATCATCGCCAGGTTAAAAAGCAGATGAGACAGGACTGCCCCTTGAGGTGTACCCCGCATGCCTATTAAGTACGGGCCGTGTTCAGTAGAATTGAGACGAATGAAGGCGGTGCAATGTGATAGAAAGGCGCAAATGTAGTTGAAAGTCTTCTGCCCCCCGTTTGTGGTAGACAGGTTAGTGAGTATAGCGCTGTGTTTGACGTTGTCGAACGCCCCGCAGAGATCGAGAGCACGCACGGCTTTATCGTTATGGCGCATAGTAGTCGGCTCTATGATATCGTGTTGAAGCTGGATCAGGACGTCCTGCGCTGACAGATGCGGGCGAAAGCCAAACATCGTGTCAGCAAAGGTCCTCCTGGCCTCCAAATAGGCTGAGAGGCGTTCGCGAACCATGGTTTCTATGAGTTTGCCTGCGCAGGACGTAAGTGAGATGGGTCTCAGTGCCTCGATACTAACGGACTTTGCCGATTTGGGTATGAATGTCACGACCAATGTGGTCCATTCTGTTGGCAGCGGAGAGCCGTCCCATATCGAATTTATAAGGTGGAGTAGCGAGAGGTGTGCTTGGTCGGGAAGATTTGCCAGGAGCGATACTGTGATACCGTCGAGTACAGGGGCCGTGCCCCGTCGCATTTTTGTGAGTGCAAATCGTAAATCGGAAAGCGTAAAGCTTATATGGGGCGTCGAGGTCGGTGTTAGGGGTGCCGGAATACGTATATGCTGGGCCTGCGGGATCAATTGTGCGGCATAAGTAGCGGTCACAAAATTCTCACGCGAGTTGATCCGTAGTGCCCTGAAAGACACGCAGAGCATGGCGGAGCTGGCGTTGCATTTCTCCCTTGGGGGTGGAGGGATCGAGAAGGCTTCGAAAGAGTCGCCACGCGCTTTTAGAGCTCATCTGGTTTGCAGCCTTCGAACAGGTGTCTGCCCAGTTAGCATCGGAAAGTTGTGCAGAGTATGCGGCCGCCTCTGCAGTGAGCGCCTCAATGCGAGCGCGAAGTTTCCGATTCAGTTTGTTGCGTTTCTAGGGCCTTACGAGTCCGCAGCGAGCGTGCCAAAGATGTAGGAGGTGTGGATCGATTGCAAAAGTCAAATTAGAGGTTGCAAGGGTGCGAGTGTTTGCTTGTTTCATATGGAGGGCGTATGATGCCCGTGCTGCATATTCGGTCGAGGAGAGGACGGTGGGGAATGGTTGCATTCTGAACTGAGTCCAATCGGTGAGACTGACTTGGCCCTAGTGTTGGCGCATTTTCTGCCGCGGTGTGAACGAAATGCGGAATAAAAAGTGATCACTGCCTAGGGTTTCGCCTAAAATAATGTAGCATCGCGGATGTGACGGGTGAGGGAGAGGTCGGGGCATGTGTTACGAGTGACCGAGTTTCCGGAACGTGTGGGTTGTGCCGGATCGGTAAGAAGCGTGAGGCTCAGCGAGGAAATGAGCTCCTTGAGCTCTCTGCCCGGGCCTTCTCGTAGTGGTAACACCAGTGAGGGCTGGGGGCATTAAAGTCCCCGACAATCACCAGTGGTTGTCGGGCCGCTATACGCAGCGCCCGATGGAAGAGATGCGCAAACGAAGCCCTCGCAGGGCGAGGGGGACAGTACACGTTTAATATATGTATCGATGGTTGGCCCCTCCGCTGAGACAGCACTGATATCATGCAGTAGTCGTAAGGAAGATCCAGATCGAAGTCAATCTGTATCGCCGTGTAAGCTTTATGCACGACGAGGCATGTGGTGGTGCCGCCTACGTAGGAGCAGTACCCAGAAAGGGATAGAGCAGGGCCAGATTCTTGAAGCGCGAAGACGGCCGACTGAGAGCCAAGTGAGCTGAGGAAAAGGGCAAGATGTGAACGCTTTCACCTATTCCCGAAGCCTCCAGGGTTCCACTGTATGATATCGAATTTAGACGAAATATTTGAACGGTACGTACGGTTGGTAGCCATCGTGACTGTCTTAGGTTTTAGATTTGGTCCTCCATGTCCTACTCGGAATCTTCAGAGGCAGGGAGGGGCACGCAGGTCGGATTGTCCGACGGCGGGATGGTGGTAGCCAGCTTACGACGACGCCGTGGAGCTGCACCCTCACTGCTCCCCGAGCAGGAGCGAGAACGCGATGCCTTGGGTTGAAACTGAGTGATCGCCCAGGCTTGAATAGCCTGAGTAACCTCTACTACTATGCGTTGGACAAAGAAGCTAGTGAGGGGGGGAATAATCGAAGCTTCGACGCGCGTAAGGCGTTCCTCTATGCGCGGGATGCGCTCCTCGCTGGGGAGAGTTTGGTTAGCGGGCAAGAGAACTTGAGGTGCCCCAGGAGCCTCAAGAGTTTCTGGGATAGATGCAGCACCGGTTTCGTAGTACTGGAGTACACATGGCTGCTTGAACCGGTGGTTTAATGGGAGTGGACTTAGTGCGAGGACTAAGCTTGGACGTAGCTGGCGTAACCGCCTGGACAGACGAGGCAATACCGGATGGTCTTGCAGTACACTGTTGTTGGGGTTGAAGTTGCTTATTTAAGAGTTCGAGTTTAGTTAAAAGAGAAATTTGCCTTTGAAGTGCCGCAACCTGCTAGCGAAGGGCCGCAGGTTCGAGAGAAGGAGGATCGACAGAAGAGGGTGAGAGAGGCTTAGAAGCAGCATTCCCTGCCCAACTGCTCTCCTGAGGTACCGCCGCTAGTGCGTCGAGTGGTGGGAATGCCTGAGTGTCGGCGTGGAATGGTGGAGCCGACTGATGCAGGTTGGTGCCGCTGCCTGGTTGTGACGAAGTTGAGGTGGTCCCTCGAGGAGATGTTGAGGGCTGCTTGCGTTTCCGATATTTTGCCGTGCAGCCACTAGTCCCAGTCTCGTGGGCGCCGTGGCAGAGGAGGCACTTGGGGTGGCAGTCGTGGGTATGGAGATCTGCGGGTGCAGGGGTCCCACATTTGGCCCACCGGGTTGGAGCGGGGTGAGGACACTGCGGTGGTCGATGACCAATGGCACCGCACTTGGTGCAAACAGGGACCGTTTTCTTGTTGACGCGGATATACGTCGCAACGCAGTGGTAGAAGAGGAAGTGGGGTAACTTCGTGCCCTCAAAAGTCACCACCGCCGCCGCGGAATCTCCGAGTTTGCGGACCACGAGGATAGTACCTCGAGGCCAATGCAGTTATGACTTTATCTTCTCCGGGCTTTCAGCAGGGTTTATGGTGATGATGCCCTTGCATGTATCTCCTGGTGCCTTGGCGTGGCCTCGCACGGGCAGCTGCTGATCCCCCACTTGCAGCTGGAAGTCCCCGAGGAGTCGCTGTGCCATAGCTAAAATGGTGGTGCTACAGGCCAGGATGTTTTGTTCGCAGATCGACCACACTTGAATTTGCGTGGTGGTCCGGTCGTCGAGGTAGCTGCGGATGGCGTCGCCCGTGCGATCGGCCGTAACCAACGTGCGTAGCTCGCAGAGAACGGGAGGTTTCGCTACTACGATGTAGTCATCACGAAAGAGGCGAGGAATCTGACGCGTACGCCACTTGCGTTTCTTCGCTGGCTGCGAGGAGGTAGCAGAGTTATGCGCACCACCGGAGGAATGGCGCGCCGGTGTTCCTTGCACAGCTGGGGAAGGGCGGCCAGCTGTGGCGTCCTCGTTGTTGTTGAGACGCAGACTTCGGTTTCGCTTGATTGCGTTGCCATAGTCTCACCATGTCGTCGAAGTAATCGTCTTCTGATGGCATAGTGCTTGCGGAGGATGAAATCTTCATGGTCAGTACTTGGCTTGAGGTAGGGTAATAGCCCGTAACCACGTTCGCGGCCGCCATCGCCGGACTGAAAGCCATTAGCGAGGCGGTGTTGTAGCCGGGAGTGAAGGGCGTTCCTCAAGTTGTCAAAACAGGGCCCACTTGGATGAAGGTGGTGTCTAGGCGAAACGGAGAACTTGGTGGTGACGATAAATCCAAGTTTCAGGGGGTACCAGGGTGGATGTCCGCAGAAATAGCAGAAAATCTACGGAGGCGATCCTTCCACGGCCGGACCGGGGTAAGCGACGTGCGCTCTGTTCACGGCCTGTGCATGAAGGGGCTATTGCTGCCTGCCACCGCAACACTCCGGGGGCGCTGCAAGCCTGGCAGCACAGGGCAGACCAACATGGCTACTGTTTCTGGACATAAAAGGTGCCTATGACAATGTGGACAGGGGATTGCTGTGGCATATACTGGAAGAGGAGGGGATTGGGTCGGAATTTGTAGGGCTGCTAAGGGCAATATATGAAGATAACAAGGCACACATTACATGGGAAGGGCGTACATACACAGAGCCCGTGTACATTCGAAGAGGTTTAAAACAGGGGTGCCCTCTTTCGCCATTGCTGTTCACACTGTACATTAGAGGAATGGAAAGACGACTAGAGGAGAGTGGATTGGGCTTTGATTTGTCACACCGAAGCAATGGAGTGTTAGTGGAGCAACGGATTCCGAGATTGATGTACGCAGACGATATAGTGCTGCTGGCGGATAATGCGGAAGAACTTCAAAAACTGGCTGACATTTGTGGTGATGAGGCAACGTACCTAAGCCTACATTTTAACCCACAGAAATCTGGAGTCATGGTGTTCAACGAGGAAGCTCATGTAGCGCCAATAAGGATACAACAGGAAGACATACCATTAGTAAATAAGTACAAACACTTGGGGATCTGGCTTAATGAAGGAAAAGGCTACCTGAATGCTCATGAAGAACACCTCAAACTGAAAGGGAGACGAAATGCAGCAGTAATGAAACATAGAGCACTTTGGGGACACAATAAGTACGAGGTAGTACGAGGCATCTGGAAAGAGGTAATGGTGCCGGCGCTCACGTTCTCTAATGCCGTATTATGCTTAAAGTCAAATATGCTGTCGGGGCTGGAGGTTAACCAAAAGGCAGTCGGCAGGTTAGCTCTGGGAGCTCACAGTAAGACTACAAACGAGGCTGTACAAGGCGATATGGGTTGGGCTTCATTTGAGGCGAGGGAAGCACAAAGTAAAATACGGTTTGAGGAGCGACTTAGACATTTAGATGAGAAGAACTGGGCAGCCAGAGTGCACAGATACCTGTACCTGAAAAGTGTGGACACCCAATGGCGGAAGAGGACGCGAAAGCTGGCGACTAAATATAACTTGACCGCGGCAAATAAGCAAAGGGGGCCAGCTAAAAAGCAAGTGAGGGAAACAGAGACGCTCATGTGGGAAGAGAGGATGGAAAAGAAGGGATCGCTGGGAATCTACAAGGCAAGCAAACAAGAGATCCGGAAAGAGAACTCTTATGACAACAATAAAGGTAGTGCGTTGCTCTTTGAGGCGCGGGCTGGCTGCTTGAGAACTCTAACTTACAGGAGCAAATATTCGTTACAGGATGAAACATGTGTTGGATGTGGCATAAATAAAGAAACAATCGACCACATAGTCATGGAATGCCAAAAGATTCAGCCGGATAGAAATGGGGGGAAGGTCACACTTCCTGAGGCGCTGGGCTTCGCGGTTGATGGAAGCATTAACTGGTCAGCAGTAGGTATTACTAAGCAGCGGCTGGAGTATTGGTGAAGGAAAAGCAGAGAAGTCGATAAAATAACATCCCAGCCAAGAGTAGTGGCTGGGCAAAATTAAAAAGACATCCGAGTTGAGGGACAAAATTTAAACTCAAACTATTAAGGTAGGCTAGATTGCGCATGCCGTCACCCCGATTCAAAGGGGAGGCCTTTAATCATCATCATCGTCATCATCATCATCATCGCCTTTCCGTTCGAGGGGAGCCACTGTGCCGTTCGCTCGAGAGAGCCTTGGCACGCTCGTTGGTACGCGCATTTTGCTGAATCGTCACTCCTCTTACGAGGATTTAACAACCGTGTTTTTTGCAGTGACCGCTATAGGCACACAAAGGGGTTAATCTTACCGTTTTCTCTCACTTCATGGAACAAGAATAGAAGACTTAAACTATTGCATTTAGCGCGCAGAAGGGATGACGCGTACTATTAGCGGTGCCGGCTGTATTATTTGTTACTTACGGGTGCGAAATTGAAACAAGGCAACAAGACAGTAATAAACAACAGTAATAAAGTAGGTTTAGGAAGCACTTGTTTTCATCTTATAGGCGAGAGAATTCTGTAGTACTTGAAAATGTAAAAATTGCAATTTTCTTTTTGCAACATTAGCAAAATCTGACACTAGAAAACATTTGAATGCATTCATTCAATCTGTTATCATTGCACTAACCAGACTACACGAGACAAAAGCAGAACATTTTAGAACTCTTATAACACCGCACATACTCTAAAGAACTAAAAGCCATAACAGGTGCACTACAATAAACTCTAAAACAGTGTCGTGAGACTCAGTTCCAAGGACTGTCGTTTACAGCCTGATATGCTTCCGCGTTGACTTGTGGACGAAACTAGGTAACTTGTCATTTTGGTCTGTTAATTTCCTTGTATAGTTGACGAGCAGAATTCAGAGAAACTTTTCAGATATCGCGCGCCCTTGACCTCTTGGCGTGACTCTTGTCAACACCCTCCGGGCAGTCTAGGAGAGGCGAATCTTCATGATGTGGCTCGACGATTTGCTGCAAAGCTTGAAGGATTTCGGTCGTGGGATATGTTTGACTGCCTTTTCAAAAAACGTCACAATTGTTTACAGCAGCGATAGAAACTCCGGCTTTACTGCTGTTGACAAGGAGCCATTCCCCATGAGCTTGAACATGGTAGTGTTTGCGGAGTAGTTAGCAGCGACAATGCGAATGCCTTCAAAGCCGCATTCCTCAACGGCAGAGATGACATCCTTCGTCCACGCAAACAAATCTCTCCCGCTGAGCTGTTTCGTGAAATAGTACGAACATGGTATCTCGTACGAGCTGGTCACCCCATAGAGCACGAAACACAGGACTCGGTTAGCAAGTGTTTCATTCGTGTTGCGTGGCGCACCATTTTCTGGCTTGTCTTTGATGCCAAATACTACGTCAGACTTCCTATCGTAGACGCACTTCGGTTTTATCGCAGCTTCGTCGATTACTAATGAAGCCATGTGCTGCTGCTTGTGGCTGAGAAGAGACGCCTCGTGGACCAGCCTTTCTTTCATTGCACTACTCATTCCCGAAGACGTTGCACTGGGACTGACGTACCGCTGCAGTGTGCACTTATGTGGCAGTGTCAACAGCGCAGCTCGTACATGATCATAGCCTTTCGGTGAAAGAAAGCTCCAAATCACGCATTCTCTGGTGACTACTTCAGGGTAAGATTTGAATTTCTTCTCGTAGCCCTCTTTTTGGTGGAGCAATAAAACAGCCTTTTTTTCCCTTTTTCAGCATCTGCAGCAATTTTTTTTCACTAATGCGTAAAGCTTGTCGTCAAGATAGGAGCTGATCACCTTCCTCTCTGCGTCTATAGGTGCTGCTGGGCTTTCGAGAACTTGGAACGATGGTACGCCACTTGCGATCGAAGCCTTGCTACTAGGGAAATGTATCGACTTGCCCGCTGCGCATCGTTGTGTGTCGTTTGCGTACATGTACTTGATTTCTGCTTGGCTTCACCTTCCGGCGTCTCCAAAACAGCATAACTGTGTTCGCCGCCTTGGTATCTCATGCGCTGGTGATTCTACCATGAAGTTGATGTACACTATGAAAAAGTATGTGCACCTGCCTATTTACCCATTTGACCCTTTCCTTATTCGCACTTTCCAGCGCCTGTAGGTGACCCGGAGAGCGTTTAAATATGGCGTGACGACAGGTGATGAAGGCTATCCGAAAGCGTGCGCACCCCGAGAATCAGGCGGCTTTCGGGCCTCTTTTATCTCTAAGTGCTAACGTTGATCTCACCAAGGAAACACAGAGATGTATTGTCGAAGGAGAGGCAGCGTTTAACGCTGGTCACGTCGTGTGTTGTGAAATACGGGAAACGACAAGCGTGGCCGTCCATGTCGAGTCCCTCTGCCTGCAAACAAGCGCAATTAAGGGCCCACCGCATACCATAAAAGTTGAAATCTGGAACGCAACCAGTGCTGTAAAGGGCAGTTTTTGCAAATACGTTTTGCAAACTCTGTATATGCGAGAATTCAGAGTGAAAATTGGTAGCGCTGGTGTAAACAAAGCGCCCCACGTGCGTTTATAGCGAGATGTATGGTTCCCCTGCCGGCTTAGCTGCGAAACGATTGTTCAAAATAGTCGAAGGACACAGTGAAACAGGGGTGATTTAGGAGATAGAAGCGATATGGGAAGGTATGCCAATATAGAGTTTCCAGCGTGATCGACGTTTTTCGTGTGCCGTGGAGTGTTCGGGTGATAGAGGGACACCCTAACATCACTGTCTGCCGTCTTCCGAAAAATTCCGCGCGCTGGTGCTAGCTGATCTAGGAAGTGCGAATAGTGTCAGTTGTGAGTTATATGCATTTGTTAATATGTTAATTTGATTTCTGCTGTTTGCTTTATGTAAACATTCTAGTTTTCGCGTTGTGGTGCTGTGATGTACAACTGTGAAAATCTGAATGTATTTCTGACTACTCATTCCTCACGCATATTGGAGGCTCTGTACATAGTGTAAGTATTTTTTTCTAGACACCAAAGAAAAATCTTGCTTCTCGTCGCACCTATTATGTGGTTGTGTTCAAACTTAGTGCTTTTTTTGTTTTTGCTTTTCTCTTGGTTTTCTTCAGTGATTCGTGATCGTGAGAGTTTTGCAGTGCTGTATGTTGCATCGTGTCTATGTTCTCTTGTTTGTACGTGCCACTCAAGTGATTTTCTTACACAAGACAGTTGTACTCGCCTGAAGTGTTGTCAATAGTTTGCGATAGGCTTCTCTGTCTCAAAAAGTTATAATATTCACGGTGAAAGTAGTTTAGGGCTCAGCGATAAGTACAAATGTGGGAGAGCTTACTGCTCTCCCATAATAGAGTGCATCATACTCGTCGCACAGTTGTTCTAAGCACACAATCATTTTCCTTTTACTTTATTTTTGTCACGTCATGCTTTGTTCAAGATTTTCGAGGATCATCATAACCGATATATGCACAGGACCCATTGAGCTATTCGAGAAGTGCGCGAAGAAATACCATTCAAATAAAATTTTTATATTGTTTCAACGCCCAGTGGAGCGTTAGACCAGAAGCTAAGTATACATTCAATTATCACCGCACTTACCTTATCCCCCCTCCTCTTTTTCTTTCCTTTTTAGGCGTTTTTAGCCGCTCTTTAGCCAGTCATTTACTAAGGTATCGACGAAACCTCGTATTTGAGCAAAATTATTTATTATTTTACATTTATTATTTATTTACACAAATTATTTATGCAAGGAGTATCTCGCTAACCTCTATGTTGATTGAATACAAGCCATATCTATGGTCTGCCTCACTGCTTTAAGCTATATAAAACTGCTTCACAGTGAGTTCAAAATGTTGTCGATAATCACGTCCGCTTCGAGTAAAAGTTGTACTGACTCATTTCGGGGCATTAACTTCATGTAATTAGTAAACAAGTCGCGCAAAGCAACTTTGCTTTGTCATGCTGCACGTCAAAGCTGTTTTGAATACGATGAGTCATATTTTTAAAGCGCCGGGTACTATCTGTTCGCTGGAGCTATCACACGCGTCGAAAGAATATAACAACAATGGCAGGAGCTAACTGCCAGCTTCCGTTATCCACTGAAATAGCAAAAAAGAAATGATAAGTTGCCACTAGCCGATGTGCGCAAGGACTGCTGGTTTCCTTAGATGAGAAGAAGGCTTTTGATTCTATAGAACATGATTACTTACTAAATGTTTTAGATGCATTCTCGGATTCCCGTACAAGTTCATTGACCTCATTCATGCGATCTACACTAATTCAGAAAGTACCCTGTACATAGATTCCCGTGAGTGTCACTCATTCCAAGTCACGCGTGGGGTTCGTCAAGGGTGTCCCATCTCCCCAGTTCTATTCATTTTTGCATTAGAAACTTTCTTAAGGGCCGTTGAACGTGACCCGCAGATTCGAGGCATACCCCTACTTGGTCACACGCAAGTAAAAGTTACTGCATATGCAGATGATATTACTGTATATGTACATAATGAACAGCCACTGCAGCATGTTCTAGATACTTGCCATCATTCCGGCATTATCTCCAGTGCATATTTAAACTTTCCAAAAAGCCAGTATTTCTTTATTGGCAACCACAACGGTCGTATCAGCATCACGTCGCTTTTACAGTGGTCTTTTAACATACAATACTTGGCGTTACTTTCACTGCACTTGGTGTGCAGGACGGCACCTGTTCATCCGTTGTACGAACTCTTCTAACTCATGTAAGAGCAGCCAGGCACTTCGACTTCGCCTTCATGAAACGCCGATACTTATCTCAAACGGTTTACCTCGGATAATTTTAGTGCCTTTGCCATTCTATAAAGCCGCTGCTCCACGTCTCCAGGAAAGTCCAAAGCTGCATCAGTTCTTTTTAGAAGCGAAGCTCCTTAAAGCAGCACCCGTACATCCCTCGTCGTAGTCGTAGTCCGCAACCATTTTTACGCTTTCACCTGCAAGATGGTGCCGGTGGGAAATTTCTCCTGTGCATTGTTGAAACACCAAAAATTCGCAGTGTGCACGTTAACTAAAAGCAGAATTCTCCTGTCTCTCAATCACAATTAGCAGCCATCGGCATGTACAATGAGCACTATCTGACAAAAAAGAGTTCCAGGTTACACTCGCTGGACGTAACATCCTTGGTTTTAGAAATGTTTAGCGAGCGTTGGGCCGCAGTGTCATGAATGCTGTGAACTAGTATATACCGTGAACTCGAGGTGGTTAAAGGTGGGAAGTAGACACGAAGCACAAGCCGTAAGAAAGTGTGCGTGTGCCACCTATCGTTTAGTCCTTGGAATGTCCGCTGAATGGCGGTGCTTCTATATTGCCGCGCGCTTGATCTGCCAGCGCAAAAGAGGCAGACGAAGTGGCAGTTCCCCTCGTGCCATTGTTCTGTTTTTGGCTGCGCTGAGCCGACCGCTCTTCGGACTTTTGTGAGGACGCCTTAAAAACGTCTCCTGTCTTTTTAACGTGACATTTTAATGGTGGAGGTGCTGGGTAACCTCACCTATGCAACAGACTCCTTCTAGCAGCCGGAACGTGACCCAAAACCCAGAGCTTACGCCGGTACACCGTTTCAGTCGGAGGATTCGAGGACTGTCCCCCGAGTTTGTGCCTCACAGTACAAGTACGTCGACTGGTATGGAGAATACTGTTGCTGTCACCGCTTCCCCTGCCGCTGGAGCCGCCGCTGCTCCAACCGCTGCACCCGCAGCTGCACCCACTCATTACACGCTGCAAAAACCACGTGTTCCGAGTCCCTTCCGTGGTGGCCTCTATGAAGATGTGGAAGATTGGCTGGCTGAGTACGAGTACGTAGCGGATTTCAACGGGTGGGACGAAGTAGCGAAGCTCAAGAATGTGTACTTTAGTCTTCTGGATGGTGCTCGCACATGGTTCCAGAACCGCAAGGGCCTCCTAACGTCGTGGCATGAGTTCTGTCACAGGCTCCGCGAAACGTACTCGAGTCTCGATCGTCGAGAGCGCGCTGAAAGGGCCCTCCAGTCCCGCATGCAGATGCCTAATGAAGGTGTGGCTGCATACGTGGAGGATATGGTTCATCTGTTCACTCGCGCCGATCCAACCATGCCGGAAGACAAGAAGCTGCGACACTTGATGCGAGGTGTGAAAGAGCAGCTCTTCGCTGGACTCATTCGTAGTCCGCCTAAAACGGTTGCGGAGTTCCTCACTGAAGCCGTCGCCATGGAAAAGGCGCTGCAGCAGCGGAACCAGTACGATCGGCAAGTGAATGCTACCTATACCACCGGGCTAGGCTCGTTCCCGACCGACGTGGGAGCGCTTCGCGAGCTGATACGTTCGGTTGTTCGCGACGAGCTGCAACAGCTGCAACAGCTGAACCAGGCGCAGCAGCAGCCTTCCACGAATTGCATCGCCACCATCATACGTGACGAAGTTCAGCATGCGCTCGGCACACCTCGTCGCGAGACACCAACGCAGGTTGCTGCACCACTTCAGGCGTTCGCAACTTCAAGTGAACCTCTAGGGGTGACCTACGCAGACGTATTGAGACGCACCGTTCCGTCGTCCACGACACCATCCCCAGTGAGTGGTTTCCAGCGCACCACTTATACCGACACGTTCGAACACAACGCACCTGCACCAGTCCCACTACCAGCCGCAACCCCGTACGCCACACTGCAGTCCGCACAGGTGGTCCCTTATTTTGCAGACACTCGACCCGTCATGCGTAAATCCGACATATGGCGCATGCCCGACCGACGACCGCTTTGCTACCACTGCGGTGAAGCGGGTCACCTCTACCGAGACTGCCAGTACCGCCGACTTGGGCTGCAGGGTTTTCCTGCCAATTCACCCCGCCCCCGGTTTGGACAGAGACCACCAGAAATTGAAGATTTTATCGCTCGGCAGAACGTCCCACTCAGGCGTCAGTCGCGTTCACCGTCACCGCGGTCGTCGTCTTATTCAGGCAACGGAAATCGAAGGCCGCAAGGACGGTCTCCGAGCCCCCGCCTGGAAAACTAACGCCAGCGACCTTTCGAGGCGAGGCCGCTGATTCTCGACGTGATGAAGACCTCGCCCTCCAATCGACGCGACATCGGACCAACGGAAATTCGACTACGCCGGCGCCTGTATCTCAGCTGAGCGACTTTTCAATGGACATACCTGTGATGCTCGACGGTCGCAATTTAACTGCCTTAATAGACACCGGTGCTGACTACTCGATTATTAGCGGACAATTGGCACGTACCTTGAAGAAAGTGATAATGCCTTGGACAGGATCGCATGTACGTACAGCTGGCGGACATGTTGTAACGCCGGTTGGTTTGTGCACGTCCAGGCTACAAATACGAGGCTGCACGTTTTTGGTCAGCTCCATCGTGCTACGTGACTGCTCCCGCGAATTAATTCTCGGCCTCGATTTTCTTCGGGAATATGGCGCCGTAATCGACCTACGGCGACGCTGCATTTCCTTTTCGACAGTCAACGCTACGTCAAGGGACTCCAACCGCCGTACAACCGCCCTCCGTGTTTCCGACGACAGTGTCACAATACCACCTCGTGCAAGTATCCTAATTCAGGTGACTTCCGAAGGAACCAGTGACGGTGAAACAGTGGCAGAGTGCAACGTCTCCCTGCTGCTGGCGCTTGGAATTTCTGTGGCACGAGGCATCATTGACATTCGGAACGGTACAGCCGAGGTCATGATTACAAATTTCACCAATGAGCATCGTCACCTTTTCCGGGGCACTGCGGTCGCCTACGCTGAAGCCTTGGAGGACGTCATTGAGTGTTTTGCCTGTGAAGACAGTAGCCGCGATGGACAAACCGTAATAGATGTTGACATGAACAGTGCACTGCCGGAAGAGAACCAGAGGGCCTTGCGAGAGCTATTGTTTGAATTCAGGGCGTGCTTTGCTCAGTCGTCTAAAGTGAGTCAGACGCCAATTACACAGCACAGGATAATCACTTACGACGACGCAAGACCTATTCACCAACAGCCATACCGCGTCTCGCCGACAGAACGCGCAGCTATCAAGCAGCAAGTGAAAGAAATGATCGACGACGGCGTTATCCAGCCTTCGAACAGTCCCTGGTCCTCACCGGTCGTTCTGGTTAAGAAGAAGGACGGTACGCTTCGCTTCTGTGTAGATTACAGAAAGCTCAACAACGTCACAAAAAAAGATGTTTATCCGCTGCCGCGTATTGATGACTCGCTTGACCGACTACGACGAGCGAAGTATTTTTCTTCCCTGGATTTAAAGAGTGGCTACTGGCAAATTGAGGTTGATGAGCGCGACCGTGAAAAAACCGCCTTTGTCACGCCGGATGGCCTCTACGAATTTCGGGTGCTACCGTTCGGACTCTGCTCTGCGCCAGCTACCTTCCAACGCATGATGGACACTGTGTTGACTGACCTAAAATGGCAAAGCTGCCTTGTGTACTTGGATGATGTGGTCGTGTTTTCAACCAGCTTCTCCGAACATCTGAAGCGACTACGACAGGTACTTGAGGCGATTCGGACAGCTAACCTTACGTTAAAGCCGCAAAAATGCCATTTCGGTTACGAAGAACTAAAGTTCCTTGGACATGTCGTAAGCGCAGAAGGCGTCCGTCCTGACCCTGAGAAAACCGCCGCTGTCGCAGCCTTCCCGACTCCTGCCGATAAGAAAAGTGTGCGGCGGTTTCTTGGTCTATGCGCGTACTACCGGCGCTTTATAGGCAATTTTTCGAAAATTGCCGAACCATTAACTAGACTCACTAGAGACGATACGCCGTTCGTTTGGAGTGCTGAACAAGAATCAGCATTCACAGAGCTTCGGCTTCGCCTGGCATCACCACCTGTTCTTGGACATTTCGACGAGGAAGCCGAAACAGAAATTCATACCGACGCCAGTAACGTCGGTCTGGGCGCGGTACTCGTCCAACGGCAGGAGGGAATTGAAAAGGTTATCGCCTACGCAAGCCGAACCCTAACACGCCCGGAGTCAAACTACAGTACCACGGAGAAGGAGTGCCTTGCTGTCGTGTGGGCAATTGCTAAGTTTCGACCTTACCTTTACGGCCGTTCATTCAGAGTAGTGACGGATCATCACTCGCTGTGCTGGCTTGCGAACCTCAGAGACCCCTCCGGACGACTGGCAAGGTGGAGCCTACGTCTGCAGGAGTACGACGTCACTATCGTGTACAAGTCCGGTCGTGCACACGAAGATGCGGACACGTTGTCACGCGCGCCAGTTGAGCCTGCCGCTCAGAGCTTCGAAGAGGACTGCCCTTTCCTTGGCTCCGTAAGCGTAACAGACTTGGCTTTACGGCAGCGAGCAGATGCTCAATTGCGACCTATCATTGAACATCTAGAGGGCCGCAACGTATCACTGCCCCAGCATATAACTCGCGGATTGTCATCCTTCTGCTTACGACAGGGCGTGTTGTACAAGAAGAACGCAGCCGCCAGCAACAAAACTTACCTGTTGGTCGTCCCCGCAGAGCTGCGTGAGGAAATTCTATTTGCCTGCCACAACGAGCCTCCATCGGGCCATCTGGGCATCACCCGAACCATCGCTAGGGTACGAAAGTCTTACTACTGGCCGAAACTTGCCGCTTGCGTTAAACAGTACGTTCAAGCCTGCCGCGAATGCCAGCGCCGAAAATCCCCATCTGTTAAGCCTGCGGGATTACTTCACCCTATCGAGCCACCCAGAACACCCTTCGATCAAGTCGGCATGGACCTCCTGGGTCCGTTTCCCTTGTCATCTTCCGGCAACAAGTGGATAATCGTCGCTACAGATTATCTAACCCGCTATGCTGAAACTAAGGCGCTTCCTAAAAGCACGGCTTGTGAAGTTGCTCAGTTTTTCATCGAGAGAATTGTATTACGCCACGGTGCTCCATCCTGTGTCATCACAGACCCAGGAACAGCGTTTACAGCAAGGCTCCTTGAACAAGTTTTTCAGTTAAGTTACTCCACGCATCGCAAGACAACAGCGTATCACCCTCAGACAAATGGACTGACCGAGCGGTTTAACAAAACGATGACTGATATGCTGTCTATGTACATAGACGTACAGCACAAGACGTGGGATGAAATACTGCCTTACGTAACATTCGCGTATAATACCGCTACGCAAGAGACCACACGATTCACTCCGTTTCGTCTTCTATACGGTCGGGATGTTCAGACGATGTTGGACGCAATGCTCCCATGCGACATTGACAACATCGAGGATCTCGACGAAGATGCTGAGTGTTTCGTGCAACGAGCCGAGGAAGCACGTCAACTAGCCCGCGTAAACATCAAGAAACAACAAGGCGTCGATGCACAGCGCTACAACCGCTGCCACAGACAAGTCGATTATAAACCAGGTGACCAGGTGTTAGTTTGGACCCCTGTGCGCTGCAAAGGTCTCTCTGAGAAGCTTCTCAGTCGGTATTTTGGCCCGTACAAAGTGCTACGACAAGTGAGCGACGTCAATTACGAAGTCCTTCCGGACGGAAGCCAACCACCCCGACGCCGACAGCTACGACCCGAGATTGTGCACGTGGTGCGGTTAAAACCGTACCACACACTGTGACAATGTTTTTTTTTTACGATACACGCTTCGTTTAGCATCGAGGCGATGCTCTTCAGGGAGGAGGGGCAGTGCCGCGCGCTTGATCTGCCAGCGCAAAAGAGGCAGACGAAGTGGCAGTTCCCCTCGTGCCATTGTTCTGTTTTTGGCTGCGCTGAGCCGACCGCTCTTCGGACTTTTGTGAGGACGCCTTAAAAACGTCTCCTGTCTTTTTAACGTGACAATATGCGGAATATATTACGAAAAGATGCGAGATGGTGGTACTTGGAGTGTTGACTATATGGTCGAACGGACACACAGACAAATGCATGGTTGGACGTACGGATGGTTGCACGGACGGATGGACGCATGGACGGTCGCAGGGGTGGATGCATGGACGAACGTAGAGACGGACGCAAGGATGGACGTACCGACGCACCAACAGACGCACGCACGGGCGGTCACACAGACGGACGCATGGACGGATGGAAGCAAGAACGAATGGACGGATGGATGCTTCGCCCCACTCTCCGTCATTCACCCTGTGCATATGCTGCCATTTTTTTTTCTAATGGCACAGAATTGTCATCTCGTTCTTCATTAGCTCAACCACAAGATCTTGGTGCTTTCGCATTTCCCGACGTTTCTGTCACAGTCTACCTTTTGCCTCCGAACTTTACTGCGAATACTAAGCAATGATGGCGCGCCCACTCAGAAACTGGCTCGCTGCAATCTGGGGCTGTCAATACGAGTCTTTCTGCCAACTATCTCAATTAGAGTCCCAATCAACTGATTTATCGTCTTTGTATTGAACCCTTCTGGCAATTCAACGACGGTTCGAGGATACGTGCCCAGAGATCATCATCATCATCAGCCTGACTACGTCCACTGCAGGACAAAGGCCACTCCCATGTTCCGCCAGTTAACCCGGTCCTGTGCTTGCTGCTGCCAATTTATACCCGCAAACTTCTTAATCTCGTCTGCCCACCTAACCTTCTGTCTCCCCCTAACCCGCTTCCCTTCTCTGGGAATCCAGTTAGTTACCCTTAATGACCAGCGGTTATCCTGTCTACGCGCTACATGCCCGGCCCATGTCCATTTCCTCTTCTTTATTTCAACTATGATATCCTTAACCCCCGTTTGTCCCCTAATCCACTCTGCTCTCTTCTTGTCTCTTAAGGTTACACCTACCATTTTTCTTTCCATTGCTCGCTGCGTCGTCCTCCATTTAAGCTGAACCCTCTTTGTAAGTCTCCAGGTTTCTGCTCCGTAGCTAAGTACCTAGAAGCCTAGAATGGGAACAGTTAGGGATAAGAGTTAATGGAGAATACCTTAGTAACCTGCGCTTCGCCGATGACATTGCATTGCTGAGTAACTCAGGGGACGAATCGCAACTCATGATTACGGAGTTAGACAAAGAGAGCAGAAAGGTGGGTCTTAAAATTAATCTGCAGAAAACGAAAGTAATGTACAACAACCTCGGAAAGGAGCAGCGCTTCGAGATAGGTAATAGTGAACTTGAAGTTGTAAAAGACTATGTCTACTTAGGGCAGGTAATAACCGCAGAGCCTAACCACGAGATTGAAGTAACTAGAAGAATAAGAATGGGGTGGAGTACATTCGGCGGGCACTCTCAAATTATGACAGGTAGATTGCCACTATCCCTCAAAAGGAAGGTATATAATAGCTGTATCTTGCCGGTGCCCAGAGATAGAGGTGGCCAAATCTAAAGAGGTGGACCCAATGGCAGCCCTGGTACGGCCCTTTATGCCACAGTGTTGTCAATCTATAATGAACCGCCATTGGAAACCAATAACTGCAGCAGTGTTACCAGGACATCTCAGAGCTTTCATCTGGCGGTTGGGCTGGGGCTCGCTCCGCAATCGAGATCGGTTGCAGCAATGGCAGGTGGTTCGCACTTCCACTTTTCCGAATTGCACCATGGTCGAGAGCAATCAACAAGCGACGATTGAATGTGTGGCCTCCAATTGTTTTTCGGCGTGCGGCCCATGCTGGTTTTTGGGTACAGGGTGTGCGAACATCCGTGTGCAACGGCCGATTCCCTTGCGGGCTCTTCTCGTCTCTTTTAATAGTTGCGGGGCTCAGCCTTTGACGAAACCGATGCGAGGCCGTGGCTGCGAACTGCCGCCGGCGTGCTCTGTGGCCGATACTGGGCCGACTGAGACGAGAGATCCTGGAGCTCCTCTCTGAGGAGATTTTCTTCCTCGGGGAGCACGAGTTCTTGCGGCATTGGTCGCCCCTTTCGTCAAGGTTGAACACGAAAGGGTACAACTCATTTTTCGACTGACGTGGTGCTAAGCAGCGCCCATTCAGTCGTTATTCATGATTTAATTTGTAACCTAACGTCATTCATTGCATCTATTGTATCGTTATACGATTGTATCAAGATGTCGTACTGAGTTATTGTGTACATGTATGCCAGCATGGTCATGTATATGCGAGCGATTATGTTTTTATGGCAACGTAGTGATGTTTGTCATGGTACATAGATGTGCCGAAGTGTATGTGCTCTTACTATTGGAATGTTATGAATTCTTTGTTTTCTGTACATAGTGTAAATAACCTTTTTTTAAACAGTTACTCAGCGTTGAGGGCAGAATAAAGTGATCATTCCGGAGAATGTATTAGGCAAAGAATGTCAACAAAAATATATTCTGTCTCTACATGCCTAACCAGCAACTACGTGATCATAAAGCAGTGTACATACATGATTACAGGAGAACGAAAAAGCATGTGTATGCTGTTTTATAATGATCTACCTATTCCCCCATAGCTACTCTCCTGCCCCCTTCCCATTTCCCCAGCGTAGGGTAGCAAACCGGGCATGTGCCTGGTTTACCTTCTTGCCTTCTCTCTTGTTGTTTATCTCCCCCCCCTGCTGCATCTAGGATCATTAAAATATATTACTGGTTTACAAAAAAGCCGTCAGTTAGCTGTCTGTAACGAATATAAAACAAAAAAGTCTTCTTTCTGACAATAGGCAAAAGAAAGAAAACACCGACACATACATGCACACAAATAAATGATAAAAGAGGTGAGAAATTTCTTGAGAGGGATCACTCTGCGGATGTTTCGTGTCGGCTTTCCGGCCACGGTCACATACGCGCAATTAAGCTGACGGTCATTACACGGCTTCTAATGGGCTTCCGTTTTTGTACTATCAGCCACTGCGCCACTGTTGTACACGTCTTCACCGCCGCCCAACTACCTTGTAGTATAGGTTTTCACTTTACGCGAACTTTGTTTCCCGTTGCTCTTGCCTTTATAGCCGTGCTCAGTCCTGCTTTTGTCAAGTCTCGCCTGTCGGGAAAGATTTGACGCTGCATTTACATTCTCCGTAATGAAGCGAGAGACACGTCTCAACCGGAACGATTAGGATAGCGGGTAGCTACCACCGCGTACATGCGGATCGCTGAATCAGCGGCCCTCCATGCTCTCGTTTACACATGTTTTATTCGTTTCGGAGCCCCTATACACTACAGTGCGGTTCTAATCTTGCTCGTATTTGAGTCGTTACAAGTATCACGCCCTACAGCATTACCGAGATTAGACGCTTGTCTTCGCTATAACCCTATATTATGCCGCTAAACTAGCTTTCCGACTTAATCGTGCATGTAACCCTTAAAAAACGGTTCTCGTCGCCGAGCATGTTGGCGGATCACTGCTTCGTGGAAGATACGTAAGCGTGGAGACAGGGACGGAAAAGAAGAGTTTATGTTGGTCCGTTTAATTTCATTTACCCGAAATGAACGAGATATCTATCCTTGTCATTGCGACAGCACTTTGGATTTACATGACTGCAATAGAAATAAATGTTAAAAGAAATCCAAGTTCATCAAGCCTATAACCGTTTCGCAATTCAGTCCTAAATATAGTTAGCAACAAGCGAGATCCGGCAATGAAGTGCGAGGCATACACAATCACAAAGAGCAAGGAAGCTCAAAAAAGGCTGTGCGATACATATCTTACACACAACAAAAGACTGAAGAGTTGTATGACTGTGGTTGTCATCCAGGCAAGTTTCTAGGGCCCTTTATGAACTGGTGGATGTGATGAGAGACATCTTGCAGTGAAAATAGACGAAGAAAAAAAGGAAAGTTGGTGTCATAAAATACTACATAATTGAGCTTAAAATATGTGTGCTTTGTTCCTCTGTGGTAAAGAATGGCCAAAATAAAGTGTCATGCCATTCGATTCGAACAGCTTGTCAATAAGTTGTGTTGTCTGCATTCCACGTTTTCCTAACTATGCTTGCTCGTGAGATATGCAAGCCTGCAAACAGTATGTGTCATGCAAATACCAACAAAAGCTTTATGACCATCTCAAGGAGACAGGAGAATACCAGCTCCGCTGCTAAGCAAAACTGTCAATCGAAAAATACATACATAAAAAATACAAGAACCACTGTCACTGGACCATTTAAGTCCATGGACTCCCATTTGGAAACCGCTGGTAAGCGATTTCATTTTGTGTGCGAGGCGCATGTATGAGGGCATAATAAAAGCTGAATAGACTATGCCAGCAGTCGTAAAGTGTGATAATGTTCATCCATACTTCATCTGATTTTTCTTTCTTTTTTTACAATTCGCGTTTTACTTCCCCTGCACACCTTAGTAGGTTAACCAATGTGAGGTTTCCTCCAAGTAGCCCTCCTACGTGCAATGTGATTTCATGAACATTTCACTCTTGACGGATTCTAGTTTGCGAAACGTGTTAGCGAAGAAAGACGAAGAGAAAGTGACCCTGTTGATTAGTGTTTACTTTCTTGTTGATTCTTTTTTCTCACTATCTAAATCTTTGGTGTCTTTCTTTTTTTTAACATACTGTCTTCACTATACAACTCCCCCCCCCTTTTTTTTTCGTTGTAAGCAATAATGTAGTTATCGTCCGTATGAGACTATATGTTCTCTTGGCCAATCACCCAAAGTGGGTACGAGCCATGGATTAGAGACTACAAACAAACAAACAGACGTCCCTGCGTGTTCCACGTCAGGGTCGTCCTCCTCATTTAGCCATGGCGCCATTGACGTCGTCGACGCCTTCGAAGGCGCAGGCCTTCGACGTTGTCATCCCTGCGGGGACTAGTCCGGAGACCGTCGTCGACGCGACGGCCTCAATAGTTGGCCTCTCAGAAGTACACTGCGTCAGCACATGGGAAGGCATGAGCTTCCAAGTAACTGTCAAGAGCATGGCTTCCATGACTCGCATCGTCGACGCTGACTACCTGACCATCGGTGGCGAGCGTATTCCTATCGTTCCCGTCGGCCCACGGGTAACTAACGTCAACTGCCTGTTTTTACCAGCCTTCGTCTCCAACGAGGTACTCGTCCAGGCTTTATCCCCATACGGCAAGGTATTGACTGTGACCACTGGCTTCATGAGCGCAAGACGCGGTGTTCTCACAGGCACACGCTTTGTCCGGATGTTAATGAGTCTGACAAATCGCGTCCCCAACTATCTTCACGTTTCAAGTCATCGAGTCACCTTCAACTACCGTGGTCTGCAACGTGTTTGTCGTCGGGGTGGCTCTAGGGGTCATTATAGAGCACAGTGCACAGCACCACTTTGTGGTCGCTGTGGTGTGCACGGACACGAAAGCAAAGGTTGCGACCGCCCCTGCCGATGTTGGGGAGATAACCAACCTACCACCGTCTGCCCTGTGCGCCGTTCATATTCTGATGCTACTGCGGGGACCTTTCCTGCCCTACCGTCCGTGTCACCAATGGCAACAGACGACCGAGAACCCGGAGCTGTACTAGAAGAACGCCAGAATCTGATTTTGAGGGCTACATTAAACGACGAAGAAGTGTGCAGCTTGGCCGACCCGAGCGTGCCACGTTTGCCAATCTCAGCGATAGGAACAGCCACCGCGGTTGACTTCGCATCTGTCCCAGGCAAACATGCCGTGCCATGTTCGACGTCCATGCAAGCCGAGAAAGAAGCGGTGGTAGGCACCGAGGCACCGGGAGAGAGAGAGAGATAGAGAGATAAATAGAGAGGAAAGGCAGGGAGGTTAACCAAGCTTAGCTCGGTTGGCTACCCTACACTAGGGGTGGGGGAAAAGGAAAATAATAGAACGGAAAGAGATAGAAAAGAAGAAGAGTAAGAAAGAGAAACACCAACTCATCGTTAAACCTAGAAGCTGAGTGCTCAGCAGACACCGACGTTGCAAGATCTACTGGCACTGGTGTCTCGCCAGGAACAGAATTGAAACCGAATGAGCAAAGCCTATTGGCTCATTCCGAAAGCCAGGCTCGCGACTTCCTTGAACAAGAGACGCCATGGGAGTTCTTTAGTGACGTGTCTCGACAAGCAATCCGTGATCAAGGTCGTTGGAGGCGGTGACAACGTTAACGCTGCAGCCCTACTACCATCTGATTCGTCAGACAGCAGCTTCAGCCTCGAGGTCGACAGTAGCATCGGACTCTCTTCTAGCCTAGACGGATGTGACGTGGAAATGCAAGCCCCGCGAGAAGTCAGATGTGCTCACAAGTCTGGCAGCAGCTCGGACGGCACCCAAGATAGCCGCTCCGAGTCCCAGCTAGCGAAGAAACTTGGACCCTCTTCTAGAGGGTTGAATTGTGCTGTGTAGTGTATGTACTCCAGTTCCAGATTCGGTACCCCGGGGAGCGTTCACGCTCCCCGTGGTACCGAATCAAAAAACACGACCAGGTCAGTCACCCATAATAATTTCAATATGGCTGACACCTGAAAAATCATTTCTTCAAATGTTCAAGGGTTCCGTAACCCAGTAAAGCAAGCCGAGGTTATCAGTATAGCCCGCGCAGAATATTGTGATATTCTGTGATTACAAGAAACAATTTTTTTTTCACCATTGGCCACGTTCGTGCATTCAAACGCGCATTTAATTTAGACTGTTATTTTTCTTTCGCGACATCTTGCTTCTTTGGAGTTGAAATTATTATTTTTAACCACGCTCTTCTACGCAATCATCATGTTTTCTATGACGGGATGGGACGGGTATTGGCTTTTGACTGCGTCCTATCATCCTTCAAGCTGTGTGTTTTGTGTATTTACGGACCAGCTCAAGCAGCGATGTCTAACGATTTTTTCTGTGACCTGGACGTATATTTTTTAGACGGTCGTCATGTCATACTCACTGAAGATTTCCATTGGGTATTAGACACGCGAGCTGACGTGCAAAATCCAGGATGGGGTCGCTCTGATTGGAACGCGTGAGAGCTGCGTCGCCTGGTGCAACATTTCTCTTTGATGGATACGAACAAACTAGTGCATGGACCACAGTATGCCTGGACTTGGCGGCGTAGCACGTCGTCTAGTAGGTTGGATCATTTCTATGTGCCGAGCGCGCTAGCTTCTTGCGTATCGCACTCTGATGTAGTAACATTACCATCATCCACTGTTTATATATCAGCCCACCGACCAATGATGCTCAAGGCTTACTTTCCTTTTTCATCATCAGTGAGACCTTGGCGTCTTGACATCCGCATTCTGCACGACGCGCGTTCACGCTCCAGTTTATCTAGAATTTTGCGCGCCTCTCTTTTGGGATGCGGTCCGGAGGTGTGGGACGCGCTCAAGACACAGTGACGTTTACACTGCCCAGTAGCAGGGCGGGTCCTTAGACGCCGTACATCCGAAGAACTAGCGCACACTGCCACAAAGCTGCGTATTGCTCTTTGGGTTAAACGGCTAACTCCCTTCATGCGCGCAAGGCAGCGAGAGTTAAGGGGTTCTTTTCAACGCCTTATTGCAGCTTCGTCGTTGACGGTGGCTGCTTGGCGTTGCAGACGAAATCCATGTGCTCACCCTGAGGTTCTACGCTTTGCAAAAAGATCGCTTCTCAACCAGTCGATTCCACTAGGAACTCAGGCAGCCAGATCCCTACCAACTGCGTTGCCACCAGCACGTGATCAATCAGTTTTCCTAGCTCAGTTTGCCAACATGGCTCATACGACAATGTCATCACATCATGGTACCACCGAGACAGCCACAATGTTAAGTATGTTTCCTCAAATTTCATCAAAAGTAGCTGAACAACTTTGCAAAAGTCTGTCAGGTGACGAAGTGAAAGAGGCATTGTCTTCCATGAAGCGTGGCTCGACCTCCGGGCTGGATGGGTTGCCTGTTGAGTTTTATTTGACGTTTTGGGACGACATTGGTGCTCTTTTCACATCTGTTATTTGCCGCTGTTTTGAGAACTTTGATTTCCATGATAGCTTTCGCGATGGTTGAATTATTTTAGTACCTAAACATGGCCCGCCCGGTTCACTCAGAGGAGTGGAGACCAATAACGCTCGTCAACGTTGATTATAAAACTTTCGCAACAGTTATTACTCGGCGTTTGAGAAGCCTGATGCCTTCCTTAATAGGCCATCATCAGGTGTGCTTTATTTCTGGAAGAGAAATCCAGTTTCTCCTTTGTTACGCGTGATATGATTGCGTACACGTTATCAAGATCAGCTCGGGGACTTTTGGTTTCATTTCACCAAGAAAAGGCATTCAATCGCCTCGAACATAGCTTTATATTGAACGTAATGGCTGCATTTGGCTTCTCCCAAAACTTCATTGAGCTTCTCAGAAACGCATACCGAAATATACGCAACACGTTGTTTCTTGATGGTTTAGAGAGTGTGCCATTTCCTGTTACCCCTGGTGTTCGCCATGGTTGTACTTTGTCACCTGCACTTTTTGTACGCAGCCTCGAACCATTCCTTCGCTCGCTAATTGCTGATACATACGTTCGAGGTCTTCCTCTTCCAGGTAGTGGTACCGTGATGGGGACAGCATTTGCTGATGACATCACGTTGTAAGAATGAGGACAGTTTATTCCGTAGCCTACGACATTTGCCGAGTATGGCACGATTTCAGGTTCTGCGTAAGACCGAGAAATTGCGATGACAGGCTACAACCGTAACATCTAGAAGACGCGGAAAAAAAGAAACAAAGAGAGAACACAGTGAGATGACCCACGAAGTCAAATGACAAAATACAATTACGATCTTGATTGCAATGTATAACGTGAAATCACGCGATAAACCGCGTGTGGTCGTTAATGAGCGCTCAGCTCATCCGGAATAAGCCGGCATCTCAGTGTTATTCTGCGCTGCCCACGCCGGGAAATCGCGCACTCCAAATACGAGCGGCCCCAGCGTGTGTATGCTGATAAGCTCCACGGTGACGCACACCATGTTCATGAGGAAGCCCGGAGACGCCTACGAATTAAAGCCCGCGCGAGTGCGAATGAACGCAATTAAGCACTAGTCCTGTCATGCATTCCTCAGAGAATATTCGAGAGACGTGCAATGTGGGTGTGTATGCATTAACACCGACTAAGTTTGATAATCTTGCCCCGCCGCGGTGGTCTAGTGGCTAAGGTACTCGGCTGCTGACCCGCAGGACGCGGGTTCGATTCCCGGCTGCGGCGGCTGCATTTCCGATGGAGGCGGAAATGTTGTAGGCCCGTGTACTCAGATTTGGGTGCACGTTAAAGAACCCCAGGTGGTCAAAATTTCCGGAGCCCTCCACTACGGCGTCTCTCATAATCAAATGGTGGTTTTGGGACGTTAAACCCCACAAATCAATCAAGTTTGATAATCTTAAACCACATGGTCTGTAGGCAACTCTTTAATTTTACCCTTTCTTCGAAGTTGACATAGAATCTGTGTTTAAGTCCTATTACGCAATAAAACCATTATCATAAAGATATAGTGAAGATGTCCCACACAGCCGTCTCTCACAGCTATCATGATAGAGCCTGACGTACGGCTATTAAGTGTTATGTGGAGTGCATTTCCGGGGTGCGATGCAGGATGGCCCGAGCTTCTCGGCAGAAGAGTTTGCTCCGAGCTTGCTCTGCAGTGGCCATAGCATGAAGACAGTGCGAAGCGCGTGAATAGCCGCGTTGATAAAAAGGGCTAAAAGAACGCACGTGGTGTTGGAAACGCATGTGGGACATTTGCGGCGGTTATGAAAGAAACAGCGTGTGTGAACACGTCAGCGTCGCCACTCAGTCAACATTTTAACAGTGCAGCGACGTCAGCATGATAGCCGCGCTATGGTGGATGGAAAAACTTTATTTCTTCAGAAAGCAACTGAGGATGATTCTGTGTTAGATGGCCATCAACCCAAGGTTGGCGGCGACCTGTGTGGCCCACTCCACAACCCTTAACTGGACGACTGGGTCTGAGCTGGTCAACACGGCCTCCCAGTGCTCAAGAGAGGGAACACGCATAATATCCACCGGCGGCGGCACTATGCTACATTCCCAAAGTATGTGATCATGTGTTGCCCCAGCCTCACACCATTTTCATTGCGGCTTAATCTCCTCCGGGTACATTTTGTTCAACACGTAAGGGTTGGGAAAAGATCGCGTCTGCAGTTTTCTCCAGACGCATTCCTGCACCTTAGTCAACCGCTTGTGCGGGGGCGGATAAAACCTCCGCTCTAGTTTATAATGATTCGTTATATCATGAAAGGACACCAGCCCATCTCTCGCGGACCTCCCCGGAACTGGCGGCTCACCTACCCGGCTGACGAAACCTCGAGCATTCAGGTGAGCCGCCTCGTTGCCAGGGTTCCCAGAGTGTGCTGGTACCCAGACAATTTCTATTTCTCTAATTTCTCGTTCCGTGGCCCCATGCAGAAATCGTGCGGCGGTCGCCGATATTCTGCCCCTCGCCAGATTTCGGATGGCTGTCTTTGAATCACTGAAAATCAAATCTCACTGCGAATTAGTTATAGCTAGCGCTATTGCCGCTTCCTCTGCAGTTTCCGAGGAACGGGTTTTGACCGATCCAGAGGCGACCAAGCGCCCCCGCCTGTCCACCACCACAATCGCAAAAGCGTCTTTGTCCTTATATTCCGCCACATCTGTATAGACTGCCGCTTTGTACTCACCGTACTCGACGTGTAAAGATCTGGCTCTTGCCTGCCTGCGTTGCGTATGGTGAATCGGATGCATATTTTTGGGCAAAGGTTTTATGTACAGGGCCTTATGTAACTCTCGCCGCACCTGAATTTTAGTGTCCCCAGTGGGAGCCTCTGCTCCAATGCCAATCCTTTCCAATATGATCCTGCCCGTTTTGGTTGTCGAAAGCCTAGCGTGCTGCATCACCAGATGCACCTCCCATAATTCATCCAGGGTGTTGTGTACCCCTAGTTTTAACAGCCTTGCTGTAGGCGCGTTGTTAGGCAACCCAAGCGCTGCCTTGTAAGCTTGCCGGATCTTAGCCTCGACCTTACCTTTTGCTGCGGCATCCAACTTCATATAAGGTGTCGCGTAAGTAATCCTGCTGAGCACAAACGCCTGTACCAGCTTACAGAGTTCTTTTTCTTTAACCCCGCTCTTACGGTTAGCGATTCTTCTGATTAGCCTGACAGTAGCATTAACCGTGGTCTTCAGTTTTTCAAGGGCCACCCTATTCTTCCTGTTAGTTTGCAGATATAGGCCAAGAATTCTAATCGTTTGAGCTTCAGCTACCGGCCTACCCCCTACCTTTACCTCTAACGGCGGTGGCGGGATATAGTGTCTTGCATGTAGCCCTCTGGGTTTGTCCCGAACCACAAAAAGCCCGGACTTGGGCTGAGAGCATGAAAGTCCCGCCTCCCCTGCCAACTCTTCGACAACATTAACTGCCTGTTGCAGTGTTTCTTCCAGATGCGCGTCACTACCCCTGGTTACCCATAGAGTAATACCATCTGCATAAAATGTGTGTTTGAGTCCCGGTATCTCCTCCAGCCTCGGCGGTATTTTAATTAAGGCGATGTTAAACAGGAACGGTGACAAAACTGAACCCTGCGGCGTCCCTTTGTCTCCCAACACGAATGAGTCCGATTTGATATCTCCTATTGAAATTTCTGCGGTTCGGCCCTCCAAGAATGATCTGATGTAGCGAAATTTCCTGACCCCTGGGCCAATTTCCGATAGGTTATTCAATATTGCTTCATGCGACACATTGTCGAAAGCTTTATTCATGTCAAGCCCCAATACAGCTTTGGTGCCCGTGCCATGCCCGGGATCGACTACATCATGTTTTAACTGTATCATGACATCCTGTGTGGAAAATTTGGCCCTGAAACCTATCATGGTTGGGGGAAAGATGGCCTTGTCCTCTGCATAATTCTGAAGCCTGTTGAGAACCACGTGCTCCATCAATTTGCCCACGCATGATGTCAGCGATATGGGGCACAGGTTTTCCAAGCAGAGTTTCTTGCCTGGCTTCGGAATAAATATAATCCTAGCATGCTTCCATTGTGCTGGGATCTCCCCGGCCACCCAATACTCATTTATCAAGTCAGTGATCGCCCCGACCGATTTGAAATCTAGGTTTCTCAGCATTTTATTAGTAACTCCGTCTGGACCTGCGGCAGACGTAGTACGCAGCTGCCCCATGGCAAACTCCACCTCCACAATTGTGAACTCTTCATCTAGGTCTCAGTTTTCCACCCCCGAGTAGTGTGGTAAGCAACCGTCTACTCCATCAGTTATGTACCAATTCCGGAGTTCCTGTATAGTGCCTTCATATTGATGCATTAACCGAGTCATTTGTCCCTGTTGCGCCGATTTTGTTGCTGCCGGATCCAAAAGATGCCTTAACAGTTGCCATGTCTTTTTGCATCCAAACTGTCCATTCATGCGATCAGAAATCTGGCCCCACTGCTTGGCTTGCAACTCACTTGTATAATTTTCGATTTTACGTTCTAACTTGGCAGTCCTTTTGCGAAGGGCGCCATTATGTTTTTGCTTCTTCCACCTTCTCAAGAGACTCGCGTGCGCTTCCCACATGTGTAATAGTCTCGAGTCAGCGGTAAACTCCTCCTGCTCGACTGGCACTTCTACCGTGGTATTATTTACATCCTCCTTGAGCGCCTGTACCCATGCATCCAGGTCATTAATTTTCCCGTTTACAGTGTCTGCTCAGTTTTTCCTAATTCTGTCCCAATCTGTAATTCTATGCCCCCTCACTTTGTCTTTATGCTTCGCAGCGCTTAACGTCGTGGAAATGATATAGTGATCACTTCCTATGGCTTTTCCCGTGTTAATCCACTTTGCAATACTGATGCCTCTAAAAAACGTAAGGTCTGGGGAGGTATCCATGCTTATGCTGTTGCCTATCCTCGTATGATCTTGTGGATTGTTTAACAGCGTTCATCGCAGATCCCGGGCAACTTGCCAAAGCCGATTGCCCTTTGGGCTGGCTCAAATATAACCCCACTCCGGGTGAGGCGCATTGAAATCTCCTACCACTATAAGCGGAGCGCGAGCTGCTATCCGTTGAGTTTGAATCAGGAGTTGTGGCAAGCCCAATCCCTTATCTTTTGGAGAACTATACACATTAAGTAAAAACAGACTCTTCTCATACTTTCGTTTAGGCAAAATCTCTAGCAGGACATAGTCTTCCCTGCTGCTATCTATGGAATGCTGAATGGCAGTGATGTTGCCATGGACTAGCACGGCTGTGGAGACGCGTGATACGCCCCTTGAATCAATTCCTGGCGCTGCAAATGCCTTAAATCCAGGTAATTTTACGGAACCACTAGCCTCCTGTTAGGCTATTATGTCTGGTTTACTGTCCAGATTTTGTACGTGCAACTGCAGGTTACCCCGCTTTTGACGAAAGCCCCTGCAGTTCCACTGCCAAACCTCAATTTGCTGGCGAGGCGCCATGATGAGACACCAGGTTGACTAATGGCACTTGGCCACCCACAGGAGGCAGTCTTGCCTCCAATAGAGTGTGAAGCTGCTGAAACATGCCCATGACCTGGGTTTAAGAATCCCTAAATTCAGTGGAGAGCATGCCGAGACGCTCCTCTATTGTGTCTCATCTGGCTTCGATCTTTTCGACTCGAGCCTCCAACTTATCCTGTCTTTTCCCTTGTTTGTCTACTTTATCCGCAAGTGTTGTTACATCCGACTTAGGACTAATGACCTTAAAAACAGGCTGTGGCATGTCTACTGGTTACGTTTCGGCTAATCGTTTTGTGTTAGCTACCTCATCCCCCGGCAGTGGTCGCTTCACTGTCCCCCGATTCTCCACTTCCATAGCTGCACTCTCCTGTACGTGAGCAGACGCCTCTTGCGTCGCTTTCTGTAGGCCTTGCACTGCTGGTGTTTGTGTCCCCTGCCGTTGGTCGTTTCTAAGTGTGCGTTCCATCTCTGCAATTCTGTTTTCCATTCTTTTAATCAAGTCTCACTGTCGCTGAACGAGTGCTGCTAACTCCCTCTCTCGAGCGGCTTCGTTCTGGGAGGCCATGCTTGACAAGCTCACCTTTTTGTTGGTGTCGCGTGCGCAGCTGTTGGTACTGGATGCTCGTCCACCATCTTGGCCGCCCCCGCGCCCTGGCAATGGCGGGAAGGAACTCGACCGGTCCCTGCTTTTGCTTGTGCCTTCTTTACCCATCGGTGACCGCTCCGTGGCCCTCGAGGACCGCTTATCGTTGCCAGCTTCGCTCTCTCTTTCGATGCTCTGCTGCCGGCCTGTCGGTGGCTTGCGAGCCAGGCGAAACTTGCAGTTCCGGCTCCCTGTGTGATGCGCACCATGGCACACGATGCAGTTCGGCGTGCACGTAGGTGGCTCTCCTTCTGGCGGGGCAGGATGGTCCTTCCCGCAACGGTGACATAGATTGCTCTTCGGACGATAGCAAACATCCGCTCGATGTCCAACTCGTCTGCAGTTGTAGCAGGTCTCGGCTAAATTTCTGTACGCGATCACAGCGTACAGACAGTTCCAGTAAGTAATCTGCCGGGGTATGCGTTTTCCCCCGAACGTAATCTGAATCGCGTTTGACTTTCCAAGAGGTCTCGCGTCCAGAATGTCTATGCCTTCATTCTTCTTCAGGAATCCCGCCCGAACTTCTTCCACTGGGCATCCATCATAAGCATTGTATATCACTCCCCGCACGGAGTTCTCCAACGGACCCACGAACGCCAAAGCCGGCAGGTCACGATCACCCAGCTTGAGCGTCTTCACAGTCGCATATGCCCCACTGCGATTTATGCACGGTGTGCTCTCCGTCAACTTGTTGTTTGTGCCATTAACCCGCACAATGTCTTCTTCCGCGGCAATCGCACTCGTTAGACGCGCTGCTGCTCTCAGTGCACATCTGAGTTCTCTCGCTGTCACAACACTCAAGTCCCAGTTTTGGGGCCTGTACACAACCTTGAAATCCGTGGCTGGCATCTTGAGAAACGGTCCGCGTTTCTTCCATACCGGCGCTTCCCCCCG
Source organism: Rhipicephalus annulatus (assembly GCA_013436015.1). NCBI lineage: Eukaryota > Metazoa > Arthropoda > Arachnida > Ixodida > Ixodidae > Rhipicephalus > Rhipicephalus annulatus. The sequence continues at coordinate 55,837 of WOVY01002969.1, forward strand.
CTTGACTTGCTGCGCTCCGTGCGTCTTGCGCTCGTCGCTGCCGGCCTGTGTCTCGCAAGGCTTACTCTTGGCGTTGTCGCCATGCTGAGTCTTCTTAAATCGGTCCTGTGCCTTCAGCACTGGAGCCCACTCTCCCGCTTCAAAATATTCGGGTGTTATAGTCTCCCCTTCAACGTAGTATTCCATCTTCAGCCTGTAGCGACGAGAGAAGAGAGACGTGAGATGACGTCGAAGGCGGCCGATGGGGCGGTGCCGATCTCGCCACTTTATTCCAGGCCTGAAGCGGAGCCACGTCGGCTACCAGCGTCCGCCACGCCAGGCGTGTCAGCTCGTTCTCCTCCTCGCGCAGATCGAGCTTGCATCAGCTGCGCGAGAGGCGCGGCGCAGTGATCAAGAAATGATGGCGATGATGATGGTACTACAGGGCTTCCCCCCTAGCGCTTTGCGCGATTCGAAGGCATATAAAAAAAAGAAAGAAATAGTGACAAAAGCTATATACATGAACGACAATCCATAAAGTGTTCATTTGGAAAGTCCAGGTTGTCAACGTTGATGGGCCATCGGTAAACAGAAGGTCTCTGGTGGGCGACTCTGGGAGAAGCGCAAGGGACGAAGGAGGAAGTGCCGGGTCGCTGTGGTAGCCGACAAGCGGGTCTCACGGTGACCTGGCCGGACAGGCCAAGAGTGGACCGTGTGTCGCGAGGTCATGCTGCCAACGTCGGCAGAGGGTCGGCAGTGCGGGCCCTGACGTTGGGGTCGACGCAACACAGACCTCAAAGTCGAGCGGCGTCTGACGTGCCGGCATAGACAGACGTGCCGACGCCCGCAGGAACGTGTCCCAACAATACCACCAAGTGCGCGGTGGGCAGTCGGGCACACGACCAGTGGTGGGACACCGCGTCGGACAGGCCGAGTAGGCGCCTGCGCCGTCTTCAGGGCCGTGACCGCAACCCGTGGCCGCGCAGCAGGGCGGCCCAAAAGTTGCCGCAATGTGTGACGCCAAGCACGCCGTCGTCGCCGACGTAGGGCAACGGGTGGCAGACACGGATAAGGCATGAGCGCCATCGCGGTTTTGACACACGAGCTGGCATTGTGGACACACGTCTGGCTGTTGCCGTCCGGAGGCAAAGGCTCCGGGGAATGGCGGTGGTGGAACCCAGCCAGCGTGGGCTCGCCCGGAGCACTGGACGGGACACCTGTGCTCGTGCAATGACCTCCGGCAGTCCGCGCACGAGGGCCGGCGTGCTGGTCTGCACAATTGATGGCCGCCTCCAGCCAACACCCCCCAGACTGCCCCACCGCAGGCGCTGCATGCCCGGTGAGCCCCGTTCGAAGCGGACCGGGCACGTCGTCCTCAAGCGCGTCAGTCACAGTCGCAGCGTCTTGGAAGCCTGGCCGTGGTTGATGGCTGGCGGCCTCAACCTCAGCTGTGGGAAACTGCGAGGACGATGGTGGTCGTTGCCGGCAGGACGTGCAGAACACTGAGGCTGGTCGACAGTCGCCTTCGGACATCGGGGATGATGTCAGTAGGCGCCGGCAGTCCACGAGGCCCTGAGCAGCAGGCACCGGTGTGCAGGGGAAACTGATGGCGTGGAGTGTCACAGCGGGCTCTGGTTCCACAGTGCGAGTGGTGCCGCGGGCCTCCACAGGCGCCGAGACAGGCGGGGAGTCTGCAGGAAGGTCAGCTGGCCCAGCCGAGGTCGTCATGGAGTCTGGTGGGGCCACGGTGTCACGTGCCGTCGCTTTCGTGGAAAACGTGCAGGTGGCAGGTACGTGTGATGAAGCTCCGCACGGGGGCTCTGAGGGAATGTACCTCTCGGAGGGAAGGTCAGTCGCAGTGGGGGAGTCTTCTACCTCGCGGTCGTGATCAGGTGCAGGAGTGGATGTTTCTGCGACCGGATCAGGTGTAGAAGTAGTCGAAGCCGGGGGTACCGAGGTAGCGGTCAATGGAGGGCTGCGGACCGGTTCGTACCTTGCTCTGCGACGCCTGGGAAACCTGCCTGGTGCGGGTAAACGGAAGCGGACAGTATGTGTTGCCGGTGCAGGCGAGCACCGCAGTGCAGAGGGCATCGTAAGGCTGCGGGCTGGTGCTTGAAGTGGCAGCGAGATGGCGCAACTCTACCGGAAGGGCGTCGAGAAGAATGGCGTGCATCAGCAGCTGGTCCGTGATGCCATTCACCGCAAGAACGGCGTCGAGCTGCATAAACCATACCTTGGGGTAGGTCGATTGGAACGGCGGCACTGGCGGGCAGAGTTGCGGGAACATGGCAGCGGGCCGTTCGGCGAAGGGCGTGTTCTCCGGGTCACCAATGTAGCGTGAGGTCACCAATGTAGCGGCGCGAGAAGAGAGACGTGAGATGACGTCGAAGGCGGCCGATGGGGCCGTGCCGATCTCGCCACTTTATTCCAGGCCTGAAGCGGAGCCACGTCGGCTACCAGCGTCCACCACGCCAGGCGTGTCAGCTCGTTCTCCTCCTCGCGCAGATCGAGCTTGCATCAGCTGCGCGAGAGGCGCGGCGCAGTGATCAAGAAATGATGGCAATTATGATGGTACTACAAGCCCAACAAGGCCCACGGTCACCGGGCGCAAGTCAGACGCCCGGCGACGCGGCCCAGGCTTCGCCTAGGAGATAGGCCTAGCCTTGCCACCGCGGGGTTGATAGTAAAATCTCGGAAACTCCGAAAACGGGGACAAACTTGCCTAAACGAGTGGTGTCCGTAGGTACAGGGCAACCTCCTGCAGACGAGCCCACTGACAGCAAGTCCAGAAAAAAGCGCGTCCGCCGATAGTCGGTCACCGGGCCAGAGCACATGCGAAACACGTCCGCACAGCGTCTCACTCCAGCCGCGTCTGCATAGCCGCGTTATCTTTTTATCAACTCAACACGTGCCCCCCGCATACGTGTTCGTGGGCGTTTGTCTTATTTCGAACAGGTTCTTTCGAACAGGAAATTTCCACTCACAAAGTCAACAAGGGTGCACACGCAGCACTCTTGAGCTGCTCGTTTCGCTTGTATCAAATATCGCAGATAAATAAAAGAAATGGCTCCATATCCACGGAGTGAATGATGGAGAGCGGGGCGAAGCATCCGTCCGTTCATTCGTTCTTGCTTCCGTCCGTCCATGCGTACGTCTGTGTGGCCGCCCGTGCATCCATCCGCCCGTCCGTGCACGCGTCTGTTCGTGCGTCCACACGTCAATCTGTGCGTCCGTCCCTGCGTTCGTCCATGCATCCACTCCTGCGTCCGTCCATGTGTCCATCCGTCCGTGCAGTCATCCGTGCGTCCGTCCATGCATCTGTCTGTGTCCGTTCGTCCACCTATTCAACACTCCAAGTACCACAATGTGGCATCTTTTCATTATATATTCCTCATATGGAAGCACCTCGATCCAGCGGACATTCCAAGGACTGAACGAGAGGAGGCATACGCACACTTTCTTACGGCTTGCGCTTCGTGTCTACTTCCCACATTTCACCGCCTCAAGTTCATGGTATATACTAGTTCACTGTTTTCATGGCACTGCGGCCCAACGCTCGCTAAACCTTTCTAAAACCAGGGAGGTTACGCCCAGCGAGTATAACGTAGCAACCCTTTCTTGTCAGATAGTGCTCAATGTACATGCCATTGGCTGCTAAGGGGGAATAAGAGACAGGAGAATTCGGCTTTTAGTTAACGAGCACGCTGCAATTTTTTTATTGTTCAACAACAGACAGAAGAAATCTCCCACCGGCACCACCTTGGAGGTCAAAATGTGAGACTGCTTACACACTACTACTACGACTACGAGGGACCAACGGGTGCTGCTCTAAGGAACTTCACCCCTAAACGTTACGCGCAGCAGGTTTTTCCCGATGTGGACATTCTCAAAAGTTGCATTGTAGAAAGAACGTATCTATTGCTACGTATGGCACGTTTTCAGGTGCTGCGTTAATTTTTTCAAAATGTCGATATTTATTCATTGGTTCCCCAGACGCCTGCCTAAGTCCCTTTTTTTGTCTTCAAAAAAGTGACTCCATTCGCATTATGGGGCTTGATTATACTCCCTACAGTATATCAGCCTCCTTGTGAGTTTCAGTAGTCGCAGGTGTAAAACAACACGTCCAGGAAGCACAAGACTATGATTTACCATTGCTCGAAAAAAAGGTATTTAGCACAGACTGTGTTTTTCTGCCATGCATGGTACATATCTCATGTCGTACAGCCCCCATTACGAATCACTAGTTCGTTGCAATGCCTCATTGGATCATTTTTCTGGTCAGGTGTAACAGTGCTGGTTTGCCGAGCAGCCCTTGGACAACCGAGAAACTGCGGTGGATTCGCAATCCCATCCGTATCTGTTCTCTGCCGGTTTCTTTCCCTACGATTCTTACTTCGGTTGTTGCACGGTGATCAATGTACCGCGCGTGATCTTGCCTGCTATTTTTTAGGCACCAAGATACGCTATTTACTACCAGATGCACGGCTTAACTTTGTACCGCAAACAATTAACGTGCTTGCATTTTACTCAATGGCAGTAGCATTTTGTCGAAACGCGCAGCAGGTTTGTACCGATGTGGGCATTCTCGAAAGCCGCATTGTAGATATGATGGCGGCTCTTCTGCTTCTGCTGGTTCTTCCAGCCCGTCTAGCACGATCAAGGCATGTCTCGTAGAGCACAATAACGGCATCTTTTTTGCCTGGTCACCTCCGTGACTTCATGTGGCGTCTTGGATGGAGAGTATTCCCAACATGGGACAGACTGGACAGTACTCCCAACACGGGACCGATCTTTCACTTGTCCTAGCTGTCCGTTACAGGAGTCTAACCAGCATATGCCGCAGCAATGTGTCATTGCAAAGGTGTTTTGGAAAGCCGTTAACATGGGTTTTCTTGGCCCATGGGTGTTAATCGCTTTGTCACTTCTGGTCGCTGCTCACGTAGTCGCTTTGCACGCCTTCTAATAGCTGCGGGAGCCTTTTGTTTGTGGCGTAATAGGTGTGAGGCTGTTGCGGCAGGTCATCGTCGTCATGCTCTCTTTCCAATTCTGGAAGGCTTATACTCTGAACTTTTATCGTTTCTGTCGGAGGAAATATTTTTCCTTGAGGAGGAATAATTTCTACGACAATGGTCGTGCCGCTTTCTGTCCGTAGTCGACAGACGCGTTAAATTAGTCTTCCACCTGGCCTGGTTCCTATAGCCAGGTCACCTCTCAGTGTCTGATTAGTGCATGTAGTCTGTATTTCTATGTGTTTGTGTGTGCCCCGTATGGGTGCGAGTTCTTGTGCATACGTAGTTCATTCTAACGCTGTAAATTATGGAAATTGCACGAATATTCATACCTGTTGTATATACTTGCTAACATCTTCACCAAGTCTTGTAAATTTTGTACATATATTATCATGTACATTGTTCATATTGTGATTAGTGTATATATGTGGTGTATGTAGTCATTATTAACATGTGTTAGGAGTACCCTACGATCCTGGACACTTTTGTTCAAATGTGTCATGTATGTCGTGCTTTGTCAATTGTTTGTTATTGTGCTTGTTGTATAGACGCTCGTTTCATAGTGTTGTTGCGTAACACGATAGAATAAACGTTTTCGAAACCCACGGATGAATGCTTTTAGGGCCGGCTTTCTCCCAAAATTGAGTACTGGGTACTTGAAATGCTAAACACCTTTTTCTAAACACGTACACACTATGTACCTGGAACTTATACACTGTTTCATACATCAGGTTCTATGCCGTCGAAGCTGTGCAAGAAGTTCGGTCAGCAACATGTGCGACTGCGCTCGTCTCCCGTTTGACCTTCATCGTTGTAAACGCTGGCGCTCACTGAGAAGCGAAAACAAAGAGACGCTAAATGATCCAGAACGACTTATTTACAGTGGCAAATCGGGGCGTGCTTGTCTCCGACGCACAAAATATCTTCAGTTGTTTTGCTACGCTCAGAAAAAATGATACCATATGCGAGCTGAGAAACGTACTGTACCATCAGGGGCGAAACCCCTTACGCTGTGTCTCAGTCCTTTCTTCGTTGCCGTAGCCACCCGTTACTTCACAAATCCCTCAATGGGGAAGAGGCCGCTGACCTTCGAAAAATTCATACAGACGTATTTCCACATCTACTGCAGTCACACGCGATACATCCAATTCTTTATCCGGCCGTGTGTCCGTGGTGCGGCGGTAGGCCAACTGTATACCACATATTGTGAGGTGGGTGGGGGGAGGGGAGGTCGAAGCCAAACTACTTTACCAATTTTTTCGGCAAACCTCTAAAACCTACTGTGGAGCATCGGAAGGCACGTCTGACCAGCTCCGACCCAGGAGTTCAGCTCACACTTCTGAATATAGTCCGGTGGGCAGCTAAAGCCAGTGGAGCCCTGGACATAGTGTCCCAACCATAGAAGTTCTAAAATTCCTCGGTCTCTTTTCTTTTGAGTTAAGTACCACCCTCTCACATTGATCACTAGATGTCGCTGTGCTCTCGCAGTACGTATCAAAGGACTGTGGGACGCCTCGCGTTGGGTGCTCACGGGAAGACGACAAACGAGGCTGTAAAGGGCGATATGGGGTGGGCAGGTTTTGAGGCGAGGGAAGCGCAGAGCAAAATAAGGTTCGAAGAAAGGCTAAGAAATATGAAGGAGAGTAGATGGGCAGAGAAGGTGTTCCGTTATTTGTATAGGAAGAGCGTGGACACACAATGAAGAAAAAGAACTAGAAGACTCACTAGTAAATATACGGCTGGTACTGTAAGCCATATGTCAACAAAGAGCGTTAAGGGAAAAGTCAGGGAGGCGGAGAGGATTTAATGGATAACAGCTATGGAGAAAAAACCGGCTTTGAGTAACTACCGAAAGGGCAAAAATGAAATAAGGAGGGAGGCATTTTACGATAATTCAAGGGGAAGCGCTTTACTGTTTGAAGCGAGATCGGGTTGCCTTAGAACGCGTAGTTATAAAGCAAGATTCAGTAAAGAAGAAGAACAATGCACATGCTGCGGGAAAGATAAGGAAACGGCGGAGCATGTTCTGATTGAATGTGGAGATATCCACCCAGGTGTACGTTTGGGCACGAGCCTACAGGAAGCCTTGGGTTTTAGGGACAACAATGGAAAGCTGAACACACCCGCGATTGAAATAAGTAAGAGACGGTTAGAGTATTGGTGGCAGAAAATTAGAGAGAAAGGACAAAAATAAATATTGGAAAAATAAAATATGGACAGTGTGCCGTAAATGGCAGAGAACTTAAGCTGAAAATTTACCTTTTTTTCCATTAAGATATAATTTATCGAAGTAGAGGCATTAGGCCAACATCAAAAAAAAGTTTTTTTTTTGTCGAGCCTGGTGGCATACTTGTCACCACCCCGTTATAAAGGGGACGCTCATAGCATCCATCCATCCACGTAAGGTTATAACTAGGTGGTGTGGACACAGACAGACAGACACAGACAGACAGACAGACAGACAGACAGACAGACAGACAGACGCACGGACGCATGCATGGACGGAAGCAAGAGCGAACGGAATAACGCACGGAAGGACGTACGAACGGACGGACGGACAGACAGACGGATGTACGGATGGACAGACAAAAGCATGGATGCACGGACGGTTGGACAGATGGACGCTGGCCCCACTCATCATTATTCACTGCGTGAATATACTGCGTTTTTTTTGGATACCTAGTCGACGAGCAGGATGTGAGTGGTATTGATGTCGTTTAAAGGCACTGGCCCGCTCGATTTTCGTAATACGTAGGGAAAAAGCAGAATTTCTAGTAGCGCCATACTGAGTTATTAAAAAGAAGCAAGTCATCCTACTCACTATGCTTCTTGAATCCCCCCTCCACTCTTTCTTCTCTCTCTCCTCTCCTCCTTAAAAGGGCCCTGAAACACTTTTTCAAGTAACCATTAAATGAACTCATTGGAAGAGCTTATTGCCTCCCGAATTCGTTCACACAAGAATTTTAGGAAGCCGTCCAGTGCGAGTGTAGATACTAAGATTTGTCGCATGCTCTCATTGCATTCTCTCTCTATCGTCCCGACGAAAGCACTAGAAGCTAAGCAGGGAGGAATGACAGGCGCAAAGAAAATATGTCACCTGCGCCTCGTGAGCTTGAGCACTTTTTTTTTATTTTTGTTTCTTCGAATCCGCGGCTTTCTCAGTGTGATTGCACGCGCACGTGTGCGTGTACAAGTCGCGGCCTCTCACGGCGATTTTTGTAACGAGCGATCTTCAAATCAGCCAATGGCTGATATGTGGGCTTTTTACGAGTGTTTCTTTTTTGGCTTCTTCCGTGATTTGTCGAGAGAAGAAAATACAACTTTTAGCTGACTTTGATAATTCATTGCAAATTCCAAACCGTGCGCTGCGCTATAATATTTGGCTCACGGGTTTTCGGGAGCCGCTACTATCGACCGGCACCGTTTTCTAACCATGCTCAAAAAACTCACAGCAGATCCACGGAGTGAATGATGATGAGTGGGGCGTAGCGTCCGTCAGCCCGTTCGTTAATCTGTCCATCCTTTTGTTCTTGCTTCCAACCGTCCGCGCGACCATCCATGCTTTGTGTTTAGAGAAGTGTATTTTCACAGACAGTGAACATCAATTACAATCCAACAGAACATTGCGACAGAACACTACATCCACAGACACACCAAAAGTTGTTACAAAAAGATATGTTTACATAAGTAAACGGAACACAACATACACAACTACACAGGAATTGTTACAAAAACAATGTCTACATATGCACAATACATGGTAAACGAAGAACACACAAATAATATGTCGAGATCTATGTGTCAGATATTACATATTATTTACAAGGTATTTGTACGAGTACTAAACAAAAATTAACCTAGCAATACCAGGCAGGCCTGAAAACAAGCCTTACACGTCTCTCACAGACGAACATAAAACGGCATGACTAGTGTGGGTGTGGGTGAGGAGGAATTCCTCCTCACCCAGAAAAAAGAGTTTCTCCGACAAAACAGATAGTATTTCTTTGTACAGTCGCTCCAAAATTGGGAAGAGAGCCCGGCGGCGACTACCTGCTGCAACAGCTTCACAACGTTTACGCCAAAGACAGTAGGCACCAGCAACCACCGGTGGCTACGTACTACTACATACATACAAGGGATGGACAGACCCACGCCTTAAGAAGCTTCGCCCTTAAAAGTGTTGCAGGGCCCCTTTATGTGGTAACGTACGTGTTTTTTGTTCTGTAGTTTCTCAGTAGCACACAGTGCTTTATTAAAGTCTGAGTAAACTTGCGTCAAGTGTTTGTATAAGCTATACAGATGCAATTTCGAAGTTCTTAGTGTATAATTGCCTCTAGTTTTTGTGCATACTAGTGCCATAAACTTTCCTTTATCGCGCCATGAGCGGTGGGGACGGTGTTCCAGCAGCGCCTGCACCGAAAGTGGTCAATCGTCCAGTAGTCGCAACACGTTCGAAATTTTCTCCTCCCAAAGGTAAATCGAGAGAAATTTATAGTGTCGTTAGGCGATCCCGTCACCAAATTCATAAGCACAAACTGAAAGCAAAAAATGGTGAACGTGAGCCATTGCCCATGAAAACAACAGCATCGCCGTCCACGATTCGGTTATTTTCATGGGCAATGGCTCACGTACGTGAATTCCAAAGCAGGTCTATCGACTCAAGCACTAACGGCCCACAGTATCTCTACCATAGAAATAATACTCATATTTATTTCTTTCTTTATTTGTTATTTACTTGTTTATTTATTAGTTAGTTCACTATTTTTCTTTTTTCCTCTTGCTCTGTTTCTTTCTTTTTAATTTTTTGGAGCTATACAAAGGTTTCGTAGCAACCAAGGAGGTTTTCAAATTTTCTTCGCCGCAACCAATCAAGCGACAGAGCCAAGTGCTTCTTAAACAGCACATAGCAAACGGACGATTATTCCAAGAAACTCATTTAACGTCAACGCAACGAGAAGTGAAGTGAAGTTCTTTTTCCAAAGAAACTCACAAGTCACAGTGCATATATTGCGTTTCAGTTAGCACACCATGCAATGTCCAGCGTGCAACTAATCCTTCAGGTTGAGAAACACCATGGCACGTTACAATTTATAGCGTCCACCCTCTACTCGTTCTTTGATGTCGAGAGCATCCACCACTGCCGTAGTTTGTCAAGGCTGCCTGGTATTAGGAAAGCCAGCGCCACGGGTGCCTCTCCACGAAATTGCGAAATCAGTGAGAACATTCATGGCGAACTCCACAAAGCTTGGCGTCCGCCTGTCACTGAACTTGAGTGCCGGCTTGTCTTCATCAAGCTGCTTGCACAACGCTGTTCATTTAGCGAAGGGTCGAGTAGGAAGAGCTGAGGTTTGAATAGGACAAACGTCTTTAAGAAGAGAATCCAGTCAACAAAGAGTTAGATTGTAATTGTGCAGTGTTACACTTAAACTGAGTGGTGCATTCTGTCGGGGAGCTTAGATGCATTTTCATTAGAAGCACGCGCCTGTGCAGACTTTCCTTGACGCGTCACTTTAAGACAGGAGGCCGTGCGGACGTTGTCACTTCAGGAAAAGAGACTATACGCAAATACTTCTGACTTTCAATCGACCGGATTCATACAACTCGGCACACCGGCTTGCTTTCTTCAGCGAAAGTTCGTTTCGCAAGAAGCAGCGATAGAGCGCTGGGGCGATATCTAGAAACCGTCGCAGTTAGCCCATGAAAAAATGTAGTTCATGTGCTTTAATAACACTTGCTATCGTAACTTCAAGGATACATTGCTGCTGAAGAGCACAGAGTGTGAGAATAGCCGGTAAATCTGAACATTTCTGTGTTTTTATAACACTAGGTAGAAAGAACGTGTTTGAAGAAATGGGTAGACAAAATGTAATAAAATCGTGGTCACTTTGCCCACATTCTTTAAGGGACTTGCACATTTCAACTACATGTCAACAGCGTTGTCTATGCCGGCAACAAGCAAGAGGCGTCCATGAACTTGCTCGTTTGTCATACAATATTTTGGGTCACACAATACTCTCTCTCACTTACTATCGCATAGAACACAAGAACCACGGCAACGTTGAAGAAAACATGTTTCGAGTCTGGACCATAGATGCACGTGACACCACTTTGTCACGCGCACAGTACGGTGTGCCTGCATGCAAATATCCGTGCTTCCGTGGCTGCATGGCTTATGTCGACAATGCCTGCTCTCTTGGGACGCATAAATCCTGCGTTATTACTGAGGGCAAAGGACAACGCTGTCTTCGAGTTTTCCTTCGTGGAGAGAACATTTTAGCCATCGCACTAGGTGGTACGTGCCGCACGGTCGTTCACAGATGTCGTTGTGAGCGTGGAAATTGCCACGGCGCGTTAGGTTAGGGCATTGACAAAACGAGCGTAGCTCTAAATATTCATAACCTATAAAAATGTGCGTTATGTACAGAGGCAGTCCCGTGACGTGTTTAGGGTAGAACTACTTACAGTAAAGCGTTAGGTGCTTCAAATATGAGCAGTTCCCTTTAGTTACTTTAAGCACCTCGGAAGTAATTTTTCGGGTTGTTGTCGTTGTTACTATGGATATCTGTATAGATTTTGAGTCCAGTATGCCATGTACTTGCATATTTACAGAGGATCCGTTACCCGGGAAATCGTCCTCCGAACATTTACAACTTCAAAACTATGTACATTTGATGTCACATTTCACTTTTTTTTTCGCATGGACTTACCATGACATAGCTAAGTTCCTCCTGACTGTCCCGTTCTAAGCCGTAAGCTTCGCGCATGTGTGTGCTCATTTTTTATTTTTTATCTTATCCTTCTGAAAGCCTGCCAAGACGAAATAAGTCGCGTCTACTTACCAGTATGTGGAGTTGTGAAACTAAAATTAGCAGCTAAAACTTCTCTTGAATATGCTGAACCAAAACGCTTCTCTTATAAATGTATTGTACATAGAGCATTCCGTGTAATAATTCATGGCCTGAAAATCGCATTATGCACAAACATTTATCATGTAAATTCACTATACCCGCCAGTTTAGGGGGGAAAACCGGGAAGCACAACAACGTAGCTCTAATTAAGGTTGCGTAGCAGCGCTTATACTTCGTACGTTTGTACCACAAAATAAAGCTCAAAGTTCTGTGTTAATGACACACATTTCAGCTTCAGTGTTTCCTTTAACGTTGATGTTTGTCTTAGAACAAGCATTTTGTCGTTGTTGTTGTCGTTGGTGGTGGCGGTGATGGTGGTGGTGGTCCTTCTTCCCTTGCATCGTTGTCTCCTTCGACCGTTGTCCTTCTCCTTCCCTTGCATTATCTCGTACGTACTCGGGACCCTTGGCTTGCCAACGTAACTTGATTAGCAGCCCTTTGTTGGGCTAACTGTCGCATTCTTCATTTTTAGCAGACTAATTTGGAGTAGTGGGATTTGCTCAATTTGGTTTGGTGGTGTTTTTTTTTTTTTTGCTGCAAAACTTATGAAATGGAGCAGCCGAAGAGATGTAGACCTCTAAATGTCTTCCAGAAATCAAACCAAAACAAAACAGCTTTATCACAGCAGGCTCTGGCTGAAGCTGTTTAGCGAGCGGTTGTTTGAAGTGCCGAATGTGTTGGCACTTCCTATAGGACATTCGCACACTCCTGACGTATGGTTTACATTCTAGTGTCTCGCTTGTTACAAAAAAAAACGAAGCTTGTACTGTGTCGCGCAAGGCTTGAAGCTGTGAAGCTGGACCATTCTGAATTTTTCTTTCGTTGCTTCTAGGTTGTTCGTAGGCTTTATCTAGGTGACGCTCACGGTTGTTTCTACATAGGTTCCTTCTGAGCGCAGACTGCTTCTAGTGAAACCACCGATAGTCACAGATGCAACAAGGACGTCCGCACTCTGAAGACAGAAACTCGCGCATAAACTGAGCTTTCCAGCTTCTTATAGATCTGGGCACGTTGTCGTTAGCGTAAGGCTTCCATCTCTTCGAGGTCTTCTCTCGGCCACCGTTGTCCTTCTCCTTCCCTTGCATTCTCTTGTACGTTCTCGGGTCCCTCGGCTTGCCAACGTCGCCTGATTAGCAGCCCTTTGTTGGGCTAACTGTCGCATTCTTCATCTTTAGCAGACGAATTTGGAATAATGGGATTTAGTTAATTCATTTAGTACATACCAGTTTATCATTACGATGATAGTTGTTGTACACACTTGTACACACCGACGTTATCGCAGCCGGCTTCAGCAGATTCGCTGTTAACGTGCTCGAGCCATCGTATCTCCTTACATTTTAATTTTTATGGTTCTGGCCGTTTAAAAACACGAACAATTTAATTTACAATATTTGCGTAGCTTTCTGGGGAGTTACTGCTGCGAATTTTCTGTTGGCTATATATACGCGACGGCGCCTCTCCATTTTTTTTTTTGGGGGGGGGGGGGATATTCAAATGCTTAACAAAAAGGGACATCAAATGGGATCCCGAGGAACACAACAGGCAAGAGTTCCCTTTTTTATTTTTTTAGCTCGGGGCTCGAACTCCCCGGATGTCTTCTGTGTGGCGCTGTTATTAATCTATACCTGCAACCCAAGCCAAGACGCCTTTGTATTGCATAGACAGCTGATCGGGGCGCCTAGACGAAACCCAATACTCACGGCCTATAACCTCCTGTATACCACGGCGACAAAATCACTGTTTATCAATGTGTGCTGTTGTAACCAATAGTTGCTAGCGGTCGCAACAAGAGCACCTCCATTTACTCTGCCTTTCCCATCCCTACGTGTCACTATCAGCGCACTGGAGGTAAACCGCCACAGGTTCTAAGGAAAACAAATGAAGAGATTAGCGCGTCGTTGTAACTACCTTTCTCATGGAGGTCACCTCAACAACGATGCGTGGGGGGTGAGGGATTGGGAGTGAAATAAACAGGAATACAGGAGAGAGAGGAGAAGAGAGGAGGTAGAATTCCCCTTCAGAACTGCCTCGCGCGTGCGCCGCATCTGAGCCGAGGGAAAACCGCATTTAACGACTAGTTCATTTTATGTAACATAATAGCGAGCAGATTCTGAGCGTCGTACGCTCACCTTTTTTTTTTCGCGGATGTGATAACGAAAAGGCTAGCGCCCCGTAAAGATATGAGGAATCCCTTTGCTCTGACTATTGATGTTTTTTTACAGAACATATTTGCTATATCCAGGGCCTGTGTGCTTCGAGTTATCGATTTACTCTCTCTCGCGATGCCATTGGTTGGCATCCTAGTTAGCTCTACTGGTAAAACTACCACCCCGTATAGGCGTTTGTTTCAAGTACGGTCGGCTGTGATTTACACTAGATCAAATATTACCTTTAACGACCCGTTTCTTGTCAATATCGCCTGGATGGTCTCGAGCGACTGCGCAAACAAGTCGTTATACTGGAATATTTGACATCGCGTGTGAATTCTAGGGCACTGTGCATCGATTTACTATAGTTTTCTTGCAACAAACGCCTATTCGTGAAGTTCCGGAAGTGCTTACACAGGCCACGTGGTGGCTGTCTAAACATGAGTTTTACACGGCAGCTTCACAACCTTACAGACGGAAAAAGTTCCGCGCAATGCTGATACTTTTTTTTTTTCAGAGCATGATATAACAACACGACGCGTCTCTTGCCGGGCCGGCCGATCTCTGATCGCGTGTTCCTGGTCTCGCACGGCACTCGCTCGTATATCAATGTCCTCGCCGAGATTTCCAAAATAGATGTTTTCTCCGAGCGCAAGCCGACAGCTGCGCTCGTCGCACGCCCGATGCATCACGAACTCTTTCCAAGCTGAACTAGGGGTGGCATCCGTCAATTTCGTGGATCGATGGGTATATCTATAGACGCGTCTACAAGGAATGTCCGTTTTTGCTCAATCTGAAAGCACGTCTGCGGGCGCTCATTCCAGGTTCTCAACTTGAGAGAGTTGAAAATACGCTGAAGCCCAACTCACCTAAAGTTTGAGTGTGGAAAGTTAGCACTTGAGATATGACTGCAAAAATATGTTCCAGTGTCCTATACACTGCGTCCCTAAATGCATTTTCATTATCCAACTTTAATCACTGTGGAATAGTCGGTTCAATAGTCCAACATCGAGCCCGCGATCGGTGATTCAGCACTGAATGCACAGCAGTTGCGAAAAAACGCGACACTTTGGCCATTGCGTTCTCGGTCAGGCCACCTGCAATGCTAAAGTTCTCGTAATATTCAGTGATTAACGAGACTTTCTTTTAACTTGTACAAGTTCTGTTCAACCTCATCACGAAAACTGATTGACTGGTAGGTGGGGTTTAACGTCCAAAACCACCATATGATTATGAGAAACGCTGTTGTGGAGGGCTCCGGAAATATCCATCCCGGAAACTGCATTTACTAATTTTTCTTCATGTGCTATGCAAGTGATGTACGGTATAAGCCACTGCTTCAGTTTATGTTTCAGCCCTTCGCCTGTTTTTAGCTCCCGCTTTAATCGTGTCTAGCCCCGTGGCAAGACTACGCAACATCAAGTTGAGCTACCTTAACTCTAAAAAGACGCGATCAACAGCGGTGGTGATGTGAAGTCACCGATGCATGAAATAGCCCAACTGCGCAATCTAAACTTAGCTTGCTTGTATATCTACCTTTTCATTGTCTCATCTATCTATATATCTATCTATCTACATGTATGTATGTATGCATGTATGTATGTATGTATGTATGTATGTAATGTATGTATGTATGTATGTATGTATGTATGTATGTATGTATGTATGTATGTATGTATGTATGTATGTATGTATGTATGTATGTATGTTGATTGACTCGTAGGGTTTAACGTCCCAAAACCACCATATGATTATGAGAGACGCCGTAGTGGAGGGCTCCGGAATTTTAGGCCACCTGGGGTTCTTTAACGTGCACCCAAATCTGAGTACACGGACCTACAACATTTCCGCCTGTATGTATGTATGTATGTATGTATGTATGTATGTATGTATGTATGTATGTATGTATGTATGTATGTATGTATGTATGTATGTATGTATGTATGTATGTATGTATGTATGTATGTATGTATGTATGTATGTATGTATGTATGTATGTATGTATGTATGTATGCATGTATGTATGTATGCATGCATGTATGTATGTGTGTCTCGTTAAGCAGTTACACCAGTCTACGATACGAATCCAGCATCATAGCTTCCATAAAGATTGCGCCATCCACATTACGGACGATATGATTATTTACAAGGACGCATACGGAAACGTTGTTAAACTATTCGTGATATTGATCTGCGGACACTACGGCAGTTGTGCTTACGATGCGAGCACGAATAAACGTGCTACAACTATAGGCATACAAGGCCTTTGACCTGAGCAGTTTTTATTGTACAGCGCTCACAAAGTACACGCCTGAGCAATTTATGACTAAATAAACACTATTTTAATGACTGCGTGCTGTATATTATAGTTTCCTAAAATTAACTAGAGGGGACTTTGTCGCAGCGATCATTCAGCGACCATGGGAATGATAGGTAGTACACACATTATTTACCTAGTCTTCGTACTTGCGGGCAGCGAATCATACTTGTGGCTTCGTTTATTGCTGTGTTTTGGTTTGGTTTTGAAAGAATGATTCAACCTTTTTGAACGTCGTGGCCCGATTTGGAAAGGTAAGTCTAAAAGAATAAGGTGCTGAAGCGCAACCACTGATCATTTGCTGATTTTTGTTTCATGAGAAAACAGCTCCAAGCCACACGAAGACACCCAGAGCCAAAAGCAGGCCAGAAGTACAATGATAAGACAAATGTGTGTACTACCCAACATTCCCATGCACACTGAAACGCTGTGCGTTGCAGCTCCCATAGACACTAGCACCAGAGTTCCCTCTAAAGTATATTAGAAAACTCTATGTTGTATATCCTTTCATTTGTACGCATGCTCTTGCCCTCGGATAGCATATACGTGCGAACAGACTATGCGTTTAGGAAGCTTCACGCACACTTGCTTCATCAAGTATGAACGAATTCTTCCCGCTCATTATCTTTGTTGAATCCCGCGGGAAAGTGGCAGGAGGCCCAGTTCACGAAACTACTTGCTGGATCAGGTTAGGCGCTTAATATTTGAAAGCGTGACGAGGTTAGCCAGCTCAAAATTCTCATTGGTTGCGCTTGTGGCCTTGAACAACAGCCTTCTCGCGTGAATCTCGATACAAGAGTTGTCCAACTGCGGCCTTCTGTTTAATAGAAATAATTTTAAAATGTAAAACGCTATGAGCAAACCACCATGAATAAATAATACTCGCATCGCGCTGTTGGCTGCTGTTGTCATCGTCGTCACTGTGTGGGCTCATAATTTCTCAAATATGTTTGTTGTAGCTTGCACGGTGTCGCCAGTTCTCGTTTACATTCTTCTTAGATTGTATGTATACGTAGCATCGCGGTTAGATTGCTTCATCCTCTCGAAAACGGGAAAAAGAAAAAAAATAGTAGCTCTTTCTCTATAAAAAAATTGGGCAATCGAGGCTTTGAATATGCGTGCCCATACGCATGCGGGGGGTGAAATCACCCCTCCAGCCACCTATTAATGAGGGCGCACACAGTCCGCCCCGCATACTTACATAGTAGGAGGGGGGATCGCAAAGCACCTTCACGCCCCCTGAAAAGGAACCTTGTGCATGTCAACGTGCGTGCCTAACCAACCATTTTTCCTCTCCTCCTTTTCTTTTTATTGCATTGCGCAATGCTCTCCCCAAACTATTCCCTACCTCTATGACGGGAACTGAACCATCACCCACGTGCTCGGCAGCCCTACAATTTATGCTGCCAGGCAACGACCAAGGTCATGCGGAATGAAATGCAAGAACGAAAGACAACGGCGAAATGTGGCAACCTGATGCAACAAGTGCCCTTGAAAAACGAAATGATTTCCATATTAGAAACGCCTGATCACCGATGAGACAACGATGGGGAGATCATGAGCTATTCGAAAACGCTGCGTAGCCGTCACGTGGTTTTGACGGTAAAGAATGCTGTGCAGCAAGACTCGCAATTACGGAGCTCTTCATGTTGGCGAATTTTAATTGCTAGTGGCGGGAAAAATCTAAACTCAAAATACAAGCGACACTCGCTGCACCATGATAGCGGCAAGAACAGTTGTCGGCTATGCAATATTTTACGATCGATTGAAAGCAACGCCTTTCAAACCTCACACATCAATCATTACAGCGTTATCGCTGGTGATCGCGTAAGATCTCGAATAAATTTGACTGTTCGAATAATGCCACACAATCACGAAGAGAATAATAATTTTAAAAATTCGCTCCGTATCTGCATGTTACACCGCAAATGTCATCGAAAGACGATGATCTTGCGTCTGGAGAGAGGGAACAAAACGTTTATTTGATGTTCTGCGCAAGAAAATCGGTGAATAGAATTTTAGAGCCGCTGCGTTAGAGTGCCTCGAGCGGGCAGCTAAGGCGAACGAGCGCATCAAGTCACGTCACACGTGATACTCGAGTGCTATCTGGCAGTTATTCTGGAAAACGGGGCACGCGCCATGCGCACTCGTCTCTAAGGTGATAAGGTGTAGAACGCAAAGCGTTGCAACGCCAGCGCAGCGTGATAAACGCTACGGTCCTTAAAATAACTTATGTATGCGTTTTCTAATAAACAATAGACATACATAATATCAACATGTTGTTATGGTGCCTAATATATGCGCAATAATTGCTTTTTAATCGACAATCGCACAAGTATGAACTGTGAACCTTGCAATTTAGGTAGGCGCTGCAGGTGGGGTGGGCCATTTGGTGTATTTTTTGGTAACTTTGGAGCCGTTTAGGTTACCGTTAAGGGCGGAAAAACCGACAAATGTACAGACAGACACAGAAACCAAATTTTTTGAGCCGAAGGTACCCAAGAAAGACTATCATCTTTAAAGGAACAAGAAGAAGAACAACATTTGGGGTTTCCCGGCACTAAACGGCGATATGATTACGAGAAACGCTGTAGAGGAGAGCTCCGGGAATTCGGACCACCTGGGTTTCTTTAACGCGCACTGACGCCTTACAGTACGCGGGCCTCCACGATTCCACCTCCACCGAAATGCGACCACTGTGGGTGGAATTGAACCCACGACCTCCGTATCATAAGCCAAGTACGTTAACCGCTCTACATCAAGCACCGCCGTGGACTCTTAACAGTTGCGAAGAGTCTAAAGCATTGACGGTCTGCGCAGAGCATTTCTAACAGCCTTTGTGCGTCTAACCCATACAAAATAAACCCCACCGTTGTGGTCAAGTGGCTAAGGTACTCGGCTGCTGACCTGCAAGTCACGAGATCAAATCCCGGCAGTGGCGGTTGCATTTCCGATGAAGGTGGAAATGTTGTAGGCCCGTGTGCTCAAATTTGGGTGCATGTTAAAGAACCCCAGGAGGTCGAAATTTCCGGAGCACTCCACTACGGCGTCTCTCGTAATCATATAATGGTTTTGGTGCGTTAAACCCCACGTATCAATGAATCAATCAATCAAATAAAAATTAAACCGTAAACATGTCCGGCATTACAAATGCGCATGCAACTGGTGCATCTTGGAGTGATAATTGCCTATAGACAAATTTTCGTACAGCTAACAGTGTCAAGTTTTTTTGTGGACCATGCCGCCGCCTCCACCAGCGGAACTCGAAGAAGCTTCGCTAAAAAAGCGGCTTCGGGTTTTCTATTTCTGCATTCGCGTCACAGATCAAATGTAGACCTCTCAATTCAGATATTCAGTAAATAATTAGATGCGATATTCGAGCGAGGACGCCTCGAAGAAGACAGACCTAACGCGTTGTCGTACCAAACCAGTTCGCATTTAATTTCGTTTTATTTTACTGTACACGGCCTGTCATTTCTTTTTTCGCAGCTCTGATTTTGAACTTCTCTCTACAACAAGTTCTCAGAATATTCTCTGAAAGACCGAACGTTCTCTACGGCACAACTGGATGACCCCGTCCCCTTGTTTATGCGTTCATCTTCAAGCTATTATTCTTTATTTTGTTTTCTCGCGCTTCTCAAATCACTTTTTCATGTATGAAACACGCTTTTAGCCTTCCACACGTTAATTACATTACATAGTGGTCTCGACGCAACTGCGCAAAAGTCTAGCATTGTATGGCGTCGACCCAATTACGGAAGGAAGGAAGGAAGAAGTATGTTTATTTACAGAAAGGCAGAGAGGTCGGCCTGAGCGATAGTTTGCTCTAGCCTGCTACTCTACACTGGGGGAAGGGAAAGGGGAAAAGAAAGATTAATGGATGACGATGGTGAGATAGAGAGGTGAGTATGTAGTGTTCTTTCTAGCTGAGACACATTTTAGAGCCGCGCACATAGTCCAGTTGTTTCTAAAAAGGTAATAACTGCTCTTGTGACCACAGTTGCACTGTTGGTGTCTGGCCAAGGGCCCAACATGGTCTCATCAGTTAATGACCTACTGCGATATTGTTCAGTAGAAGAAATAAGTGTTTGTCGTTCACGTGCGTATGCTGGGCAGACACAAAATATGTGCTCAAGTGTTTCTGGCACATCACAGTGTTCACAATTAGGACCGGTGTCACTGCGACCGATGATATGTGCGTAACGTCTAGTGTACGCTACACCAAGACGAATGCGGTGGATCATACTTGTGAGTTGCCGTTTCAATTTAGGAGGCATGCGGAACCTCATTTCCGGGTCCCATTTGTGAAGTCGCTGGTGTCGCCGTTCCGGTTTGGTCCAGTGCTGAAGTGTGTAGCTGCGCATCACGCAGCGAAGCAGGGCGTTCGTGTCAGCTCGTGAAAACGCAATGCGTACTTCAGGGGCACTGCTTAAGGCATTTTTAGCTTGAGCGTCTGCCTCTTCGTTTCCCATCACGCCGCAATGAGCGGGAATCCACTGGAAAGTTATAAGATGGCCATTTGTTGAAGCAACCTGAATAAGTTCTGTGACTTCTATTGCCAAGCTGTAATATGGACCTTGCTTCGTGATGCAATTAATGGTTTGCAAAGCGGGTTTACCTATAAGCACTAAAGGCCTACGTAACATACATCTAGGAAGCTGCTTGTTACAGACGCATTTCATATACAAAGTTAGTTCATATTTGCTCTTCCTCTTTCTCTCCATTCACTTCGAGCTGGAAAGATTACCCCAACCAAGTCTAACCTCTGGGTAATCTTTCTATACAGATACAATATGTCCTATACTCTTTACCTCTTCATTGTTTATAGAACATTATCATTACAGTCGGTCATAGATTGGTATGCATTTTTATTCAGTTCACGATCAAAACCTCATGCTAAAGGTGAGCCCAAGTTTGGGAAGATAACACAACACTTCAGCCATGTATGCCGTTCTCATTGCATGGGTTAAATAGAACACATCGCGGAATGCACGTCTTGAATCGCGGACTTGGCAGCCAAGCGTTACGGTTTGCAATCAGCATAATAAGCCCCGCAATCAGGAAGCACCGATTGAGAACTCCCCCTTTGTTTGCGCAAAGAGGCGACCTGTGTCCCCCTGGGGACACGCAACTCCGAACCACTATTCCGAGGATTCAATACGCTTATTCTGAAAGGAAACTGTATTTCTGTGAGCGAACACGTTGGTAATTAGCTCGTTCTTTCCAAGATTGCTATGCTGCGAAGCTGCCCGCATGCAGGCGGACACATTTTCTGATCGTCTGGTACACGAGATTGAAGTCGTATGTTCCCCGCATCCTCTCCCACGTCACTCGCAAAGGTGCATGATTAGTCAATTGTACGCTTTAACTGTGTACAGGCTCCAAGTATAAAGAAACTATGAAGATAGTCAGACTTCGCATGCAGCATGTCCGTGGTTCAACCTTGTTTTTATGGTACAAAAAAAACAGTGCTATAAGTAAAAATTGCTTCGCCAGTTGTGAAAACTATTGTAAATGGCTTTGCATGCGTTGCAACACTGTCAAAGCGCATAAGACCAAGAAATCTCTATAAGCTTACTAAATGATAGCAGTGGATAGGCTCAGAATGTTTGGGCGTCGCTTTGCCTTTTTTTTACGAAAAGGCATTATAAGGCGTGCGCAATGTTTCTGCTGAATTCAAAATCCGTGCATCGGCACGCATTCTCTTCGTCCTCGTCTTCCTTTTCTCCTCCACACTGAGAACACTCAATTATTGGCCGATCCCCCACAGTGGATATGAGCTACAATTGAAGGGCAACAAAAACAAGAACATGAGCTGATTTGTCCGGCCGAGAATGCAATAACTGTTGGGCGGGTGAATGAGCACACATAAGGGGAGACAAAAGCAAGCAGAGAAAAAGGGGTAGCAAGACAGAGACAGAGAGAACAAAGAGAAAAAGATAGAGGGCGAGAGAATCAATACACCGAGACAGAGAGTGATGGATACATAAAGAACGAAAATATATAGCACCTCCCTCTAAAGGGATGACAAGGAGAGCATGGGTTCATTTAAGGTTCCGTTCATCACGGGCACATGGTGTCAATGTTAACTCGTCCTTGAATGTGGAGCACACCATGGGAGATGATTTAAACTCCAGGCAAACGTTTTTGAAGAGACCCGACGTTCCGGAACCGACTTGGTTCCTTCCTCCGGGAGACTGCAGGACTATACGTGGTGGTAGGGGATCGAAGAGGAAAAAAGGCACCTAATTTCTGCAGCTTGGTAGAGAGCATAGCGCAGTGACTCAGAACTACGTAGCAGCGGCGTCTTCAAAGCACTTGTGGGGTGGATAATGACCCCCCTCTCTCTTTTTCGTTCGGCCGTGTAGCGCAGTTCATGTGTGTACACTAAGGGCTCCGAGAGAGCGGTTGATGTTTTTGACTGTCCGCTGTATATGTCTCGACTCGAGTAGTAACCTTCTCCTCCAGTTCGTCTCACTTTCAAGGATGGTCGTTGCTTCGAAATTTATCCGGTGGTCCAACGGCTCAGCATGCTCGGCGACTGCGCTGCGCTCTTTGTAGAGCTTCCGCACATCGTTGGCGTGTTGCTCGAGTCGTTCCGGTAGGTTTTTCGTCTTGCCGATATACGAAGAACGGCACTCGGCGCACGGGATTTTGTACATGACACCGGGGGTCCTGTCCATTGTTGGCCGGACTTTCGGGCGGGGAAGGAGGCGGCCCAGCGTGTACGAATGCACGTGCGCGATACGAACCTCTTCCTTCTTGAAGATCCGCGCCAACATCTCACTGGTTCCCTGAACGCACGGAACCGGTACGCATTTCGGAGGGCTGCCAATTAATGCTGATTGGGGGTTTTCGTATCCTCTGTCGCTCTGCGCGGCAAGTGTTGGCTCGAATGAACAGAGGCCTTGTGGCAGGCGGGTTGGGAAGAATCAAATTGAAGCTAGCGGCCGGTGTTCGTTGGCGTCCTGTGAACGGAGAACTCCAGGCCGTTGCGCTTTCTTGCCACCTGGACGTCGAGAAACGGCATACAGTAGTCCCTTCCACACTCGACCATGAATTGTGTGGCTGGGTGCATGGAATTTAGATGCTGTCTGAAGTGTTCAATTTCAGACGTCTTCATGACGCAAGAGCAATCATCCATATAACGAAGAAAAAGCTTTGGTCAAGGCGAGAAGGAGCTGGGTGCTTCCTTTTCCGTGTACTTCATGGTCAGGTTTTCCATCGTGATGGAGATGTGACGTCTCCGCAAACACGGACTGAACCCCGCTCCTTTCGAGATGTGTGCGCTCGTTTCTCAAACCCACGCATAAAGGGCATTCCGGAGTTAAGTACCAGAAGGATTGTTTCTATTATCCTCACGGACTCCCCCGCGCAGACACGAGGACCGGGCGGCGCCTTGTCGTCTACAGACGATGTGACAGAGTACAATAATCGGCGCGCACCCTTCAGATCTGTGGCATGGGGGAGCAGCAGAACACCTTTTGTTGATTCGGGGAAAGCGACCTTTGCGGCAAGTGCCTGTGCCGGGTCAATTATGCCTTTCCGTCAGTCTCCGTGGCGCCAGGGCTCTTACTGCGTTCTGCGCGGATGGCCGCCCGCGACGGTGAACGACGAGGAAGCGGCGGCTACGGAGAATTTCGTGGGAGACACCGAGCTGCATAGAAACGTTGAGACTTGGTCTCGACATCGGCTCACCAAGTAACGGAAGCATCGAGACCATTGTTCGCCCGTAATTAAAGTGTCTTCGGACGGCGCGCCCATCACTCTCCCTGAAGCTTGAGTTTATACATTTTACTTGCTCGGCTTTGTTTGGGAGAGGGTGTTCTACTGGTGTAGGCCACGGGGGCGGCCGCCGAGGATAATACACTCCGGACAGAGAAGAAAATATGCTGCGTGGAGTGGCGGACTGGTTTTGGTGCCCCGGTAGGGCGGAGTCGGGTCCTACAAAAAGGGGACTACGAGACGAGCTTGAGGGTCCGAGATACGATGTGAGTGGTCCGAGGGATATGATGTGAAGAGTCGAAGGGAGTCAGAGAGATGATGCGATGAGCTCGAAATGGTAGAGAAGCTAAGATGGAAACCACTAAGAGGGACGACGTAGGCGACGATGACGAAGACGATGAAGACGGCGACGGAAGGAGACAGATCAGACCACGACGGAAAGAACCAACCTTCGACCCCGATTTGAACAACCAGCTCCGAGGCCCCCGTCGACATGGACCTTTCGTGAGACGGACTTTATGCACCTTATTTAGAGTAGCTTTGCGGGAAGGGAGGTGGCGAATTGAGACATTGCGCGGTTTTATTAATTAATGACTTTATCATTTGTGTCGGCCTGTGTTTACTTTGTATCGTCGCACCATTTTTTGTCAAAGTTATTTCCCTTATGTATCCTGTGTCGAATGTCGCGAGTGTTTAAATCATGTGTTATAAATTTTGTATTAAATTAAATGAATCGGCAAACAGAAACAGGTCGTAGCGTCTCTTACTTCCCGGCCCCAGCACGAATCCCTGTATGTAAGAAATGATTGAGACACGTAGTCAAGAGGGAACCGGATAGACAAGGGGTTGAGTGGTCTTCCCTCTCTTTGGTGATCGGTGGCGTAGCGGGGGACGTCTCAGAGATGGAAGCTCCCATTGCGGCTCCACTGTTCTGCCCGAAAATAGTTCCGTTGTAGGAGAAGTACGTACTAGATAGGCAGAATTCCAGAAGACGGCAGAACTAGTCGGCCGCCAAACAAGTCCTTTCCCTCAGTCTTGCGCCCCCCTCAAGCGCAGCACGGGCAGAGAAAACAGCTAAAGGCACTGGCCCATTGGTGAACAATGAAACGACGTCAAATGAGACCAGGCTCTCGTCATCGTCGATGCTCACATCTGACGCCAGCTGCACGAAGTGGCTGGAGTCAGGTTGTGAGTTGGTGTCTTTCGGGTTAAGGGGGCGAAGATTCGGGGTAGAAAATTCGGAAGGATTTGGCATGGAGGGGAAGTGAAGTCTACAATCGGTCGGAGGGGGACGTCAAGCATGTGAATCTTTGGTAGTCCATAAAAACTCGGTGCGTATCGGTTACGGCAGATTAGTCGCAGGTAAAGTGTTCTGAGATCCGGCTAATGCTTGAAAATTTTCGTGAGTAGCTTGTTTAGCTGTGTCTGGGTTAGCTTCGTTGAGTCCTTTTTTAGATTCGTGTATGTGTCCCCTTCTAAAAGAGCTAAAATCTTCCGATTGCAGCCCCCCGCTGTCCAACACCACCGTCGAATCGCCCTTGTCGGTGGGCAAGATGACGATGCTACGATCCCGTCAGAGTTCCCGAAGTGCCTCGTGCTACACTGCGGTAAAGTTCAGTTTTTTTTAAAGGGTAATTTCGAAAGGATCCCAATTGACTTCAGCCTAATTAGATAGATAGATTAGATAGATAGATTAGATAGATAGATTAGATAGATAGATTAGATAGATAGATTACATAGATAGATAGATTACATAGATAGATAGATTACATAGATAGATAGATGACATAGATAGATAGATTACATAGATAGATAGATGACATAGATAGATAGATACATAGATAGATAGATAGATAGATAGATACATAGATAGATAGATAGATAGATAGATAGATAGATAGATAGATAGATAGATAGATAGATAGATAGATAGATAGATAGATAGATAGATAGATAGATAGATAGATAGATAGATAGATAGATAGATAGATAGATAGATAGATAGATAGATAGATAGATAGATAGATAGATAGATAGATAGATAGATAGATAGATAGATAGATAGATAGATAGATAGATAGATAGATAGATAGATAGATAGATAGATAGATTATATAGATAGATAGATAGATAGATAGATAGATAGATAGATAGATAGATACGCTTATAGTCGCCGAAGCTCGCTAAGAAATGCTTCGAATTTAAAACCTACCGGAACGACTCAAGCAACACGCCAACGAAGTGCGGAAGCTCTACAAAGAGCGCAGCACAGTCGCCTAGCATGCTGAGACGTTGGATCGCCGAATAAATTTCGAAGCAACGACCGTCCTTGAAAGCGAGACGAACTGGAGGAGAAGGTTACTACTCTGAGTGGTGGCACATACAGCGGACCGCTCAAAACATCAACCGCTCTCTCGGAGCCCTTCCCCCAGTGCATACACAAGGACTGCGCTCCAAGGCAAAAAAGAAAGAGAGAGGGAGAAAAGTGGAGTCATCCCCGCGAGTGCTTTGATGACGCCGGTGCTACGTAGTCCGGCAGTTTCCCGTGAGGAAAGAACTAAGTCGGTTCCGAAACGTCGGGTTTGTTCAAAAACTCTTGGTTAAACTTGAAATCATCTCCCTGTTTTCATACCCAACCGGACAGATTTCTGTCGAATGTTTACATTCGAGCACTTCATGCATTCACCGTAGTTTCTTTTACTGTCACTCGGTTCGTACTTCTGTTGGGGAACATCACGCTGGTTCATCGCCACGCCACGCGGTAGCGCGTGTGTTCGACGCGCGTCTGCAGCATCTCGTTCCCCGACGTCATCACGTGATTGGTGAGAGAGTGTAAGGGGAGAGGCCACAGCTTATTACCCAGCCCCTTACACAGGCTGGAACGTGCTAGCGCGTGAGCGGGTTCTGGCAGTGCTTGGACCAACTGCTGCGCATGCGCAGTAAAAGTGATCATGCAGCACACCACCGGATTGAACTCCGCCATAGGCTGCTTCGCATCTAAAAAGGAAAAAGAAAGAGGAAAGGATAGAAAGGCAGAGGAGATAGAGTGAGAGAATTTCACAAAAAAAGCATACAGAAAAGCGGATAGCAAAAGATGATAGAGAAACTATAGCCATGTATAGTAAAGTATACAATATAGCATGTGTTGCGAACGGGGGGATTAGGAAGAGCATCTCCTGCTCAACCACAGTTTCTGTCGTTGCACGACTACAGGACAGCTGCTTCTCCCAGCCCCTTCTTTTTCTGCGCCCCCGGTAACATGCATACATATGTGCGTAGCAGAACCACTGCGTCAGACTGCATCTAGTTAAGGCCGGTTTTTCTATACGCCCACTTTGGCCGGTTGAGAGTAAAATGAGGGCCTCCGGCGGGTTTTTCGGGCGTTTGCTTGAAGGGGTCAAATTGTGACACTATTTCTATTACTCTAAAGAAATAATTGAAAAGCGGTCGGAAAGAAAACCCTTAGTATGAATCGTACGCGGTGGTCGTCGCCAACAAAGCTTTGGTTCCTATGCCACCGTTATGTGAACCTCAAACGTGATGAAAAAAATGCCGCTTAGGTAACTGACGTATTTATGAAACAGTATACAGCTGAAACTATATGCATGTATATTGTAACGGGAGTATTTATAAGTTAACGCCGGTTGGGCTGACACTGCACACAGCACGCAAGGATGCAGGACAACAGGGCAGATCAGACACAGCCCCACAACAACGTCGTCGCAATACCTTCTGTGTCATTTCAGCGCCCGTGCTGAGGTACCTTTCTACACCCGTGACACTACCCCGGGCGGCAAAGCACCGTCCCGGTGCCTGCTGTTATTAGACGGGGGGGTCACTGGGATAGGGCTTCAGGTGACACACATGCACATTGTCACTTCTGGATGTAACAGTTGTCCTGCATCCTTGCATACTGTGTGCAGTGTTAGCCCAACCGGCGTTGACTTATTAAATACACCCCGTTACTATATCATAGATCAGAAGGTCTTAACAATCTGAGTTCGCTCATATAACAGACGCGGTTATTTATTTATTTATTCATTTATTTTTTATTTATTTATTACCTAATTGATTTACCGTGCTTTGTTAAATTGAGAAATATACAGTAAATATAAACATAAACAGGAAAAAAAATAGTCATTTCAACTAATACAGAAAATTCCAAAGCTTTTGGTTGTGTTCGCACTCAAAGCTCCAGCTCACTTCTCACCTAACAATATTTAGTTAAAGCATTTTCACGTTCGAGGCATTTTGATGTTACAGGGTAGCCTGCCAAGAGATGTCTACGCCTCTCTCCCTCTGATACCGTTTTTAGGCATGTTGAGCCAATCACCCCACCCCCTTCCATTTCTAAGCTATTTGTACTCGCTGAACTGCAAGTCATTTCCAATGCATTGACCCATGCACACTGTCACACAGAACATCAGAAGTGCTGCATACGCAAGTGGTTCAAGCCTTTCTACCGGCACCGATGGACCACCTTTAGCCGAGTGCACATCATACTGGCAATTAACTCTGCTGCACACTGTTCCCGCGAGCTGTGTTACTGACGCTTCCAAAGAACATTTGTTGTTTCCCCCGGCTTACCCCAGCTCCAAGGCTTGCGTTTCTGAGCACAAGGCTTCTTCTTGATAAGGGCCTGCCTATGTGATCAGCTACGCTTGCACCCGTGCTGCACTGCACTGTGTGAAAGAACATGATAATTGTTGGGATTTGGCGTCCCAAAACCAAGCTATGATTTTAAGGGACGCCGTCGTGTGTGTGTGTGGCGGTGGTGGGTTGGGGGGAGGGCTCCATGAATTTCGGCTATCTGGTGTTCTTAACGTGAACCTAAATCCAAGTGGTCGAGCCTCTAGCCTTGTGTATCCATCGCAACGCGGCCAACACGGTTTGCATTCGATCTCAAGAGTTTCGGGTCACCAGTCGAGCACCACCACCCAGCGCTGTGTGAATAAAATGTCCACGCACAAAACTCTTTGTACTCACTGAAGGGACAAAGCTGAAAACCATGTGTCGTGTGAACATGTTAAAGGAAACGTGACGAAAGCCATCACTATTCGGCGCGGTGTGGATATAGGGAGAGCAGGGCCATTATTTATAAAGTGCTATTCATAAGGAACGCCGAAACGGCGTGCACCAACGTAATTGCAGCCCGTAATGGTCCATAAAGAAAGGTTAGGCATTTGCCATTCACGCTTGGCTCACCATCTTGTACGCATATAAATGGCCGCTTTGCCGCTCGGACGTAGCTCGCTCATTTCATGAAATCTGGGAATGTTGTTACTTAGCGCTTCTCATTGTTACGTGACTGCTTGTCTTAAACTGTGTTTCCCTTCACCCTTTATTTTTTCATTAATGTTTACACGACTTTGAAGAACGTGCTGGGAAGGTTTCTTAATGCAGCGAATTCTCGTTTTTATTGCTCATACATTCAGGAAAAAGAAGTGCTGCAGTTTTTGGTGAACTAAGCGAAAACTGCAGGACTAAGCAAAATCAATGTGCCGCATTGTTTGCGTTTCTCCTCCAAAAAAGTTTGCCATGGTACCTTCTATTACACCCATAGATGCTTCTAGTATTCTCGCATATCATCTAAATGTTTGCATTAAATTCCCGGTATATCAAGAGTTATACTCGCCAAACTGGAAAGCGCATGAAGTTTTCAATTTTTGACGAAACCCCACATTTCCACACGTGTTGAAAGATCTTACCAATCAGATATCACACAATTCACTTTTCAAAGTTGGGACGGAAGCCATAGCGTCTTTGGGATGTGCACGTCAGGGTGCTCCGTCAGCTGCTGTGCTTTCAAGAATAAGAAGTAGCCCTTGTCTTATTTGTGCAACAAGATCTCCTTGTATCTCGCCATCAATATTATAAGAAACTAGCACGATTTAAGGGCTCAGACATCATTAACTGTTAACGTAAATGAACCACGGTCCAGAGACTACCTGAGCATTGCACAAAAGGCATACGTAGCTACGCGTCTTTTTTTTGAAACAGATAATGATAGAGCACTTCAAATTCCTCCTATTTATGATTACTCAGGAAAACATCAACTTGGCACAGTTGGCATTTACTGTACGACATGTTTACTGCCACAAAAATACAATGACAGCGATAGCAATACAAGCGAATATAGGAACGATCTCTGATAGTGTCGCAAACGTTGTTCTCCTATGGTGGTAACAAAAGTGCTTCCTTCATTTTTTGCAATTACGAATTTGATCACTGTTTCTGAAATATGAAAAAAAGAAATAGTCGAAAACTGAAAATGTATACAAAACTAAGCACGTAACCTTTTTGTAAACAAACATTTTGACGAAGTGTGCTCTCTCTCTCTCTCTATTTTTTTTCCTTCTCGTGCGAGCATGCGCAGGCGAAAAGGAAAAGAAGCGCAATTTAGAGAGAATTTATTTGCACTGCTTTTCAAAATTGTTATATTCTGCAGTGTGTGTTCACCAGACCCGAATTCTAGCTTGTTTGAAATGACAACTTTTCAGCAATATCCTGTCAGAACTTGTTTTTTTAGTGCACATCGGGCGCATAAAGGTGAAGCCAACATCTCAGACACCTGAGCTACGAGTTTTCCGACTTCAAGACTCAAACAGAGCTTCAAGAAGCTTTTGCCGTAGACGTCACAAAAGTGCAGAAACGCCCACGCACAATCAATAAGACCGAAGAAAGAATGGAACCAGTCTGTCGCATTCTGTTTTACCGAGGCACTTAAAACAAAAACTACTACACGAGTTAGAATTAGCGATGAGGCTGTAGACCATGAGTTAGTGCGGGCGCTCGCAAAATCAGCGAATTCCTCTCGATGTGTTGTCGTTTTACTTTTTTTTGTCAAAGTTCAGGCCCTTCGGTGCTTTCAACCGTAGATCAAAGAGAGTTGGCGTGTTCCTCATTTACTTCTACCAGTTCGTAACAAGCAGAAACAGCAAATCGATGTACACAACAAAGCGGAAGTGTTGTCCTGAGCGAGGCTTGCAAAAAATGAAAGAAAAAAGAAAAAAGAACACGGTAAGGCACGCCGTTCTCCTTCGTTCGCTTCCTTAACTTTCTAAGGCGAGTCGTGAGAGGAATTCCAGCTCCGAAAAGAAAGAAAAAGCAAGGAAAGAACAAAATTTGGAGGCGTGGGATAGAGGCGATGTGTAGAACTGCGAAAGCTCTGAAGCTGCTACTTTTCCGTGGGAATAGACAACGCTGAGCCGACAGTTCATCTAGAAGTTTTGTGCTGAGCTCGCATCACTCACTTACGACTCCTTGGGGCACTTAAATTATGACTGAACGCAAAAAACTCTTGCCTGGAGAGTATATACAGGGTGTCCCACGTAACTTTAGCAAGAGTTTTGAAATATTCCGGAACACGTAATTACAATGCGACCAAATGCATGTTGCTCACCGTTGCCTCGAGTTAGTCAAACTATTTTTGTGTTCTCGAATATTGTTTATTAAATTTGTTTAATTAACGAACTATTGAAGGAACGAAGACGGATAAAAAATTTCAAGAGAAAGTTGTAGATCGGTTTGCTAAACATCCAAATAGATAGTTTTCAACTTTATATCTGTTAAGTATTAGTGTTCTTCTGCTAATTACATATGCCCGCGAAATACAAAAAATACCACGTGAAATACCCACTCGCGCGTCAGAGTGCGCGATGATTCTAGTGCTCCCTAACGTTTCGCGTATGAACGACATGCAGCCCTCGCACCGGTTTATGACAGCGATAAGCAGTCACAGTGGTTATCGTTTTTGTGGCCGACAGCAAAACGTGTTCATCGGAAGCCACCACCATCGTTGCGGCCATGTCGAGACAGCACAATGGGACAAATGCTATGGTCATGTATATATATATATATATATATATATATATATATATATATATATATATATATATATATATATATATATAGTCATAGGCTGACCATGAGTAATATCAACAGTTTTAGACAGAATGCCGCATACATAGCCTCTGGGGATCTTTAATACGCGCTTAATTGCAAATTAAACCAAATGCCAAGCACACGCTCAACGAGCAGTCATTCTGTTTGCTTGAAGCGACACTACTATTTACGCGAGAACGGGAAAACTGCACAAAATGTATCATGATTGAAAGAGCGCTGGTGCTCGAAGAGAAAGCGTGCCCGATTATTGGAGAGCGGGATTAAGCGACGCTTAATCCTCTTAGCTGATGCCTCTCTCGGTTCAGAATAGCTTAATGTTCGCCGTAAATTTGAAGCTGTAAGCACACGAACGGTGCTTACGTCAAGTGCCGCTCAGGTAAGGAAGGGTATGCCCGAGCAACGACTCGCGCGCTGCCACAAAAATTGATCCCCGGGATACTCCACAAGTGTGCCACTGTAAGCCTATCAAGTTCCATTATTCGCAGGTCAGATTATACTCCCAAAGCTTCATCACCAGTTCACGTTTCTTGTTTGCACTTCAGCTATGAATATATATGAACAAGAATAGGAATTATATAATTCACCAGGGGATTATATTTAGTCGCACACTTGTCTCTCTTCGAAGAACTTCCACTCGAGCAGTTACCCCATTTTTGAAATAACCAGTGCACCTTCTAAAGCATAAAACTTGTATGAGTCATGTGGTTCTCATTCAAGGACAGCATTTCCGATGGAGGCGGAAATGTTGTAGGCTCGTGTGCTCAGATTTGGGTGCACGTTAAAGAACCCCAGGTGGTCGAAATTTCCGGAGCCCTCCACTATGGCGTCTCTCATAATCATATAGTGGTTTTGGGACGTTAAACCCCACAAATCAATCAATCATCATTCAAGGACAAGAACAACAAGAGAGAAGGCAGGAAGGTTAACCAGGATATCTTAACGTGAACCAGGTTCTGGGTCAAGTTAATGATTATATATTGGGCACATGTGATATCGAAGAATACATTTATTTAACATGACTAATAATTACCTGGCAGAATGATTATTGAGTATTAATTTATTTATTTCTCTGGTAGACAAGACAGATTGACGGTTTCGTTGTGACCACCTGGGATTGTGTCGACACCTGGTGAAGCAGACCTAAATCACGTGTTTCCGTCTTCGTGGCCTCCGAGATATGCTTCGGCAATGTGACCTTTCTACAATGTAGCGTTCTAAAGGCGGTCATTCGTTTTGTAATCATGAATACGTCTAAGAAGAGTTCAGAAAGAGAGAAGCGTCTAATTTGTAAGTGCGCCTACTGTAAAGCGCCAACAAAAAAAGACTAACTACCAACTGCCGCAGTGGCTCCGAAAAATTACCATTCTGCCACTAAGCATTAGGTCCCGATTTAGAAGCCCGACAGTTAAGAGAAATATCAAGTAAAAAAGTCTGGTGGAACAAATTCGTGCTCATGTCTACGTACAGTACCGTCTGCTGTTAACGGGAACACCCAAGTGCGTGGCCGGTGGTTTGCGGAGCCCTAACTGCAAGGGAGATTTGAAAATGCTGCGCATGCGCATCGGTTCATCAAGCTGGTGGGTGCTGCGCATCGTCTGCTACTTTTGTGCCCGTGCAGTCGGCGTGTGTTAGCGAGCCATGATACTTCGCGCTTCTTAATTTCGCACCGCAAGTCAACTGATACCAACTCACCCTGCCGCTTTTTTATCGAGCCGATATTTTACCCGTGGTCGTAACGGCGAGCTTAGATTGTACGCTGCAAAACTTCAGTTGCCTTATCTCTCATCAAAAGTGTCCAGTTGCAGCGAGTGGCATGTGAAAAGCATGACGAGCTTGCGCTAAACACTTGCAAGGAATTTCGTGCCAATTGTCCATACTGTGGCTGACGACGATGAAGAATTATGGCTTGAGTGGGTATGCGCCACAGTTAATAGGGGAACAAGAACAAGCTTTTGCGATGTTTTGGAGCATTGGACGGCCAACTCGCTACGCTATTTGCATTGTGCGACGACTGGTTGTTATTTCGCTGTTGTAAAACGCTTTATAAGTCGTATTAACGCGATTGATTTCCCGACATCAAGCCTGCCTAAGGCAAGTTGGGACAACATGCCACAAGAACCGGTGTAGCTCAGTGGTAGAATAGTGGGCTGGCACCCAGCGGACCCGGGTTTGAGCCCCAGCGCGCCATTGGTGCTAGGTCATGCGTACATAAGACAAGTTTGACAACAAGTCACAAGCGCCGGTGTAACTCAGTGGTAAAATATTAGGCTGGCACCCAATGCCTGTTCGAGCCCCACTGTGTCGTCAGTGCAAGGTTACTTTTCTAAGTTTGCGCGATGTGGTTACGGGTGGTGGTGGCGGCGGCGGCAGACAACAACTGTGCGTGACCCGAAAAGTGATCTCATAACAGCTTTTGCTGTAAAAGTCATCTATGTATTCTTGTTTTAGCCTTCCTTTCATCCTGTTGAAATGAGCACACACAGTGGTTGAAACAATAAAAGAACGATCACTGCCAAGATCATATCGGTGCATAAGCTATAAAACTAAGACGAAAGCTAACAAACCGAAAGCAAACACTGAACGGGAGCCCTTAGGAAGCGTGGATTACATTTGTGGAGGGTGTTCATTACCGTCATTCTGATATCGCAAAGTCCTTTGCTGACGTCAAATATCCTTAGGAGTGCACGTTTTCGCGCGACAGCTAATTAGATTATTATGTCAGAAATTTCACAGCTAAATATGCAAAAATTGTGTATTCCACAAAAAGCTCTTATCCCCAAGGGAAAAGAAGACCAAAAATTATCGCTGTCATATAGGATAATCAAAGAAATAATATTGCAGCCCCAACAAAAAGAGCAAACGTCTGTAATTGTGACCCGATTCTATTCCTCTACTGGTTACTGCTAGAAAGGTAATTAACGCAGTGACTCGTCGTATAACTGTGCATTCTGACGCTCATCCAGTGCCACATTCTCTGGCATCCGAGCTATTTGATCTTTGACAAAACGCCGGACTAAATTCGCTTTTGAATATTTTTAGGAGCTACTAACGGACGCCATCTTTCAGAAACATCATAGCGCAATGACATAAACGTAAGTATATACGGTGATAAAGAATAAGATGGAGGCACACTATACGTGCCGTCCGTCAACTTCTCGCTCGTTATTCTCGACCGCAACCGCTAATCAGCGATTGTTTTCCGCTCCTTCTCGACACTTCCACAGGCAACGACAGTAGTGAAGGACTCCTTGATTATGCGACTCCGCCCTTTCATTCACGCGCTCCTAAAGAACGTGACTAGGGCCGGTATTACGAGGTTCGACGGCATGGCCATGCATCAATGGGTTGCGTTGTGGTCACCAGCGCCTGGACAGACTATTGTTCGCTGGCCTGCAATCACATCGTCCAGAAAGAGAGCTTCAGCCAGCTTCCCAAGATGGTGCAGCGTGGAAGCCATATTGGCTTCCGCTGATGTCATGAACCTCTGGTTTAGTTTGGTGCATCGGAAATTCATGAACTGTTATTTGTTCATAGGGTTATTATGCTGTAGAAGTAGGCAGCCGTCGGCATTATATCATCGTGGATGTTGAAGAAAGTAGATACAGCGAAAAAAAACAGACACGTCGCAGTATTTGGAAGATGTAATAGCATAAACGAAGAAATACTGAGAACGGAAAAGAGATAACATGCTAGATATTTAGCTTACAGCAGTTGTACGATGAGCGTCTATAGCCCGTCTTTTTTTTTGCCATTCCTGGATGTTTCTGCGTATAACTTTACAATATTGTAACATACTTGAAAAAGGTAGAGAAGAGAAGCAGAGGAAGACGAAGAGTCTTGGCACGACTGCAGTGTGCTGCCGCAAACGACCATCGTTCACCTCCTGTAAATAAAACCATCTTATCACAGCTCGCTGTTACAGTTGTGGTGGACGTGCTGGGTAATCGACACACGAAGACGGAAGGTGAACCGCAAGTTCTTCGACGGAGCCGTCGCATTGCTGGACTTCCACCGAATCCATCTGGTCTGGACATGTCCCACAACGCAAATGAACACCGACCCCTCTCGACTTCTGCGCCGACCAGTTCGGCTCCACAACTGAGAGATGCTCGTCCCTTTGCCGGCAGACCAGATGAAGACGTCGAGGCTTGGCTCATTCATTACAAACGGGTGAGCGCCACTAACAAATGGGATGCCGCTTCTCAGCTTTTGTAAGTCGTATTCTTTCTGACGGATACTGCAATAATGTGGTACGAGAATCGGGAGGAGACGCTAACGACGTGGGACAGATTTGTTTCTGAAATCAAAGAGCGCTTCGGCGACCCAACAACGATAAAGAAAAGAGCAGAACAGACGCTAATGCAACGTGCTCAAGTGCCAGGTGAAACTTGCACGACCTACATTGAGGAAGTCATAAAGCTATGTAGGACCATTGACTCCGGAATGTCTGAGGAAGACAAAGTCGGGCACATTCTAAAAGGAATCGCCGAGGATGTTTACAGTTTCCTCATCGCGAAAGACACCTTGACATCTGTCACCGATGTCATTCGTCATTGCGTCATTGCCACACTTTTGAACAACTAAAGACGAGACGCATCACGCCGAAGTTCGGCAGGCTACCCAATGTGACGACCATCGCGAGCATAGACAGCAACCAGGCGCTTGATCTTGCAACAACAATCCGGCAGATAGTACGTGAAGAACTCGGCCTGTACGCGAAAGTGGCAAACCGCCCAAGCACTCATCCCCCCTATCAGCCACCAGAGTTCGAGCGAAACGTTGCTTCATTCTCCTCGCACCGAGTGGCGGAGGGCTTTGAGGATTCTGATGCCACACCTCAGTATCAGCCACGTCTATACGATAGAGGCCTTGCCTATGACGCACGATCACGACGAGCACAGCCACATTCTTATACTCAGGGCTCTCAGCCAGACTACGTCCCGCTGCGGCAAGGACAGTACCAACCTACTACCAAGATGTAACTTACGACGAATACAATGAATTCCAGAGAGTGGCAGAAACCCGTTCTTCGCGTGATAACGAACTTCCTCGCCGACAGCAGCGGCCCAGGATTCGTTCCATTGAATATAGTATAAACCGTGATCCTCCCGTGTGCTACAACTGGTTTCACTGGGCATATCGCTCGGTATTGCCGCCAACAACGCCGCCAATCACGAAGGACACCAGCCATGTCTTCGCCACCAAGACCCGGTGCTTCATATGACCTGTGGACAACCGACTTGTTTCCAAGGGACCGTTTTTCGCGCGAGACCAGACGCAGTGATTCGCCAGCATCCAAGCGGAGTTTGACACCACCATCCAACTATTCTCGTCGCTCGCCGTCTCCTGTGCGTCGTTCTTCTCCGCCGCCGGGAAACTAGCATCCGCAGCCAATGGAGGTGAGGTCGCCGGACGATCTTTTCAAGATATACCTTTGCCTATTGTTATGATCAAAAACAAAGTGAATGTGTTGATTGATGGAATACCGACGATGGCGTTAGTTGACACTGGGGCGACTGTGTCTGTGATGAGCCTCGCCTTCAGAAACCGCTTAGGTCGCAAAGTTGTGTTTTCATGGGACGATACAATCACCTTTCGTGGTGTAGGAGGCGAGTGGCTTAATCCTCTTGGTATATGTGTTGTCAGTGTTTCATTGGCTGGAAAAGTATTTTTATCGGAATTTCTGGTTCTATCTCGTTGTTCGCACGATGTCATTCTTGGTATCGATTTCCTGGAGCAATGCGGTGCTTCCGTTGACTGTGGTAGTGGGGAAATATCACTAAACAATTTGTTTATCCCGTCGCTTTCCGAAGAAGACTACCGTGGTGAAGACAGAAACACACTTAGTGTGATTGATGAAGTGATAGCACCATCTTGGTGCCTGACACCCGTTCGAGTCTCTTCTAGAGCGGTTGATGATGCTTGTGTTGACCTCGTAGTGGGGCCTCTACGCAAGAACTGTTTCAAGAAGGACATACTTGTGCCTTGTTCTGTTGTGTGCATGACAAAAGGAGTAGCAACATTGTGGGCGCTGAACTGTTCTGCCACGCCGGTTGTGCTTCCTCGCGGAATGAAGATAGCTCTCTTTGATGAAGCCTCATGCAACTCGATAGCAGCAATAGCTACAGACCTCCCCGCCTCTTCCTCTGCTTGTGATATTCGCCATAATGAAGATCTAATGCTCGCTATGATCAGCAAGACTCTCACTACAACGGAATGGCAAGCGCTGGTGCAGGTCCTTTCCCGGCATGTTGCTGCTTTCGACTTCAAACATAGAGATGCTTCCTTCAGTTACCCTCGTCCCGCGCTCGTCACAGAATAGACACTGGCTCTGCACACCCAATCCGCCAAAAGCCCTACCGAGTGTCATCCTCAGAGCGCAAAGTTATCGCCGAACAAGTAAAGGACATGCTGAACAAAGGAGTCGTGCAAGAGTCGTCCAGCCCGTGGGCAGCCCCGGTCATTCTTGTCAGGAAAAAGGATGGTTCCTGGAGGTTCTGCGTAGATTACAGGCGTCTAAACACTGTGACGAAGAAAGATGTATATCCCTTACCGCGGATTGATGACGTCATAGATTGCTTGCATGCCGCTTCCTATTTTTTAACGCTTGATTTGCGCTCAAATTATTGGCAAATACCTAAGGAACCCGGCGACAAAGAAAAGACTGCTTTCGTAACTCCGGACGGCTTATTTGAATTTATTGTCATGCCTTCTGGCATTTGTAATGCTCCAGCCACCTGTGAAAGATTTATGGACACAGTATTACGTGGTCTAAAATGGGAGATATGCATGTGCTACCTTGACGATGTTGTGATCTTTGGTCGTACGTTTGAGGAACATAACAACCGTCTCAGTCTTGTTCTCGGCTGCATTGAAAAAGCTGGGCTGGTTCTGAATTCTAAAAAATGTCGCTTTGGCGAAAGTCAAACTCTCGTGCTGGGGCACTTGGTCGACAAGGATGGCGTCAAACCCGATCCTCGCAAGATAGAAGCAGTGAGCTCTTTTAAATCACCGCAGTCCGCACGAGAACTTCGCTCATTTGTCGGCCTATGCTCATATTTTCGTCGTTTCGTTCCACGATTTACGGAGATCGTGTATCCGCTGACAAACGTCTTGCGACAGGATGCAACCTTCAACTGGACACCAGAGTGTGACGTCGCATTCTCACAACTTAAGTTTGCACTAACGTCAGCACCACTGTTGCGTCACTTCAATCCATCTTGCCCGACTGAGGTCCACACGGACGCTAGTGGTATCGGTGTAGGTGCGGTGCTTGTACAACGTCACAATGGCGCAGGGCATGTCGTGGCATATGCCAGCCGTTGCCTCAGCAAATCAGAACGCAATTACACAGTTACGGAACAGGAATGTCTGGCAGCTGTTTTCGCCGTACAGAAGTTTCGTTGTTATCTTTACGGGAGGCCATTTAAGATAATTACCGATCACCATTCGTTATGCTGGCTGGTCGGTTTGCGTGACCCCTCTGGCCGCCTCGCACGTTGGGCGCTGCGACTTCAGGAATGCTACTTTACGGTGTCGTACAAGAGTGGCCGTCGTCACGCTGACGCAGACTGCCTCTCCCGGATTCCTCTTGCGACTACTGACTGCGATGCTGAGAATTTTGACGACTGCATTGCTGCTGTTACAAGCACGTTCCCCAACGCGGCTGATTTCCAGAGAGAACGCAGCGATCTCAACTTGGATCTTCTTTTTGCCGCCGCACGTGCCTCCCAACACAGCGGTCGCTTTACTATCCGAAACAAGTTGCTCTGTAAAAATAACTACACCAGACCTGGAGTACGTTTTCTTCTAGTTGTCCCCGAGAGCCTTCGCTCCGATGTTCTACGTGCCATGCATGAAGATGCGACGTCCGGTCATTTCGGCTTCATACGAACGCTAAACCGCACGCAGAAACGCTTTTGCTGGCCTAAGATGTACGAAACGACGAAGCGTTACGTCGCTAGCTGCGAGACGTGCCAACGTCACAAGCGCCCGGCCACCGCTACACCAGGTCCCCTTCAGCCGTTAACACAACCCAGCACACCTTTTGAACAAGTAGGAATTGACATTATGGGTCCATTTCCGTTATCTAACAATAAGAAGCGTTGGATAATCGTCTGCGTAGATCATCTTACGCAGTATGCCGAAACCGCAGCTATTCCCTCTTCTACTGCTGCACCCGTGGCGGACTTCTTGTTTCACTCCGTGGTCCTTCGCCATGGCCCACCGCGTGTTATTATCAGCGACCGTGGCCGCCAGTTCACTGCCGATGCCGTTGAAGAATTACTACGCATGTGCACAACACAGTTTCGTCATTCTACACTGTATCACCTGCAGACGAATGGCCTCGTTGAACGG
Organism: Rhipicephalus annulatus; assembly: GCA_013436015.1. Taxonomy (NCBI): domain Eukaryota; kingdom Metazoa; phylum Arthropoda; class Arachnida; order Ixodida; family Ixodidae; genus Rhipicephalus; species Rhipicephalus annulatus. The sequence goes on from WOVY01002969.1 coordinate 96,185, forward strand.
ACTAACAGAACGCTGATCAACATGCTTGCAATGTACGTTTCTTCCAATCACAAGAACTGGGATGAAGTGCTGCCTTTGCTCACGTACGCGTACAACACGGAAAAACATGAAACAACGAACTTCAGCCCATTTTATCTGTTGTACGCCAGGTTGCCACTAAGCCCTCTAGACACTTTCTTACCCTTCATTCTACACAATTATGACTCTGTATCAAACACCCTGTGCCTCGCGGAAGAAGCCCGTCGAATCGCTCGTCTTCGATACGACGACCGTCACGAACCGGTTTTATTCGAAAAAGGTGACTTGGTGTTACTTTGGACACCACAACGCAAGCGTGGATTGTGTCAAAAGCTTCTGTCACAATATTCAGGCCCATTTGTAGTTTTGAGCGTCTAAGCCAGCTCACTTACGTAATAGCTCGTCTTTTGACCAATGGTCGACGATCGAGCAGAACGCCGCTCACTCACGTGGCTCGCCTGAAACCTTTGTACCCTCCTTGTGCATTATAACTCGCCCTACGGGCTTCGTCTGCTTGCGGGGGAATGTAACATACTAGGAAAAGGTAGAGAAGAGAAGCAGAGGAAGACGAAGAGTCTTGGCACGACCACAGTGTGCTGCCGCAAGCGACCATCGTTCACCTCCTGTAAATAAAACCATCTTATCACAGCTCGCTGTTACAATAGGTTGCACCATACTGGGCCAGCACATCACCATATTGACACTTGCAAGAAGCGTCCACATATAACTGAATTTCTCAAAAGAGGCTGCAAGACGCAGTGTATAGGATATTTATAGGAAGGAAAAGGAAGGAGGAAGAAAGTTTAAGCGGAAAGACAGGGAGGTTAGCCAGTTCTTAGATAGGAATGAATTCCAAGTACAAAGCATTAGCATACATTGGCAACATCTAAATAAACACAACTTACATTCCTGTTTGTTAAGTGGAAAGGTTGAGCCGTAATATTCAAGAGCTATGTTCAGGAGCTATTGATATATTTCTTTAGAAAATATATGTTTTATTCTCAAGTGCAACACTTCGATCATGGATGCGCTTGCAATCATTTGTTCATGCGTAAGAGAAGGAAGCCATCGTTCTTGCTTGAAGAAAATTCATTGCCTATATTCATTGCCTATATGTTACATTCATTGCCTATATGTTCATGGCCTATGTTTCTTTACCCATGTCCACGTTGCTTGCCAAGTATTAGGGAGGCTCGGGTTCTCCTCATGTGACAAAACGTCACTTTTCTCCCGAACCTGCCCTCATCCTTGGGATGAAATAAAATTGAATTGAATTGAATTAAAAGTTAGGTCCTGCTTTTGCAGCAGTCCCATGCATCGAGAAAACTTGCATGGCTGCCACATCTGGTTTTAAAGAACTGAATGACCGACGTGTACCAAAAGAGTTATATTTCGTTGTGGAAAGAAGTAATAAGCTATGGACCAATGATAGTCAATGCGTCCACAAATATGATACCACTCATTTTAAACCATGCCGCGACGAAATGGTGCTCCCTTCCGCATTGTCGCTATTTCCAACGTGGCTAATTACAGCGAAAGCTTTCGTAAGATCATAACCCGAATCACCCGCCACACCTTGGTAGCTAGTACAAAGAAATTATAATTATTTATGGCGGAGTAGCTACCAAGCAAGTGTGCTTCTAGCATTTACCCAAAGAATGTTTAGACTAATGGCTCGGAAAGGTTGCTTTTCTAGCTTCGGCTGTGACTGTGCTGCGTTCCGCGCAGGCCTGGCGTTTTTAGGGGCGAAGCTTCTTAGGATACGCCAGTATGTCATAATCACTGCATTTAAGTGGAACATCTCTAATCTTTGCTGGGTTCTTCATGTAAGACTGGGTGATCATCACATGTACAGGCAAGCCAGCCAGACTCTTGATCAGCAGCTACTTTTTGGCCGAGTACAAAGGCCGTACTCCAACACAAAACTTTCGTATCTGTTCATTCTTGATGATATTCCTTTCTCATTGATAGCAGAGATTATCCCAGATGCCATGCGATTCGGCTGCACTTTCCAGAAGGAGTCCTCGGCTGCAATTGGTCTGAACACCGCCGGTATCCCCGTAGCTCGGTTCTTGTGATGGGTGACCACCGTGTAAGCTCCCTCGTTTTCCTTTGGTGCTTCTGTGTCCATCTGTGCCATTAATGGAGTATGTCGATGCGGCGTCATGGTTGTCAAACTCTTCTCCCTCCTCTGTATGCCTCTTCTTATAATGCGAGGCCTCGCTGTTTTCTGTATGGGACGTCGCTATTGTTGCTGTGCCTGCAGCAACATTAAGTCGAGTGGGATGAATAAGTGGTGCTCCGCTTGACGCTAGCGGCATCTCGTTGTCCCTCATGCCCGGGCTTTGCCAGGTATGTGGCACGGGCCCACTAAGGGGCAATTTTGAACTCTGTGCCTAGTGAAACTCCGACTTCCCGATGTGTAGCTGCCACTATGTAGACAATCCACCTATCACACACACCATAAAAAGATCCCGAACTCAAGATAATAACAGAATATACGAAAGGTCGTATGGACGAATGAATGATTGTAGTCGCATCAAAACGCAATGATGTACACGTGAGGCTAGTGCTCACTGCCATCCTTCTACCCAGGGGAAGAAGTAGCACTACGTAACTTATAAACTAAATATTTCCTAAATTTGGTCGCTCTTAAGGGGACGAGTGATTCAATAACAAAAAATATGGACTAATTTGTAGCCTGAGGCAACAAAATTTTGGCTGTGTATATAGGCTGGTATGCTGATTTCAAATATGTAATTCAGTTTATAGTAAGCTCGAAAGAACCGCCTCCCCTATGGGGGGTCCGTGAGCCGGAATTCGTAGGACACATGCCAGTAACGCTGCGAACAAGAACCGTTTTTATTTCACGATTCAAAAGAATCCCAACCTGCCTGCCGGATCGGCATGACACGGCACTGACGCACACAGGAGGACTGAAATCCAGAACGAAGAATTTTTGCAGACTGGCGGTCAACGGAACATACGGTGCGAAACAACGGCAGGAAATCAAACTTACACGCCACTCGCAGCAGAATACGAGCCATCCACTCTCCTTAGGGGACGCCCCTAACCAGCGTGACTTCTGCTTTGCAGCACTCGCGGATGAAGTAGAACACCATCGCGCCTTGCGCGGCGGTCCTCGCATCCCATCACCCTCCCTCTTATCGGCTGGCCATTTTGGTCAGGTTTGGGTGCACGTTAAATAACCCCAAGTGGTCGAAATTTCCAGAGCCCTCCACTACAGCGTCTCTCCTAATCATATCGTGGTTTTGGGACGTTAAACCCCACAAATCAATCAGATCTTAGGGTAGAATTCATAATATTGCCACGTTCGTTCCCTCAAGTTTCGTTTTCGCCCCATTACACTATGTTCAGCGCAAACCACGCCAACGATCTTCGAGGAGCTTCGAGGCTGTGGTAGATTGTTTTTTTAAGGCTACGCCCACTTCGCGAATATTAGAGATTATTCAAAAATTTACGTCGCTGCTAGCGATAACGCTAGAATATTCGACGGCACGTGTCTAAATAGCGCCGCGTTGCGCCGCTTGTAACGGCCGACGCTCTGCTCGCCGTTATCAGTGCCACTGTCTTGATGTAATCTGACTTTCCTTTTACGGGACCACAAGTTCGGCTCTTTTAGTCCACGCCACGACCCCGTGACAATATGCGAGAGGATTTAGATAAGTATCGGTCATTAGCTGCCACCAAGTGACAGCTTGGGTTCTGATAAATTGTTGTTCGGCACAGTGAAACTCCATCGGGCCAGACAAAAAAAAATGCCCACAGCTTCCCTCGGGGGAACACTGAGGAGGATGCGGAGCATATAATTGGTTAACGGGGTGGTAAAGTGCAACTTACTTGGGTCGATGGCTAAATTGGTTAACGTGGTTGTGAAATGAGGTGTTAAATTGCGACTTACTTGGGTCGATGGCTAAATTGGTTAACGTGGTTGTAGGAGGGGGTGTTAAATGAGTGAACACGTACACACGTATGCGAAAGGGCGGCGCTGGTCGAAGGGACGTCGATCATTGTGTTTGTGGATTCGTTGGAATTCATTTCACCACGACCTTGGACGTCGACGCGCCGTACAAACCAACCGACGAGCGGCAACTGAGCGAGCGAGCGCTGACCTTGAGTATATATACAGCGCGACGGCGCATGCACTGTCAGCTGTTGAATGTTCTCGAAGGAGAAGCGCGCGCGGCACAGATGGTGGGCGACGGCGCGACGGCGCATGCGCGCGCGTCAGCTGTCGAATGTTCGAGAAGCGGTGCGGACGGCGCGGACGGCGCACTACAAGGCGCGAGTATAAGATGCTTCCGCATCTAAAAGCCTGATTTGTCTCATCGTAGCCCATTAGCCTGTCCTATGCTGCGTAAACTGCGAGGGTTGTGTGGCAACATGACTTACTTTAAGTCACGTCTGTGCCTCGTTCTTCCTACGGGTTTACCCTTTTTTTTCTATCAACCACCTGGTGTGATTCTATCGAGGGCGTCCAACTTTATAGTGTCCATCTTAACACCAGCTTTGGAGCTTCACGAGTGTTTTTCGAACTGCGTGCAGGAAACCAGCGTGCTAAGAAACCTGGACGGCTTCATCGGCTTGTACCTCGGCCTGCCGTTCCTGGTCCTTTTCTAGGTCCTAGACGTCTTTGTCGTCGGCACACTGCGGCTCTGGAAGATGCTACGCATAAGTGCACTTGAATGCCGCGAGTGGCGCTCTTGCCCGAACGGGTCCAATCCAGGGCTGCTGTACACAACTAGAGCATGTCAACTTCATTGATGTCCTCACGTTCATACTATGCTCATAACTTACACATTGGGAAGGTTCGACAAGGCAGTACGATATTCGGTGCAGCTCATGTTCTGTACCGCATTCAATATTTCACGCCTCGGTGGCATTTTCTTTACGTCAAGCCATAACGAAGTGGTATAGGTATACAACAGACCTTGAGAAAAGAAAAGCAGCTGATCCAGGGAAAATAAATAATTAAATATTTAAGAAACCCACCTGTCCTTTGGTTGTTGTTGTTATTTTATTTGTCCGGTTCAGCTGTATTTACTTTTTTCGTGAGGAAAGTGATGAGCTCCCGTTCTCGGGGGTTTCAGGTGACCCTGAGTCAAATGCTAGTGCCATCATCATGGCAATTAAAACGAGACGTAGTACGGACGATGGAAGTCTGCGATTCGCCTTCAAGAGTACAACGCCACAGCGTAATCGGGGCTTATTCGCATAGCCTTTTTTAGTGGACCCCTCAACCTTGCTTCAAATAAAAAAAACATATTTGAGCGTGCAAAGTGCCTATTTCATATGATCCTAGAATTCCTACGACAAGTACAGTTGCGAAGTGCCCACTATGACATAATTCTACCTTTTGCCAACATACGAAGTACCCACGACGTAAAGCAACACCTGAACCTGCTCCGCTACTCACGTTATTGATGCTGTTGCAGATAATGATCATTAATTATACCAGTGCACACTGTGAGTGGTGGACATTTAAAACAACCACTCTTGGCGCGACTCGCATGTTTTAACGTTTGTATGTCTGTCTGCCTGTTATAATCGCACCATCTGTCCTCTTTATTGTCAACTATATGAAAACCACTAACGCCATCAAGCGATATTACTTCCAAAGACGTATACACAACGCCATCTAATGAGCAATTCTTGAAACTGACTAGACTGCTACAACATACTGCGAGAGAACAACCCACACCCTAAGGAGCTTCGTTTTTAAAACATACCACCCACCCTTGGTGGTACATGGATTGTGGGGGATCCAACCATTTCCCTCCCCCAAGGAGAGAATCCCAAAGGGTGTGATCTACCATCAGCGGAACAGGATGTGTGTGATCCACCATCAGTGGATCACGCACATCCTGTTCCGAGCCTGCACAAAGAATGTATTAACACATCTACCGCTTTGTTAGGTGCGTAAAGATCATCTGTAGGCCAGGGCAATCCCATTCCAGCACTCGTTTAACGTAAAGAAGCAATCGACCGCGTTCATTTTGTTCTCTTAAGTCCAGTGAAACCATTAAGAAGAATACCAAATCTTTATTTCAATTTGTTTATTTAAGAATACCATCAATCCCGTCAGGGATTTTCACAGGAGTAAATTTACAAAGAATAAAAACGTTGTGATACATACTCACACAATTTTACATAACATCTATAGGGTTACAAAGATAACAATTCAAGATATTCAAGAGGTTTTACCCGAAAAGTCAACGCTTTTGCTTTTTTTAAAGTTATCATAAGCTGTTTGAAGCGAACTCGATTGTGCGCGAGACGTTTCCACACGAATCAAAAAAGGACGGTGAGAAATCACATCCAGCCGCTTGGCGTAGGCTGTCTCGGATATCATGAGACATTTCACTCTCATTTCTATAGCATTTCAATTCCACGCGTTCACAGATGGACAACAAACGCGAGCTGCAGAATTTTAAATGAGCAGGCCTTCTTTACGTGAGCACGCGTACATGTGTTTGAAAAGAGCTGAATATGAAAAAAAGCGATAACAGCTTGCGGCAATAATGACGTCTCTAATTCTGCCTTTAGTTCATCTACCCCCCCCCCCCTGCTATTGTCCCGTTCATAGAATTTCGCATCTCAAGTGAAGAATACAGGCCAAACGAAAAAACACCAAATCATCATTATTATTATTCTACATAATTCAACGGCACTGACAAAATCGACCATTCAGCTCTGTTATCACGACGTAAAATTGCACCTCATGCTCGATTGGTGTAATAAACAATATGCAAATTATAACTTATTCCTTATAAAGAGACGCCAATAGGATCACGTCAGAGGCATAACACTATTGTCAAGCTTCACCACTCGAAGGAAGACACAACGCATTTAGCGTCAAAGCTTGAGACCAAGATACGTAAAATGAAGTTTCGGAAGCATAAGCAAGACATCCCAGCATATTTAGTGGTTTACTGAACGCGAAAGTGATTGGTCTTATTTGCCGTGAATAAACGTATCTCCAAATTGAACAAATTGTTTGAGCCACGAAACTGAAACCTACGCACTGAAAGTTGGCCGAAGCTCATTTTGAGAATGATCGCTTCGGCTAAAGCTTCTGAATCGAAGCTGTGAAAGGCGTACTCTTAACAGCGACTGAGAGTTCACCTGTCCTGCTTCTGCGTGATTTGGAAGTCTCGAACCATGACCAACAGTAAGAGTGTACTATGATAACGATTGCGGAATGTGGTTACGTGGAGACTGCACAAAATTTGAAAATCGAACCAATTACAACGATCTCCTATTCAAATGACGCAGTAGTGGTTGATACACCAATCGGCCAATTCGTTGTTGCCCCCGAGCTGGTACAACAGGCTGAGGTTAAAAGCTATCTCCCGTCGCAGGTCAAACACCACTGGCATCTCCTGCACAGCCGGTGGTGCGGCGAGTGCCCGTTGATACATGTTGACAGCCATGTGCGGGTAGCCCAGCTCGTGAAGAGCGCGGCCTACGTTAAAAAGGGCCTCCTGACAATCACTGCCTCGAGCACGCAAATAGCGGCACAAGAAGGTCATCCCTTGAGTGGCAAGCCAGTAAAACTTCCTTGGAGACTTCTGAACCCCTGCAGACTTTTGGCTCCCTGGACAATTTTGGTTTATTGTCAACTGTTGTCCCGCCAAACGCATTAGGCTTATGCCTGTGCACAGCAGCAGCATTGGCTCTTCCTTTCCGACATGGCGAAGAAGTTGCGTGTACTCTGCCAGAGCGTGCTTGTAGTTCGCACAGAGAAAAGCATTGTGAGCGACGAGCACACCAAGTGGCAGGCTATTCTCGTGCTTGTATAATAGCCGGAGGTAGAATCCCTTCTTACGCCGCGCGGGTATTTGGTTGGCCACGAGACCCAGCAAATTCCACGCACGAACTTGGTTCGGATACTTGAGAACCATGGCACGGATGATGGCAAAGCTGTGCTCTACTTGGTCTGGGTCCTGGTAATGGGCTAGAAAGCTCAAGAACTCCAGCTCCTCAGTGCTCGTTGCGTCTTTATTGAACATGGGCACGACGAGAACTTCCGTCGCGACTTGCCTCAAGTCGTCCATGCGGCTGGTCTCTTGCAGTGCTCGGTAGAGCTCGAGGAAGCATGCCTGCAGTTCGTCGACAGATACACCACTCTCCATTGTGAGCCAGCCCGGTGTGGAGCCGCGTTTCTTATGCAGTTCACGTAGTGCCTTCATGCGACTCAAGTGATACGTATTTGAGTACACCGCATCGTATTCTTCTGCCGAACAGACAGACAAGTGTGCCCGCACCAGCGTCATGGCCGACTCAATAAAAGCCTCGCGCTGTCCGGAATCCCACAATAGCCGCGCCTGACAAAGCAGCACGGACGCCGAATCCTGCTGCTGCTCTGGTATGCTGTCCTTGGTGTCCTGCAGCTGTCGGGAATCGGTGGCGAGACAGTCGATGGCCTGGTCCCGAAGCCCATGCGCGTCCAACAGCTGGCCCAGGGATAGGCGGGACGGTGCATGGCGTGGTGCCAGCTCACACGTGCGTTCGTACGCCTTTGTCGCCTCTTGGTGGCGGCCGAGTCGCTTCAGACATTCCGCGTATAGGAGCCAAACGGCCGCCGTCCCATAGTTGCAACTGCGCACAAGCATGCGCAGCAGCGGTAGTGCATCGTTCTCGAATTCCGCTTCCATGAAGGCTTCAGCCACATTCAGCAAAAAATCGCCAGACTTTTCGGGGTCCAGCTCACGGTTCATTTCTCTCACAAGATCCATAACGAGATGCCGGGCCCCCAGGTGTATTAGACAAACCACAATCTTCGTCTTTACGTCAATGCAAAGCTCAGCAGGCACCAGGCATCTCTCAAAGGCGTCGAGAGAGTCTTCAAGTAGTTTTGTAGTTATTGCTTTGTGCCCCTCTGGCAGCGGCAGCAGCTGAACTCCGCAATGATCGCGAAGCACCAGCAGGGCAGCCGAGTGCATTTTCAGCGTCAGTTGCATCTCCAGCAGCGTGTGGATGTCTTCAGCTGTGATGTGCGCGGGAAACTTAGTGGCGGCATCCAGGAGAACTCGCACAGCCGAAGGCAGGTTTTGACGACTGCGGAAGACATCCACAAGGCGTCGCGACAGCAGCAGGCACTCGTCAGGTTCCTCTATTCGACGTGCGAGGGCTGCGCATGAAACCAGCGCTCGATGTTCGTCACCCAGCTGCTCGTACAGCGTACACAGTAAGCGCCGCATTTCCAAGTCATGCGGATCAACCCTAAGAGCCCTAATCAGACACAAAGCCGCTTTACGGACGAGACCCTGCTCCAGGAAAAGCTGCGCTAACCGGCTCCACTCGGAGGCGTCCTGCGTACCCAAGTAGGCCGCGATCAAGCCGAACTGCAACGATCGAATCGGATCTCGTAGCTCCTCGTAGATCATGGCGAGCGTCTGGAAGGGAAGCGGCGAAGTGGGCGCAAGCCGGACAATCTCGAGGCACACCTTGACAGCGTCCTCGTAACGGCCTCGAGCGAAGCACATGTTCGCCTCACCCATTAGTCCCCGAAGATAACGCGGCAACCCTTTCGCAACGTTTCTCGTTTCCTGGGGGCGATCCTCGACGACATTTTCTTTCAGCGCGTCATCCTGTTCGGAATGTTCATCTTCTGACGCGAGGAACGAATCTACACATTCTTCTAATCTGTCAATCGTGGTCTCCGCGTCCTTGCCCGTGGAATCTAGCATCTCGCACTGCCCTTCGTCATCGTCCGTGTCAGTCGCGTCACTGTACTCCGATGTCTGCGGGGTCGTTTCATCACTCACCCAGCTCTCCGATGAGCTGTCATCGTACAGCAAGTCGCCTTGATGCAGATAGCTAGTTAAGGCTATGTACTCATCCCTCTGGTCGTCGCTCGTTTCACCGAGACTGGGCTTGAACGAATCCATCTCGTCCGACATCACCGCTGCTTATTCATGATCACGATGATACCTGTACAGTGGCGAGCACCCACAACAAAAAAGTGGTGAAGAGCAAATTAGGCGAGATCGTATTTTATCACGCATTAGCAGCAAACACTCTTATTACACCTAAAACCGTCGCACAAAGTTTGTCGAATGCACTTACGTCGCCATTTACATTATTCTATTTAGCAGTGGCAATGTTGGCGACTCGGGCGACTCCACATCGTGAACTCAAGAGAACAGCCTCTATCAAAATATATTGCGTGCCGCATATGGCCATGCATTGAACGCAGTAAGTGGCATTCCCTGTTATACAAAAAGGAAGTCCTGTTAGGCGTATGACTCAGCTAACCCGGGAAATAGCAGGCGCAGATCGAGTTATCAAAAGCCGAGAGGCATGCGTCAGATATCATTCTGTGAAGCTTTACCACAAGGAGCTTGGTTCAACAGTAGGCATTGCAAACCTTAACTTCAATTTTTTTCAGTTTTACAAACAAACTAAGGGATACGTTTTCTATATATACCGCTGACGTAGTCACTTTCTATTATATAAACGTGCTTCGTTCATTATACGTCCAAGTTCAGACAATGCACCTAAACTCTGTTATCAATACCTGTTATCTGTTATCAATACCTTAGTTACTCTGTTATCTCTGTTATCAATACCTTAATGATCAAATGTGAGAGCAAGAGAAGTAGTTTTTTTTCCTCTGAACATGGCTCGTACCATATAGAGGGTATTGTCTGAGTATAAGGTGAACTTTCTCGATACTTTACGCATTGCTTCTATAGCAACACTTGCTTGCTTGTTACTGTTTGGCTCGTACCCACTACAGGGGATTGTCCATTAAAGCGGCGGTTATTATGTTGAGGATCAAATCAGTTCAAATTTAACTGAGGAAAACAAATAAAACAGATATCTAGGGAATATAAAATTTTAGAATCCTAAAGTCGCGTAAGGTAGATGCAGAACTGTAATAAAAATAATAACTGAATTTCAAACAACTAGAGTTCCAGTAGGGATAACTTAACGAAGAAATCTCGTGCCTGATTTCCGATGGAGGCGGAAATGTTGTAGGCCCGTGTGCTCAGATTTGGGTGCACGTTAAAGAACCCCAGGTGGTCTAAATTTCCGGAGCCCTCCACTACGGCGTCTCTCATAATCATATAGTGGTTTTGGGACGTTAAACCCCACATATCAATCAAATCAAATCTCGTGCCTGTAAGGAAGTCACAGACTGCTATGCAGACTTTCCTGTTGTTGTGGCTGAAAGAATCCCCAAGAGAAAAAAATGTAACGCTTAATTATCAGAATGAAATTTCTAAATGTTTCCCCTATTGCTGGTGAAACGTCACAGCAAGAGAAAACCACAAACTCGCGGCGAGCCTCCCACTTCTTCTTCGCCTTCAAGAGTGGAACGCGACAGCGTTATCGGACCTCGTGCACATTGCCTTCTCAATCGCTAGCCCAATTTTCGTTGTTGATGCATGCCTCAACCATGCCGCAAGTAAGCGGACGTCTTTGCGCGTAACATTTGCCTTTTAGAGCATTCCTAGAATACATACTGCAAGTACAGTTATTAAGGGGTCCACTACCCTATGATTCTTTCTTTAGCGAATCAATGAGGGCCCACTATGCGTCCGTAAGGCAACAAGCGAACCTAGAGAGCCCTACACTTTGATGATGCGTTTGTTGATGATCATTGAATATGTCGAATACTTTGCAATGAACTGGCCTTTAAGACACCCACTCGTCAAGAAATACAAATGTTTTGACGCACGACGTGGTCCTGTGCTTCCATATTGCTTTATTGCTTACATTAAGAAGACTCCGTCGACTGTACAGCATTGATATAGTTTTTTTTTTAAAGAAGTGTCACGAAACAGCGTGGCGCTGTGGTACAACACTTCCAGCTTCCCACGCAGACGGCCAGAGTTCTATCGCCACTCAGACCTGCATATTTTTTATAAACTATTTACGTTGCATCTTTCTCGGTTTATTGGTCACGGACAAAACATTTTTTGCTCACAACCAGCAACGCTGACGCTGGCACCGGATTTCTGCTAAACAAATTTTTTAACGCTACCGCGTTAAAAGTAATCACTATAAGTTTTTCTGTATATTTAAAATAAATCATAAGCCCACGGACAGCCGCTATTTCTTCTTTAAAAACTAATTCTCTTCGGACCACACTAGCAAGTGTAGTTCTATATTACCCTTCGTTGACAACTGAAGTATGGCACGCTGATTAACATCCAAGTTATCCTGGTGAAAGCCGACCAGAATACAGTCATTTCTATGTTCAGTTAATTTCGCATAATTTCACTGACCGACTTACTGATCCTGGCAAGTGTCGAGGAGCAATGATGACGCAATAGAGTTGAAGAGACCATGCATTGGAAATTCCGGTGTCGGTGTCGACATCGTTTGCTGTGAGCGAAAAAGGACCATTGTTCGTGACATAAAAATCTCCATTGGCGCAAATAATAAGAAACAGTGCATTCTAGGTGCAATATGACCCAGATCATCTCTGTGGCAACCAGGTGTTCCACAACAGAGCCTTGCCAACGGTTGGAACTGCACTGAAGATTAGGCTTCACAAACAAACACGTCCTGTGAACACGCGTCAAAGCACGGCATGTAGAATCACAGTAGGCTGAACAGTGGTACAAGCGTATACACTGTCATCGGGCGTCAGATCGCGTGAATCGCGTAATGAATTGGCGGTTTAAAGCCGGCCACCAATGATGCACACACATAACATTACTGCGCATGTTCTGTTATGGGCACGTAGTGGATGCATCGATAGAGTATCAAGCGTGTAACTGCTGCTAGTGTAAAGCAAGCCGCACATTACAAAGCGCCCACGCATTGGTACGTGCATTGTCTTACACACATGTAGTGTGTGTACTGTTGTCGTAAAAAATGCTGTTCAAGAGGGCGGGCAGCTGGGGGATGGTACTCCAGCCCCGTGCCCCCCCCCCCTCATATGTTTTCGCCATGACATAGAAAGCGGAAAAGTACCATTTCAAGGAGGAATCCCCCCCCTTTAAGGCATGGAAGTATCACCCCCTGGAAAAACATTCTGCCTACATGCCTGAGCGGAAACCTTTACATTTTTTGCATGCTATATATACAGCATCCTGACAAAAAAATGCTGTTTCAGAGGGTGGAAACCTCTACGTTTAGCCTGTATCACAAACCCCTCAATCCTGCAAAGTACAAGAACATATTTTAAACACACCTATTTTCTGGATTCTAAAAGCATCCTCTCCAGTACACAACATGGTTTCCGGCGCATTCAGTACCGGGACTCAGCTGGCAGAATTCGCACATGACATATATTTAGCTCTTGAGTTAGTCAATCATGCGAACGCATTATTCCGGGGGGAAGAAGACGACGAAGCTGTTGCTGCTTGGCTAAGTAGCTCTGTCTGCATTTATCATTTTGTTACGTCTGTACAGCCGCTTGTGACTGTAGACGATTTATTAAAGGACAGGAAACGTGAACAAGTTCAAAAGCGTAGCCCAGGCGTTGGAGTCACTCCTGGCCAGCGTTCGACGCCAGGCCCGAGCTCGTGCCACCGCGCCAGTGCCGCCGCGCGCACTTCGTTAATGTCGTCTTCTAAGGCGACATGTCACTCTTCCTCCCTTAGACGAAGTCTCCATAGCGGTCTGGAGGTCGCCTAACCTCTGGTGGTCGCAGTTGCCGAGTGGCCACTGCCTGTGACGTCGACGGTTGCGAGGGAGTGTGATCTTGCATCTCGGGCGAGTCAGGCGGTTGAGCAGCTGAGCTCGATGGCGTCTCTTCTGGCGTTGCGTCCAAGAGATCGTCAGCTGCGCTCCAATCTGTCCGCGATTGGGTTGTTTGTCTGGTCTGACTCGTTTTCCTCATGTGATTTAGGTGACGCCGAACCTTTCCTTGGTCGCTTTTTACAAGCCAGGATCGTGGTCCGACGCGGCGCAGTATTTCGCCTTCAATCCAATCTGGCTTTTTCAAAAACTGCCGGATAAGCACTCTATCCCCTATAGCGAAGCGGCGTGATTTTTGCAATGCCTCCTGGCTCTCAGGACTTCGCTTATTCGTCTCCCGCTTAAGAAGATCGAGAGGGCAGAGCAATTCTCGTCCGAACATCGCTCTCGCCGGTGTCATACCTGTGGTAGTGTGTATTGTCGTGTGCTGCCGATACAGAAATCTTGCAAGTCGGCACTGTATGGACTTGTCTGCATCTTTCAACAGCGCTCTTTTCAGCTCCGCCACATAGCGTTCTGCCTGGCCGTTTGTTGCCGGATGATATGCTGGTGAGGTTGCAGCCTGTATGCCGTTCGACGCATAGAACTGCTTGATCTCGTTGGAGATGAATGCTTTTCCGTTGTCGGAGATGACCTTTCGGGGAATGCCGAACGTTGCAAAGAGGCTTCGGAGCACGTCGATTACAGCCGCGGATGTTGCTTGTGTCACGTGCCGGACTTCCACCCACTTTGTGTATGCGTCCACAACAACCAAGTAGGTGCGTCCGAGTAGTGGCCCCGCGAAGTCAACGTGCACCGTGTTCCATGCTGTCTGGGGACGGTCCCACGTAGGAATAGGAGCTTTGGGTGGGCTCTTTTGCGTTGCTTGGCATTCACGGCACTGTCGCACCGTTTCCTCGATCACCTTGTCCATTCCGGGCCACCATACGTAGCTCCTTGCGCACTTCTTCATGGCTACCATGCCTCTGTGACCAGCATGCAGAAGTGCCAGAACACGGGCTCGTGCTGAGCTCGGTATGATCACTCGGGATCCAAGTGTGATGCACTCGCGATGTAGTGCTAGTGCGGTCGCTCGTCGTCGGTAAGGAGCAAACTCATCTCCAGTGAGTTTCTCCACTGTACCATCCTGCACTGCCTTGTACAACCTCTGCATGATGCTGTCTTGTTGTGTCAGGCGTGCTATCTCGGCAGCAGTCAACGGAGGTCTCGATAAAGCTTCGAACAATAGTACGTCACCTGGAGGCCAGGGTTCATCGAGACGTTCTTGTAATGGCAAACGGCTCAACGCATCCGCGTTTTGATGGTTCTTGCCACGCCTGTAGATTATGCTGTAGTCATACGCCGATAACTTGATGCACCATCTGGTCATCCGTGGAGAAAGGACTTGAGCCGTTGGCTTTTGTGAACCCAGTATGCCGAGCAGTGGTTGGTGGTCAGTGACGAAAGTCACCTTTCTTCCCGCAATATACTTGTGGAACTTGTGGGCTGCAAACACCACAGCAAGGCCTTCTCTGTCCAATTGAGCATAATTGCGTTCTGCCGGTCCTAGCGTCCGAGATGCAAAAGCGATTGGCGCCTCTCTATTCTGGTCATCACGTTGAGACAGAACAGCTCCTATGCCATATGGTGAAGCATCACAAGAGACAAGAAGCTCCTTCTGTTCGTCGTAGTGTGCCAGTACGGTCTGACTGAGCAGCAATGCCTTAAGCTTGTCAAAGGCTTCTTGATGCTTTGTCTCCCATCTCCACGTGGCGTCCTTCTGAAGAAGCTGGTATAGGCAGCTGGCAACTGTTGCCCTGTTCTTCAAGAATCTGTCGTAGAAAGCCAGCATTCCGAGAAATGATTGAAGCGCTTGTTTGCAGTTTGGTGCTGGAGCGTCCGTTATGGCTCGAACTTTCTCTTCGTTTGTGTGGACGCCTGTCTCGTCGATTCGGTGTCCCAGAAAGAAAACTTGTCGCACCGCAAAGCAGCACTTGTTTTTTCCGAGGCGCAGATTGTAGTTTCGTAGCCTCTTCAGCACTTCTTCCAGTCTCTCGGCGTGTTCCGTGGCGTCTTTCCCACTGATGATCACGTCGTCTAGGTATGCGCACACGCCTGTGATGCCTGACAGCATTGTCTCCATAAAACGTTGAAAAATGGCTGGGGCTGCAGAAATTCCGAAAGGCAATCTCTTGACCCTGTATAGTCCCTTCAGCGTGTTCAGGGTCAATATCTCTGCTGTCTCTGGCGTCACGTGAAGTTGCTGGTACGCTTGTGCTAAATCCAGGGTGCTGAAGACCTTGCCTCCCCTCAAGTGGCTGAGCACTTCATCAGTTGAGGGAAGTGGGTAGTCTGCCTTCTTTGATACCTGGTTCACTGTGCAACGGTAGTCGCCGCATATTCGCAACGAGCCATTTTTCTTTCGAACCAGTACGAGAGGCGTTGCCCAATCCGAATGCTGTGCTGGCTCGATTATGCCTTGACTTTGCAGTCGATCCAATTCTGCTTCTACAGCTGACCGGAGCGCGAAAGGAACCGGCCGTGCTTTTAGGAACTTTGGTTTCGCTCCTTCCACGAGGTCTAGTTGTACCGCTGGACCGATGTGTCCTGATATGTCCTCGTCGAATACAGATTGGTACTTGTCGAGAAGCTTCGAAACAAGTTCATCGCCGGATACATCATTGATGCCCGTGATCTGTATACCCAGGTGAGGAAACCAGTTTCGTCCAAGGAGGTTACAACCTGCTCCCTTGATGACAACAAGTGGTAGTGTCATGGTCTTGTTTCCGCGCGTAACAATCACCGTTGCACATCCGAGAACTCGAAGAGACTGTCCTGACCATGTGCGTAGGAGAATGTTGTCGGTCTGAAGCCGTGGTCGATCATCTGTCCACGTAGCTTTGAACGTGACCTCACTGATGAGTGTGCAGGCTGCACCCGAGTCGACTTCAAAATCCAAGAACTTGCCATGTACGCGTAGCCGAGTCATGACCTTCTGTGTGCTGGACGCGTTGGTTACGGTGTTGAGCTCGTAAAGGGCCACGTCTGATGAGTCCTGCTGAGTCGTCACTGGTGCTGAGGCAGCTGTCCAAGTTCCTTGTTGGGGATATTCGATGCTGTTGCTCGTTTTTGCTTCTTTCCGCTTTTTCAGACAGGCTTTTTCAATGTGTCCTCGTTTCTTGCAGTAGTTGCAGGAGACTGTCTGGAACTTGCAAGTGTCCGGATTATGTAGCGCGTTACAACGCCAACAGCGTTGTTTCTTCTTTTGGGCAGAGGCACTAGAGTGACCTTGGTTGTCTATCTTGCATGTGCTTATGCAGGATTCGTGAAACTCTTTAAATTCGGTTTTCACGCGTTTCTGGTCTTCGATGGCGTTTTCAGCTCGCAGTGCAAGGTCGAAAGCTTTCTTGAACGTCAAGTCCTTTTCTGCGAAGAGCCGTTGCTGGACCTGCTCGTTCCGAAGACCGCAAACGAAACGATCACGCAGCATGACGTCCATAGGCAGCATTGTCGGATTCGCTGCCGTGTCTGCGCTTGTCCCGAAATTGCAATCTGCTGCTAGCTTCTTGAGCGCCGTGACGTAATCACTGACCGTTTCGTCGTGCTTTTGGTCACGTCGCTGGAATCGTGCCCTGCAGAAGACTTCAGACGGTTGTGGATCGAAGTGAGCCTTGAGCATCTTGACTATGTCCTCGTAGCTCACTTGGTTGGGCTGCTTGGGTTGAACGAGGGCGCAGACGATGTCATAAGTCTGTTCCCCGCACAGCGTTAGCAGATGAGCACGTTTCTTCGATGCGTCTGTAATCTCGTTAGCCTCGAAGAAGAACTGTAGCCTCCCATACCAGGATCTCCAGGAGCTGGGGCTGCCGCTGAATTCGGGTAGCCGACCGAAGTCGGGCGTCGCCATGTTATTTCCTTGACGTCGGTGGAGTGCCGATGAGTCGATCCAGTCTTCCTCGTCGCCAACTGTTACGTCTGTACAGCCGCTTGTGACTGTAGACGATTTATTAAAGGACAGGAAACGTGAACAAGTTCAAAAGCGTAGCCCAGGCGTTGGAGTCACTCCTGGCCAGCGTTCGACGCCAGGCCCGAGCTCGTGCCACCGCGCCAGTGCCGCCGCGCGCACTTCGTTAATGCCGTCTTCTAAGGCGACATGTCACATTTATTTTTGTTTATATTACGGCTCAGCACTGCTCAAGACGTCGGACGACTCGAAAAGGTACCTGCCGTATCGGCGACCGACGGGTACTGCGCAACCCGCCGCGTCGAAATGTGCTAGAAGAAACGAAACAAGCATCGGGGAGAGCACCGCCATGACCTCCCAAGGTGTGACACCAGGTCAGAAGCACCAGCTGGCTGGCGCAAGCATACCTGATGGCAAACGACAACACAGCGTTGCATCAGAGGACGAATCAACTGTCGTCGGGGACCACAACGGGGCGAACCTCACAGATCAAGACATGGACGAGGGCGGTTTCCGCCTTGTGCGACATCGCAAAGACAGGACGGTGGGCATTCCTGTGTTAATTGCTCCAACATACAAAGAAGCTAACTTGAGGCAAGTGAATCCTATTGACCTATACTCGGAAATTGAAACGATTCTCGGTGGAGCCCCAGTTAAGAGCCGTTTCACAGCACAGGGAGCCCTGCTCTTGGATATAGAGACAGAACACTGTTGTGTTCAGTTTCGGTTTCGAATTGACATGTGAGGATGCCAGGGGGCGCCGCTCTGGCATCCGGGATTTCAAGGCGACTGTAAAATAAAACCAGTGTGTGTTAGGTAGCCGTGGGGTGCGGTTGTGTGCTTTTCTTTCGGCGCCACGCGCCAAATCGCGTGTTCGGGCTGGTCGATGTCCCCGCCGGCCGCGTACGTCTCCGCCGGCCTTCTTCTTCTTCTGCTTCGTCGGGACCAGCCAGCCCCCAACACAGCAAACACCAAGCTAATATGCTTCTAGAGACCAATACTATCTGCGGCCTTGCCATATCTGCCCGTGTACCACACAGTTACATGAAAAATACATGCATTATAAAAGGTGTCCCAAGATGGTACTCGGACGAAGAGCTGTTAACCTACCTGAGACCTCAGGGAGTATACCACGCAAGAAGAATCATACGACGAGTCCAAACCTCATCCACCGAATGGGAATCAAGGCGCACTGACTCTGTAGTTCTCACATTCGCTCCAAATTCGGAACGCCCAGAGAAGATCAACCTTGGCTTCACCAGACACGAGTTGGTAGACTACGTGGAGACGCCACCACGCCGTTTTAAATGTCAGCGTTTTGGACATGTTACTAAGCACTGTCGTGGGGAACAAAAGTGTAAGCGCTGTGGGGGGCCCCATGACTTTAAGACGTGTACAAGTAAAGAAAAACTTGTGTGTGCAAACTGTGGCGGTGACCACCCAGCTAGCTACGGCCGATGTCCAGCACGAACAGCTGCGCAGCGAAGAAATAAGACGTTTGTCCTCGGCCCGAAGACTGTGAACGAACCATCGCTCACAAAGAAGACGTCCGGCGCGCCACAGCATGGCGGTTCGGATAACGAGTACGCAGAAAATTTTCCGCGCTTAAAGCCGACAAGAGCTGGTACTGAGTCAACGCAAGTGCTCAACGCTGGTGAGAATTGTATCACGAAAGAGTCCGCCAAGCGCACCTACGCTGATGCACTGAGCCCACCTCAAGTACCATCTGGAAGCCAACAGCAAGAAAACCTCGAGCACGTTATTCGCGCTCTGTTCACCGCACTACGTTCACACGTCGCTAAGATGCCTGCGAGTTCAACGAAGGATATGTTGGAAGCAGTCCTGGCTCTAGAGTCAGTGTTACTTTGTTCTGCTTCCACAAACACACAGTAGAATAATGGCAATGTCTCGCCCATCTGGTCTATTTCGTCCTTCAAAAGTGCCCTTAATAATGCAATGGAACTGCGCCGGTCTTCTAAAACGCCTGTGCGAACTCAACCTTTTCCTGCGCGACATTCCAATACCGATTATAGCCCTCTCCGAAGCCGGTCTACCGAATGCAAGGACGCTCCCAGGGTACACCCGACACGGCAACCCGAGCATAACGTCGTTTGCAAATGGAAGCGCAATGATATACATAAGGCGGGACATCCCTCACGTCGCCTTACCAGTGCAAGACCTCTGTTCCAACTCACTGGAAGTCACTGCTGTGCAAGTGTGCCTGGGAAACCGAAAACTGAGTGTGGTGTCGGTGTACATAAGCCCACGAAAAAAGGTCTCTATGGAGACTTTCCTAAAGGACCTTTGCACTCGATGTCCCGCACCTCGAATAATCTGTGGTGATTTTAACGCGCACCATCCACTCTGGGGAGATAAGAGTGCCGATTTTCGAGGCAAGGAACTTCTAGCAGCTGTGGATGCTGCCGACTTATGTGTGGCGAACGATGGTAAACCTACATTTTTCAGGCCACCAGATTCATGGAGTGCAATAGACCTTGTACTTCACTCCACGGACCTTCTGCTATAATCGACCACGGCTCCAGACAAGATGGGCAGCGACCATTTCCCCATCTTCACCAATATCCTGGGATTTCGAACTGCTGGTCGACAATTCTGCAATGTAACACGCTGGGACACCTACAGAGAAGTGTTGGACAAATCCACTGGTGAGCTGTTCGCAGATATGTTGCAAGGCAAGCGATCAGCAACATCATTGCTGAAACTGCCCGACCATTTTCCTGCTCCTGACTTGAAATTGAAGAACCTCTGCGCAGCACGTAGACGGGCGGAGCGGAAATTAATGAGAACAAAAGGAAATCCGTCTGCGAAAACCGAATATAACAGGATAAACGCTGCGATTCGTCGCCATACAAAAAAATTAAGACGAAATCAATGGGCCACTTTCTGTGAGAGTTTATCAACGTTTACGCCCTTGACAAAGATATGGGCAGTAATAAATAGTCTTTCTGGGAAGATCCGAACACACAGGCCATTCGAAGCACTCGCTTTGAAACAAGGGATAGATGTGCAAACCCTTGCAGAGGGTTTCGCAGACGTGTACATATCTGGTAGATCAGCAGGAGCGGCAATTCCTCTGTCACCCCAGTTTTTTCACACGATGGATACGCCATTTACCTTCCGAGAGCTGGATATGGCACTTAGCAAATTAAGAAGACGCTGCGCCGTGGGTCCCGCTGCGCCGTGGGTGATTTGATCAGCAATCAAATGCTGACAAATCTGCCATATGAGCGAAAAAGGGCCCTTTTGGACATATTTAATCATGTCTGGAGCACGGGAGAGATCCCATTTGTTTGGAAGACAGCTTGGGTGGTGCCAGTATTAAAGTCCGGAAAAGATCCTGCGAGCCTCGCGTCATATCGACCGGTATCTCTTACATCATGCGTATCTAAGCTGATGGAAAGATTAATATGTACAAGATTAACTTGGTACCTTGAACAAGGAAGACGATGGCCATCGTGTATGACTGGATTTCGCCCACGACTGAGTGCCCAGGACAGTGTTTTGGACCTATTAAGCCACATCGAGCACCACCGTGTCAGCGGACTCTCGACACTCGCCGTCTTCATGGACGTTGCCAAGGCATATGATTGTGTGCTTCAGGCAGGCATCGTGAACGGGCTCCAAGCCATGGGTGTGTCGGGAAACGCTCTTCGGTTCATACATGAGTTTCTCAGAGACCGTTGTGTCCGTGTTAAGCTTGGAAATGTAATGAGCGAAGAGAGACGCGTTTCCCTCGGCGTCCCACAAGGAAGTGTTCTATCTCCCTTGCTTTTTAACGCTGCCATGGCCAGCCTTCCCGACACTCTGCACTTAGCTCTGAAAGCAGTTAAAATATCCATCTACGCCGATGACATCTGCATTTGGATCTCAGGGTACCAGCACAAACGTTTGGCCCGGATAGCACAGAGCGCTATTTCAATCATTGAGCGTCACTTGTTGACACTCGGCCTATCTTTATCAGCGGAAAAATCGGCCTTCATGCTCTTCCCGGGAGCGCGACGGAAGTCAACACGTCTGTCGCTGAATATTCGAGGCCACTCGATTCGTTGTGAAGAAGTGTCCGTTTCCTGGGCATTACCATCGACAACAAGCTATTATGGCGACGTGCGGTTGATGGTATAGTCACTGCATCAGTGCAAAGGATCAACGCTCTTCGTCGCATGGCAGGGGTCCGTTGGCGCAACAATCCTATGTCCATGCTTAAATTAAATGATGCGCTTATAACAAGCCGCATCATTTATCAGCTGCCCCTGATATCGCCATCACCAAGCCAGTTCGAACGCCTAGAGGCAGTGCACAGAAAGGGCCTTCGCTTGGCGATGGGAGTCCCTCAGGCGGCTTCAAACACGAAGGTCACCAATGAAGCCGAGTCTCTGCCGCTCCGCCTTTTGGCATCTCAGGCCTTATTGACGCAGCTGTCAAGACTGGGCGAGTCATTCGCAGGCACGGCACTTCTCCGGCGGCTAAGAGCAAGAACTGGCTCACATTTCAACGCGGCACTACACACATTCCATTATTTAGGCTTGAAACTGCCTAAACGGCGCCCTATGGATCCGCCATGGTCTTTTGTGGATGTTGCGTGCAACTTCAGCGTACCCAAGCTACCAGCGAAACGCACCATTCCAGCCGCGGAAGCAAAATTTCTTGCGCTGGACCACTTGAGCACCATGTACCACGGCCACCTACAAGTGTACACCGACGGATCAGTGTGCACACAGACGGATAGCTGCGCAGCGGCTTTCTGCATACCCTGCCTGGGCGTGTCATGGTCGGGCCGCCTGGATTGCGTGGTTTTGTCCTCAACGGTAGAAAGCGCTGCAATTACGGCGGCTTTGCGAAAACTGCGATCCTTTTCTGCACGAGATGTTGTAGTGCTGACGGACTCCAAATCGGCGCTACAAAGACTGCATCGTGGCCTACCTCAAGAAAAGTTCACCAGGCAATCTCTGGCACTAATCAAACACCTAAATGGCAAGAGTTTTAATATAAAGTTCCAGTGGATCCCATCCCACGTTGGCATTGAGGGCAAGGAAAAGGCTGATGCCCTTGCTTGCGAAGCACGTACATCGTTTCCAAAAGTAAGAATTCCCAAGACTTACCAGAACAACAAAGATGTGATACGCAATCATTCCAAGGCGATCTACAAGTTTCCACACCAAGCATGTGTAATTCATGGACTTTCTCGTGAAGAAGCGACGCTGTTGTACCGCATTAGAACCGGCTCCGCATACACCCCTGCCTGGTCATTCAAGACTGGGAGATACGCTTCCCCGTTCTGTGCCTTCTGTGGTGACATGGGGGATATTGAACATTTCATTTGGCTTTGCCCACAGTTCGATGTGCAAAGAGCAGTGATGTTCCGCACCTTGCGAAAAGGCTGTCATAGACACCGGACAGTTGATGACATCATCTTTCCTGAAGGACCCGCGGCAACTAGGAGGAACGTGCAACGAATTTTGTTAGTCTTCCTGCGAGACACTGGGCTGTCTGACACGTGGTGACATTTTCCAAATTCAGGAGGTGCTCAGGCGGAACAATTGCCGGCCATGCAGGCCAGGCTAACCCCGCCTGCTACACCACCACCACCACCACCACCACCACCACCGCATTATTCCCTGAATTTTCTAAAGCATTTGACACTCTCATTCATTCAAAACTACTGTATAAGCTCACTGTTTTGCTAACTATTCTGCTGCTTGTTTATTGTATCAGTAGTTTTCTTTGAAATCGTCAACAATTTGTATGTTTGAACACTTTGCATTCGTTCGAAACACACATATCTTCCACAGTACCCCAGGGATCCGTGCCAGGGCCCTTACTTTTTCGGTTGTATACATTAACGAGCTACCAGGCGTGGTTTCCACTAAAATTTGTCTTTACGCTGATGATTGTGTTCTGTATCTCGTAATATTTACACCTTAAAATCATCTCACAGACAGCGCTTCATTCTTCGGTTTTTGTAGGCCGTGTGAAAATTGGAATATGAATATTATTTTTTAAAGGGAGCTGTCATGTCTCATAGTAGGCTAAAAACCCCATAAATAGCCCCGCCGTGGTGGTCTAGTGGCTAAGGTACTCGGCTGCTGACCCGCAGGTCGCGGGTTCAAGTCCCCGCTGCGGCGGCTGCATTTCCGATGAAGGCGGAAATGTTGTAGACCCGTGTGCTCAGATTTGGGAGTGCGTTAAGGAACCCCAGGTGGTCGACATTTCCGGAGCCCTCCACTATGGCGTCTTCCATAATTGTATGGTGGTTTTGGGACGTTCAACCCCAAATATAAATCAATCAACCCAATAAATGATTTATTATTCGTTCGACAATTATGTACTAGAGCGGGTGCCACAATATGCCTCCTTTTTCTCCGCAAACTTATCATGGTCTGATCACATCGACATAACTTGCAACAACACTGTGAAAAACTAGGATATCTTAACCAATCATCACGTTTAGCCCAAAAGGAAACAAAACTGCTAACAAACAAAAAATTGAAAGACTAATTTTTGAGTATGGCGCCATTGTATGGTTCTCCTTTAAAATCAGTGGTGATATAAAACTCAACGAATAAATCCAGAAAAAAAATTCACAGGATATCCATGGAGTGAATGGTGAGTGTGGTGAAGCGTGCATCCGTCCGTGCGTGCATGCATGCTTGCGTGCGTGCGTGCGTGCGTGCGTCAATCTGCCCTTCCATGCGTCCGTGGTTCCGTCCGTCCATGCGTCCCTCCGATCGTCTATCGATCTATCCGTCCATCCATCTATATGTCTGTTCGCTCGTCCACTATACGAAAGTGTCAACTATAAGAAAACCACTAACGTCAGCTAGTGATATTATTTCCAAGGAGATACACACAATGCCATCTAGTGAGCAATTCATGAACTAGAGGTGGCTACATTATACAACTACGAAAGAGGAGGAAACGACCCACAACCTATAGAGCTTCGCCCCTAAAAGCCTTTCGTTTCATTTACAGATGCTATGACTAATTTTTCACCGTCATAACATCTAACGCACCTTGGTTCAACTTCACTCTCTAAAAGATGCCACATCGAGTCTCAGAAATTTTTGCATACTTTCTTCAATTCACCGCAGTATTCATCACACAACTACATAACACCTGCCGAGACATCATCTACCAGAAACTGCCATGCATCCAACGTACCCTCGTTTGTATTTTTTATTAAATACGAAGAATTTATTAGCGAACGGCAAGCACATTCGGCGTCTATCGGTGTATCTATTTATCTACCTATCTAGCCGCTTACGTCTGGGTGCTCTCGTGATACCAACATTAACTTGGCGTGGACCAAAATTATTATGGCAGGGTAGGATAGTTTGCATATGAAGTGTTGGTAAAGATATTGTTACAAATGTGATGGGTTTATTTACACTGAAAATGCCAGCGCTCAACTGTCACTGCTGAATCACCATCGCTCGAGAGCGTCCTACATCTTCTTCTTTCTCGCTCTTTCAGTCCGCGTTATATTTTCCTCCGGGCAAGACGAAGCTCACCGAGCGAGTAGAAGCGATTGGTTTTTGTAGGGGTTCAATGGGCAATGTGCACAATTGGCGTCTTACGCGAACGCCGGTTCTGAGCTGTCACTTTCGCAACAACGTAAGTGATGTCACTTTGGCACTGAGTAATGACGAATGGTCCAGAGTACTTGGAAAGAAACTACTGACAAAGTCCCTTCTTTCGAATGGGTGTCCACAGTCAGATGAAATCACCTGTAGCGAAAGTCACAGGCGGGTGTTTTGCGTCGTAACGGTCTTTCGCGCGAGCGTGGACGGAAATAGTTCGAAGCCGAGCAAGTCGACGAGCTTCTTCGGCGTGACACTGTCGTTTTCGTTCGTCAAAAAAAGAATTATTGTGTCAAGGAAACTTTGGGGATGACGGGCATAGAGAAGAAAGAACGGCGTATAACCTGCGACCTCATGTTTCGTGGTATTAAAGGTGTATGTAACAAAAGGTAATTCGGCATCCCAGTTCTTGTGATCCGCTGTGGCGTACATTGAAATCATGTTGATGATGGTACGATTGGTGCACTCAGCGGGGCCGTTGGTCTGAGGGTGGTATAGCGTGGAATGCCGATACTTGCACCCACAAAGCCGTAGCAAGACTTCGACAACATCAGCGTTAAACTGCCGGCCACGATCACTTATCACCTCGCGAGGGGCCCCGTGACGGAGTATGATCGAGTGCAGAAGAAACCATGACACATCAGATGATGGGGCTGAAGCAACCGCCATCGTTTCAGTATACCGCGTCAGGTAATCTACGCACACAATAATCCAGTGGCGGCCGGTGGTAGACTTGGGGAAAGGGCCCAGTAAATCTATGCCGACTTTTTCGAATGGTGATGCCGGTGGCTTTAACTGGTTGCAGATGGCCGACCAATGGTGGGGTAGGTTGTTTGTGGCATTGGCAGAAATCACAACTTGCAACCTAGTGCTTGGTAGCCTTGCAGAGTCGAGGCCAGTAAAAACGTTGTCGGATACGGTAAAGCGTTCGGGCAAATCCAAGGTGCCCAGACGTGATGTCATCGTGCATGGCTTGGAATACCGCAAGACGCAGGCATTCTGGCACGACAAGTAATAGTGTGGAACCATGGCTGGAGTAATTCTTGCGATATAGTAGGGCGTCATGAATCACGAACGGCGTGGCGCGTTTGGACCTACGAGCCACATCGATCATTGGTTTCAGTGAAGGACCACGCTGTTGCTCGTGACGGAAGACGTCCAAATTCGGGAAGTTGGAGAAGATCGCAGCCAGGTAGTTATCAAAATCATCATCATCAGCATCCACAGTCGGGGATGGAAGACGAGATAAGCAGTCGGCATCTGCGTGACATCGACCGCTCTTGTAGGTCACAGAAAAATTATATTCTTGAAGCCGTAAGGCCCAACGAGCCAACCGGCCAGCTGGGTCACGTAGTCCGACGAGCCAACAAAGAGAATGATGATCTGGGACGATCTTGAATTGCTAGCCATACAAGTAAGGTCTGAACTTTTGGACGGCGAAAACAACCGCAAGAATATTAATAAGGTCACAATCCCGTCTCGTACGTCGTAAAACACAGGTGATTGACACTTAATATCTAACCAGGAACGACGAGAACGCACATGGGCAATTTTGACGCACCAGCGTTAAGCAAAACCTGACGTCGGCCGCGCTGGTCAGACGAATGAAACTAATAAATGTCAGGGACTCAGCAGGAATGAAACCCAAAAATTATGCATGGCAATCAAGCATTCTACCATAAAGCCACGCCAGGTCTCAAAAGTACTTTTCCAATAGACCCTAATGTTCGTGAAACATCTATTGTGGTTGGCTATCCACTTTTCTAAACATTACAATGCATGGATAATCCTTGATACAGCCGTGGCGTCGGGTTAACGTCAATTGTAGCTAAGTGTCATGCACTAAAGTTGATTTATGTATCAGCGTCCAGGACTACCATCCTCATTAGCACCAGCGCTTCATATGAGCTCATCGTTTCTGGTGTTTATAATAATCATGTTCCTGTTGGCATCGTTGCACAGGTACAAAAAATTGGTTATATGAACATCTAACACTCTTCCACGTATGGCTACGCGTGCAACCTTTCTGCATGTATTAAGCGTCGTTACAAGACAGGTTAATATATTAAAAAATTCAGCAGATCCCACATCCCTGGAAATCGACGTCATGCGAAGCATGTGGAGGGAAGGTGACTGTATTGCAGTTTTTTTTTATTGAGCGACACGTCAGGAAATGTCGCTAATTATATGTACAAACGTTGCACGCACAGGCATATGTTGACGACTTGCCGATGTTTACATAAACAGCTGTTCGCACTTGAGCAATTATGCCAACTGGAACATGTGTACTAGCAACACCAATAGCTGATATGAAGCACTGATGCTCGCGAAGATGCTGGGCCTGGACAACGCTACATAAATCAACTTAAGCACATGGCCACTAATCCCAATTGAAAGAAGTACATATGGTATGTTTATAAAATTGGGTAGGCAGCACTGCTTCCGCTACTGACGTTTCCCGAAGATTAGCGTTTATTTGAAAACTAGTTCTGATACCTGGCGTGGTTCTGTGGTAAAATGCTTCATTGCAACGCAGAACGCGTGGGTTCGACTCCAGCTGGGACCACGACATTTATTCTTTGCATTCGTCGGGCCGAAGCTACCGATGTCGGATATTTCTTTACACTCGCACGTTAAAATTGTCAATGTGTGTTCTCGTCGTTTCTGAGTAGATACTAAGTATCAATCACCTGTAGCACATACCCGCATACCAGCGGCACATTCCCGCCCGTGAGTATGTGCCACTGTCTGGCGGGAAGTGTTTGACGACATACGCGATTGAGTTGTGACATCATTCATGTCTTGACCAGCGCGTCATATTCGTCAAATCACCTTACCCTCCTATGCTGATTTCGGTTCACGCCAAGTTAAGGGGGTGACCACGACAGCATCCAAACCTAAGCAGCTAGATAGATAGATAGATAGATAGATAGATAGATAGATAGATAGATAGATAGATAGATAGATAGATAGATAGATAGATAGATAGATAGATAGATAGATAGATAGATAGATAGATAGATAGATAGATAGATAGATAGATAGATAGATAGATAGATAGATAGATAGATAGATAGATAGATAGATAGATAGATAGAATAGATAGATAGATAGATAGATAGATAGATAGATAGATAGATAGATAGATAGATAGATAGATAGATAGATAGATAGATAGATAGATAGATAGATAGATAGATAGATAGATAGATAGATAGATAGATAGATAGATAGATAGATAGATAGATAGATAGATAGATAGATACGGTCAAAGTCGCCGATTCGCTAAGAAATGATTCGCATTTAAAATTGGGGGACCCTTAAGCTTCACCTTTATGATATGAACGCGATAGCAAAATCCGGCCCCTAGTTCACCCTTCAAGTGCCAAGTGCATAACTATTAATATGTTTTGATACAAACACACAAACGCACACAAATAAAATTACGACACAGTCGCCTTCTATCCGCATGCTTCGCATAACGTCGATTCCTAGGGTACGTGGGATCTGCCAAATTTGTTTTGATATCTGCGTTTCATCATCGCACAGACTTCTTCAAATACATCTTTTTCCCCAGTGTATTCAAAGCTGGAATAACATAGCACGTTACATTGGTTCTTCACAGAAACATGAATTCTCGAACGCACTAGAAGACGGTATACTATACTCCTCGCGTGTTAACCTGATAGCTTTAAAGAGCTCGAGTCGCAGAAAGCGCGCCGCCGGCGTCGGCCCCGGAGGTTGTGAGGGAAAGATCGTCAGTGCGTCTGTGGCCTAAAAATCAAGTTGCCGAGAAAGCCGCGGGAGGCCGCTACTTGCCCACGCGTGCACGCGTGATCACACTGGAAAAAGCCGTTCGTAGGAAAAAAAAATTGCCCGCAGCTTCCCTCGGGGGAACACTGAGGAGGATGCGGAAGCATGTAATTGGTTAACGGGTGTTAAATTGCGACTTACTTGGGTCGATGGCTAAATTGGTTAACGTGGTTGTGAAATGGGGTGTTAAATGAGTGAACACGTACGGCACGTATGCGAAAGGGCGGTGTTTTATTTATTGCGACGAACCAACGGACGAGCGGCAACTGAGCGAGCGAGCGCCGACCTTGAGTATATATACAGCGCGACGGTGCATGCGCTGTCAGCTGTCGAATGTTCTCGAAGGAGAAGCGCGCGCGCGGCACAGATGGCGACGGCGCGACGGCGCATGCGCTGTCAGCTGTCGAATGTTCTCGAAAGAGAAGCGCGCGCGGCACAGATGGTGGGCGACGGCGCGACGGCGCATGCGCGCGCGTCAGCTGTCGAATGTTCGAGAAGCGGTGCGGACGGCGCGGACGGCGCACTACAAGGCGCGAGTATAAGATGCTTCCGCATCTAATATGTTGAACGATTTTGAGTACTTCGTACTCAACTATGGGAGAGCACTGAGCCGTCCCGCTAAAACAGTTTAGTGGCTGGTAACAGAGTTAGACACATGCCTGAATACACAGGCATGGTTCAGTGTGCACCGACGCTCGCGTAGGTTTTAAATAGCTAACTTTACCGTACAAGCTCATGTTTGTGTTACTGGTTTCCGTACCAATACTTTACCTTCCTGGTGCATTTAATGTGAAACTTTGACCGTTTTAACTCGGACACATGTATGCTTTTGAAGTGCAACAAATAACCTTATACTTGATGAACGCGTGAATATTGCAGTAGCAGAGAACGAGTGATTATTGTATCAGACGTAATGAATTAGCTCAACTAAGGCGGTGCGGACGGCGCGGACGGCGCGGACGGCGCACTACAAGGCGCGAGTATAAGATGCTTCCGCATCTAAAAAGTGCTCAAGGTCACGAGGCACGATAGTTTCTTTGCCCTGCTAACTCTCCCTGCTTAGCTTCCAGCGCTTTCGTCAGGACGAGAGAAGATATAATGCAATTACAGCATGCGACAAACCTTTGTAACTCCACTGGCGCTGGATGGATTCCTAAAATTTTTGCGGCGTTGAATTCGAGAGGCTATAAGCTCTTCTAGTGAATTCATTCCATGGTTACATGAGAAAGTGTTTCAGGGCCCCTTTAACGCATTTTGTTCGACAGGTGTCACGACAAAAACGAGCCTATTCGGCGATAACAACTCGCACTGGTTCAAAATGCTGTGCGCGTTTTTGTGTGCGTGTGTGTGTATGGAACAAAACATGAATAAGTATGCACTTAGCGGTTGAAGGGTGCACTTGGCGCCAGATTTCGCTATCGCATTCCACTCTTAAAGGTGAAGCCTAAGGGTGCCCCAATTTTTCACTCTTTTTTACGCTGTTTATATAATCTGCTCATGGTGTTTTAGGAGCGACGCTCCTCTTAGTCTAACCTTCTTTCACGACACGCGTAACCAGCAGTATCTCCCGAACAGTACAACAGATGGCGCTGTCTCATAGAACTATATACCTAAACTCCCTAACTAGAGCAGAGGTTTACAACTACAGCTCAAGGCGATAGGTTAGAAGAGGACGAAGCTATTGAATATATAAGAACAAGAGTGACGGAAAATTTTCAACAAAGAAGTGCTTTATGCACTAAAATAGACAAGGATGAATCAAGTGGCGCAATGGCTCCGTTTTCACAATGAGAGTGGGAAAAGGCTGAGAAGAGGGTTCCTAGTAGTACATCAACAGGCCCAGATTGCATTCCAATTATGCTGATAAAGACATTAGGTCCGAAGTTTAAGCAGGCTTTGAGAGAGGCAGTGAGCAAATTAATAATCGAAGGTGAAGTCCCCGATGGATGGAAACTTGACAGGATGAGCATGATCCCTTATAGAAAGAGGGGCAAAGCTGACATAAACAACTACCGTCCTATAACAGTGACATCAGTGGTCTACAGGCTGGCGATGCAGATTATAAGGGAAAAAAACTGCAGGCGTGGATAGAGGATGAGGGTCTGCTAGGGGAACTGCTGAATGGGTTTCGGAAACACAGGAGGTTGGAAGACAATCCGTTCTCACGGACGCAGTGCATCGAACTAGCAGAAAAGGAGCACATACCCCTGTGGCTAGCATTTTTGGATATCAAGGGAGCGAACGATAGCGTGGTTCAAGAGGGCTTGTGGGGAATACTGGACACACTAGGCGTGGAAGATGTAGTCACTAATCGTTTAAAGGATATCTATAAAGGTAGCGAGGCAGTTATGAAGTGTGAAAAACAGGTATCGAAGCCTGCAGGGGTAAAACGGGGACTTATAGACAGGGGTGTCCTTTATCACCCTTGTTATTCATGATGTACCTACAGGAATTAGAGGCCTAATTAGAGGGAAGTGGACTGGGCTTCGACCTCTTTTTCGTCAAACAAGGAAAGCTCATTGAACAGGCACTACCAGCATTGATGTACGCAGATGATATAGAGCTAATGGCCGACAACAAGGAAGATTTGAAGAGATTGGTGGACATCTGCAGTAATGAGGGAGATAGGTTAGATTTCAGATTCTGTAGAAAAAAATCAACAGTCATGTTTTTTAATAATAATGAAGGTAGTGAGCTTAGAATACAGGAGGTCACGCTAGAGACCAGATAAGTACAAATATCTAGGCGTATTGATAAGCAATGGGACCGAGTACCTAAAAGAACACGAAATATGCATGACGACTAAAGGTAACAGGAATGCAGCGGTGATGAAAAACAGGGCATTGTGAAATTACAATAGGTATTATGTAGTGAGAGAATATTGAAAGGGGTCATGTTTCCTGGTCTGACGTTCGGCAATGCGGTCTTGTGCATGAGATCAGAAGTTCAAGCAAGATTAGAAATTAAGCAACGTGGAATAGGTAGGCTTGCCTTAGAAGCTCACGGGAATACACCAAATTAGGGAGTACAATGTGATATGGGATGGACATCATTTGAGGGCAGGGAAGCTAGCAGGAAGATAAAATTTGAGAAGCGATTGAAATAAATGAGGAGAGAGCGTTGGACTAGGAAGATATTCAGCTACTTGTATATGAAGAATGTCGATACAAAATGGAGGAAGCGAACCAGAAAATTGACTGGTAAATATGGTAAATACTTAGAAAAGAGCAGGGGGGCAAACCAAAAAGAACTATCGGTTAAGAAGAAAGTGAAGAAAACGGAGACTGACATGTGGAGAATGGGTATGATTAAGAAGTCCGCACTAGAGATCTATCGAACTTTTTAAGCAGGAAATTGGCAAGGAAAGGATCTATGATAATACTCGGGGTAGTTCTCGACTATTTGAGGCCAGGATGGGAGTATTGCGAACCAAGACATATAGGGCCAATTACGAAGAGGTAGACACGGTACGCAGTGCGTGTGGAGAGGAAGAGGAAACTGCCGAACACTTGATAATGTTCTGTAAAGGGCTTCACCCTATATTTCAGGATGATGGCGCAGAGTTTTTCAAAGCGCTGGGGTTTAGGGACAGGGAGTGCAAAATAAACTTTAAGCGGGTAGAATTAACTAGACGGAGGTTATCTGATTGGTGGCTAAAGTCAAGGCACGAGTGAAAATTAAACCCTTCACTACAAAGTACGAGTCCTCAACCTCACTATTTAAAGGAAAAAAATAAATCTAGTTTTTGGTCCACTAAGTATTACGGCTTGGTGGCGTTAACCACCGCCTGATCTATAAGGTATAGCCATATCAATCCATTCATTCATCCGTATACAAACTGCAGTTGATTCAGAATATTCCAGATGGCGGTGTACCGTTACTGTCCGACTGGCTGCTGCGCGGGCTGTACCTGGGTGCGCGAGGAGCAAGTGCCTCTCTGAGCCTCCTGGATCCTCACAGCACGTGTCACATCGTTGGTGGGGCATGGATGAAGTGGAGCTGTGGGCGTGAAGAACCACGGCGGCTATTTCTCGTCGACAGACAGACAGACAGACAGACAGACAGACAGACAGACAGACAGACAGACAGACAGACAGACAGACAGACAGACAGACAGACAGACAGACAGACAGACAGACAGACAGACAGATGCATGCAAGGTCGAACGGACAAACTTATGCACAGACGGACGGACGAAAGATGCTCCTATGGATGGACAGACGGATGGATGGACAGACGGATGGATGGATGGACGGACGGATAGACGGATGCATGGATGGATGGCTGCTTCACCCCACTCATCATCATTCACTCCGTGGATATGCAGTGATTTTTTTCTCTTCCTCTGACTTCTCATTTTATTTATTTCAGAGGTTTTTGGGGCTTTTTTACAATTTTCTCCTCTTGCGTACCGACTCTTGCAATAGCCATAAAAACAGGTGAACTTTAAGCGTCCCCCAGTTTTTATAAGATGACGTGTAACAAAATATACAAAGTCTTGAGCAGAAGCTTCCGCACACTTTACACGGTCTCCTTTAGCAAAAACAAAGTTTACTTTCACCTTACCTCTTTCTCTCTCTCTCATACTAAGCTTTACTTAAATTGCTTCTTTTTGTTTTTTTTGTTTTTTCATTCCCAGCTATTTGTAGTTACTTTGCGTTTTAATATTTCGCAACATTTGAACCGAACAAACGCAAAAGAGCACGCATTAGCAGTGAAATCATTGCCGCTTACAAAAACACATGCGCATAGGCACATGAATCGCAAATAGTGAGAACATGTGCCTCCCTTTAATACGAAATGCGAAATCCTGAACTGCGACGTGATTGGAATGCAACACACTCAAAGCGTGATACGCGCGGCCACGGTGTAATCCGCTGCGCAGTGATTGCATCTGCATCCGCATTAGTCCTTTGAGCTGTTTACATTGCGGAGTTTGTTTTCAGGAAGTACGGAGAGCTGCGCGGTCTCATGTTTTCTCTATCCCAGCTATTAGCGTTATTGAGAAAAAGTTTCGAGTTCCTGCATGTCTTTAATGCCTTGTTTGCTGAATGAAAGCGCTCGTGTTCCGCTAAAACCAACATTCAATCCGCTCAGGCGATACGTTGTATATCGGTTGGAGTACTTCAGCACAGACGCTCCGTCACCAAAACTTTTCGTTTTGGTTCTTTCTTGTCCCGCTGAAACTCCTTAAGTTCATGAGAAATAAATCCCTGTGTCACCAGTTTCGTTTCTCTCTCTCTCTCTCTCTCAGTAAAACAGTGTAGCTTTACAGATTGTTTCTACAAAAGTAGAGAGGTACTTTACTCGTCGCCTTGCACTGATCCAACAACTCAATGATTGCGAAATCTAAGAACAAAACACTGTACATTTCCCATTTTCATGTCACATGGCCGCTTATGTAACTCGCATAAAAAGGCTTTATTAGTAGCTATGCGTTTCGGCATAGGCATGAGACGCTTACACCTATACCACCGAACTTAAAAATACTTCGACTATAATGCTAAACACGCCACCCCACCACTGTGGTCTAGTGGCTAAGGTACTTGGCTGCTGACCCACTGGTCGCGGGGTCCAATTCCGGCTACGGCGGCTGCATTTTCGATGGAGGCGAAAAGGGTGTAGTCCCGTGTGCTCAGATTCGGGTCCACGTTAAAGCACCTTAGGTGGTCGAAATTTTCGAAGCCCTCCACTACGGCGTCTCTCATAATCATGTAATCGTTTTGGGACGTTAAATCTCATATCAATCAAATCAATCAACGCTAAACGCGCTTACGCGTTACAACGTTCCGAATCATAATAAAGTATTGCAGCTGCAGGCAGCTGTCCAGAATTTTTAAGAACCCTTCAGCTGCCTTGCGATTATCCCGCCATATATTTTAGCACGATAGTGTTTTATGCCGGTGTCCACCAAGACTTCCCTGACATCATTTCCGTCATGGTTGTGATCTCAGTAAAATGCACAAGAACAGAAGACAAAACCAGGATGAACGGTTTTATGGATTTCAATCAACCGGTATAGTCGAACGCCGGTTCTCTTGGTCCAGGACGATAGGTACCGGGCATTTTTGATGGAGGCAAGAATCCTTGTGGCCCGATTGGTGGGATTTAGGTGCATGTTAAAGAAGCCCAGGTGGTCCAAATTTCCCGAGTCCTCCACTACGGCGTTTCTCATAATCATTTGGTAGTTTTCGTACGTCAAACCCCAACCGTTAATATATTATTATTATTATTATTATTATTATTATTATTATTATTATTATTATTATTATTAT
Organism: Rhipicephalus annulatus; assembly: GCA_013436015.1. Classification (NCBI taxonomy): domain Eukaryota; kingdom Metazoa; phylum Arthropoda; class Arachnida; order Ixodida; family Ixodidae; genus Rhipicephalus; species Rhipicephalus annulatus. The sequence continues at coordinate 131,515 of WOVY01002969.1, forward strand.
TATTACGTTACTGCACACCACTTAGATGACGAAAACAGAGGACGAGGAACCACATGAACAGAAAATTTTCAACTCAAATTATTGGGTCGAATGATTTATACAATCGCGTAATAAAAACGTTTACAAAACTTTAAACAGTATAATACCAATATGCAATAGGTATGTGTCCGTCCAATAAACGTAGCTTAAAAGTTTGAGCTTGCGTTTTGTTTATTTGTTTTCCCTTCATGTGGTTCATAGTCCTCCCAGTCTTGGTCTTCTAAGCCGTGCGCGATAACGTAACGAGGAATAGATACCAAATGTTGCAAGCAAGTACTCCTATGTGTTACTTCTCCCTATTTCTTTATTTCTCTCTTTCTATGATATACTTTAGTCATCTTTTCCCCGTTCTCTCTTTCTCACTCTCTTGCCCCACCGTGGTGGTCTAATGGCTAAGGTACTCGGCTGCTGACCCGCAGGTCGCGGGTTCGAATCCCGGCTGCGGCGGCTGCATTTCCGATGGAGGCGGAAATGGTGTAGGCCCGTGTGCTCAGATTTGGGCGCACGTTAAAGAAGCCCAGGTGGTCGGAATTTCCGGAGCCCTCCACTACGGCGTCTCTCATAATTATATGGTGGTTTTGGGGAGTTAAACCCCACATATCAATCAATCAAATCAATCCTTTCTCACTCTCACATATCTTTCAAACACTGACTTTGATTTTCTGGGTCCTTGTTATAAGGAGGGTTCAGCTAGCGTGCCTGGATAGTCGAGTGCAAGACACTCGCCTTTCGAACATGCTTTCGAGAGAGGTAACGATGCAAGGAAAGGCAGGGAGGTTAAGCAGACGCACATCCGGTTTGCTACCCTGCACTGAAAAAGGGATGAACATGCTTACGAGGTTTCCAATCTCATCTCCCGAAGAAACATTTTACCCTTAGAATTTCTCTCTTTCTCGTTCTTTCTCTTTCTTTCTCTCACTCTCGTTTCCTCGCTTTCTCTGCTGGTTGTCTCAACCGTCAGCGCTATTCAATCCCGCGCTGGCAGGACAACAGGAATTCCCAGGAACAGACTTTCAACAGGAATGCACTATCAACAGAACTACACTAACAACAGGAATACATCAACAACAGGAGTGCACTTTCAGACACCTAAGTGATGGACAAAGGTAGCTTCCGGATATTTTCTAGTTTATGCTGTAAGCGTATACGAGGCTCACATAATGAAACACGGCAGCAAAACTCGTGAGTATAAACACTGGTATGCGTGATTTGTATAAGCAAGTCTGGCTATTAATTGATGTGGGCTCCGATATAAGAGTACAGGCCTATATTACGCCACTGTGGCACGAAATATTAAAGGTATGCGCGCATCATGTAACCATAAACCGTCGCGTTTCGTTTCGAAGAATCCTACATAGCACACTCGAAACTTGATGGCTACAATATATAACGTACCGTGTATTTCTCGCTTTCATGCCTGGCTGTTCTCTATTCAGCCTTATGTGGCCAAGCAATGAAATCAGCAATAAGTTATTCGCGAAGCAAGCTGCTGGTCACTTAACAGCAAATAATTGTAATATATAATGTTGAGAGTATCTTACGCTTATGGTGATATTGTACATTATCTTACGAATAAAAAAATGTTCTTAAACTTACTTTCACTGACACTGACATACTAGTCATTACATAATCAAATGAGAACGGCTCGCTAAGCAAAAACCAGAGTTTCAGTTGTGAATCATCACCTATAACATCATTTGCCGCATTATGCATCCTGCCTTGAAACAGCGCAAATTCACCAAAAGCTTCGTGACTACAAGAAAAAACTAATCTTTTGGTACTCTGTTGAGTATCATTATGCGTGACAGAAATCAGTGGAAGATAACACGAAGACTTCTGAGTATTCGATATTTCGGCTTGCTCAGAAATTGTGTCAAAACAACGTTACTTTCCCCTTCAGTATCAAATGTCATCACAACGGCACGCATAGGCTGTGAATGTCGACAACTTTGTAGTATCCACAGTCCTAAACGAACCAGCAAGCCTTTCTATTCTTCATTCGATCTCCGGACTGACACTGAAACACTCTGGAGAAATCATCGGCATACATCAGAGGAACGTCGACGTTGTCCTTTCCCGTGATGCTGAACGACAAGGGACAGCGGTAGAATGCCTCGCGCATGTAAAAGAAGCGGCTGTGAGACAAGCTCCAGTAGCGCCAGGCAGTCTCCTCTCTGTACCAGTTGGCTTCCTCGAAACTTTTGAGCACTGACGAAAGCGCCAAGGAAGCGGCGACAGTGTCGATTTCATCCTTGATGTCTCGCCCCTCTTTGCTTGTCGTCAAGTAATTATGACGAAAGCACTGAACGAGAGCGCCTATATTGGCTCGCGCAGCGGGTGACCACAGTCGAGCTTCAGTTAAGATAAAGCTCCAGATGGATTCAGCCAGAGCTAACGCGATGACGGGCGTGTTAAAGACGTCAGTGTGCGCAGGGTCGATTCGCACCAGAGAGTACAGCGCCGGAGAGACGATGATGTTATCGCCACTCAGGAGCTGTATGTAGTTGTAGTCACGAGAGGCACTGCCGGCGCTTTCGAAAGGTAGACCACGACTAGCCAGTTCCAAGCGTGTCTCGTGCTCCGAAGCCTGACCCCTGAGCACCTTCTCCAGGAAGCTTTCTGTAAAGTGCGTTTCTTTGATGCCCGACGGACTTATCGCCTGAGGCAGCACGAGCGTCATGCTATCGAAGAAAACCCTCAACAGGGCTGAGTCCTCGGGTCGAAACACCGAGCTTGAGATGCAGTCCGACTTCACGGTCTCGATGACAGAGTTGATCACTCGGGTTACCTGGTGGTTCTTTTCGGGAGTGATGAATTCGACCATGTACATCGTATTCCTTACGTTGGGCATGAGGTCCATTAGGCGCATGCAGAACGCTTTTCTGGTCGGCATCGATGGTGATGGACGCCATTGCAGATCTATCAGGGCATTGCATGCGCTCGAAGCGAGAAAATAACTTGCCACTGCCTGCCTGGTCGATGTGTGAGCAGCACTGAGCGTCCCGAATAGTGAATCTATCTGAGGCAAGCCTCTGACGTCAACACGCGTGATGTTACCGAAACCGATGGATACCGCCTTCAAGGCAGGCTCTACTTGCCACCTCTCCAAGAGCTCACTAGCATTTTTGCCCGAGAAACGTTTCATAGAAACGTCTTCGTCAGAAGTGTTCTCTAAGGAACCGATGTAAGCATTGACGTCACTAATGTTTGTATCCCAGCCTAACATCTTGTTCAACTCTACCACGGAGAAGTTTAGGCACATTTGGAATAATTTATCGGACAAATGGCAGCCCTCGCGGGGATTGTGCGCAACTAAGATAGCAGTGACTGCCTGAAAGGCTATCAGAATTGCCGAAGGCATCCCGTACTTCACGTTAGTGAGCAGCAGGTACGCGAATGCGTTTGCTGGAGTCATGCTTCGCAGCTGGTCACCCGCTATGCGAATGAGGGCTGCCTCGAGCTCCACCAGGGTGGTCTTCTCGTCCGCGTCTGTGTTGAGGCACGAGTCGAACAACGATCGCAAGAACGTGCTCACCTCACTCCTCGTCCCGTTCCTCGCCATGAGCACGTCCAACTCAAACCTCGCATTCAATCGTGGAGGCCCGGGAGAAAAGTACGTAGCCATCGGCATGGATTCATCAGAGCGCCTGGCTACAACGCCGGCGCAGATGAAGTTGTAGAAGCTGTCGCAAGGGTCGCTGCTGCCGTTCACGTACTGTGCTAGCGCCTCCACGTCACTAGGACAACAGAAGGACGAGCGATATCTCATAGAAGATTGCAGTGCCTCCTTGATGACTATGAAGCTTATGAACGCGGAGATGACGATGCACGCTGCACACGCAATCGCTGGAGCAGCTCCAAATCCCTCGCTTGGCTGGTTGATAATGACCGCAGGTGGCGCCGGAGCAGCGGATGAACGGCCAGAGGCCGGGGAAGCAGCGTGGTCATGTTTTGGCGCAGATTTTGATTGCGCTAGGACCGCACCTGTTGCCAAGCTAGATGTCGACGCCAAACGCGGGTGGACTTGTGCCTCCTTTCGGCCTTTCAGTGCCTTGAACTTGGCGCCCGCTTCAGCTAGGAGGCGAGAAGACGGTTGAGTTGGCCCTCGGAGTTGAGCACCGTCAGCGGCTTTCGAAGCTTTTTCTGGCTGATGATCCTGCGCTGGTTTCACGCCTGTCACAGGTGACCGATTGGTTACACTGTCTAATGACTGGGGTGACGATGCACTTGCCACGGCATCTACCGACTCCGGGTGTTGATACGACGTTCCTGGGTGGCCATGCTGGTAGCGCGAAGCGCTTTTTTTCTTCCGGCGTCGAGCATCGCTAGCGGATATCGAAGCATCGTCTGTATTGTAGTGATCTTCACTTGGCTTCCCTCCAGTCGACAACATTGCGCTGCCCGGTGATGGTGAAGATGACGACTCAGTTACCTCAACATCTGCTAACTCTGCCGGTTGGGACGATGGCCTTCGCGAGCGAGAGTGAGAGGAGTGGGAGCTCGGAGCGCTTTTCTTCTTCTGGCGCTTGGCCATGGCGATGGAGGCTTCCTGATTGGCTTGGCAGCTCCCAACAGCGTGTTTCAGCAAGTCAAATTGGTTCCTCGCCGAATCGAAAAGGCAACGTTTGAACAGCAACCTCGTTCTCGTTTCGAATTAATGACTATTACCCGCTATGGCATCTGATAAAGCAGCATGCACTAAGAGAAACATAGGAAGATGTCAAATATTAAAATTGATCAAAACGTAATTTACTGTAAATGACAAAACAAAAAAACAAATTACTCAAGGTTATATTTGCACGACTTACCGAATAGCGCCAAAGTACACTAAAGCAATTGTGACGTTGGGCATTCATTCTCTGTCATCTATCCTGATTCCCAGGGTGCATGCTCAGAAAAAAACATTGTTCTCAAGAAACTCCTTGTAAAACTCCATAGATAAATTGAAGAACCACCATTGTGTGATCTCAACTTGTTCTCGAAATTAATTTTAACCTTATTTTTATTTTTTCTATTACTATTCATGGGCATCTTTGCATAGCCAGTTGCGTCACAGTGGGGCACCACCAGGACTCAACCGACCACTCAACACCGTATATTGAGCTAGAACAGCTTTTCTCAGCCATGAGTTTTCTGGAACCATTGTGGACTGGTAGAATAGATCAGGGACCTCTTGTGATGGGAGATCGCGATAGTGTCAAAGAGCTTGTTTCGCAGAAATACCGACGTCAGCATCGGTCACGTTGGTATTGAGCAAAAGACCATCATCTTGTATGTGACTGAAAAATCAAGATTCAAATGAAATAATAAAAAATTACACTATCTCCTGCTAAGGAAGAACCATGTGTACATGCGAAGCACGGTCGCTAATGCTTACACTGGCGGCGGCGTTGCCACTGGCACTCATCGCGGCGTTGCTCAGGAAGAAAACCTAGGGAGACGCAAAGCACGCACTGATGGAGCAATGTTTCCTATTGGAACATGCCAATCGCTGCTAATGGGCAATGAGAGACAAGAGATTCCTATTGGAAACAGATACCCGCCGTCCGTTTTTAGGTAACACACTTGCTACGAATTTTTATAGTTGAAGAACGCTAAGGAGAAATCTCCGACAGGTACCCGACTACCTTAGAGGTCAAGATCCAGCGCCTGTATGTACGAGGGGACCAGTGATCGGTTGTGCAGCGTCAGCACTCAGTCTTTTCAATCAAAAACTCGCTTCCAGACACTGCTTGCGTCGGCGTCACCAGGCGAGGGAGGGGGAGAGCATAGGAGATGAGAGAGAGGTGAAGGGACGCGCATGCACACGAAGGGAAGTTATCCCGTACACCAGATTGAGCTCGACTACAGGAAGGTTCGCATTTCAAATTTCAAGGTCGGAGTGAGTATCGATTGCAAACTATGTCTACCATAGCGCCACGAGAGTTTTGTGTAAACTCCTTTGGAAAAAAACCTTTACGATTGTCATGTAGGGGAAAGAATCTCCTGTTGTGTCAGGGTTGAGCTGGCCGTGACGCCGACGAAGAAGAAGTACGAAGCACCGCAGCACGGCAACGCTGACAGTGGCAGCACACCAGCGACTTGGGCGCGGATCGTCGACAGAAGAACGTCCGCCTTGACCGTCACCAAACCGCGCAAGGCGCCACATCACAATCCGAACATGAACCGAAGCTAAAAAAACGATAAACGAACACCACAATACAGCATCTCCTTAACACCTCATATATTGCGGGAAGAAGCGTAGAATCACGTCATGCGAAAAGATGCGAATTGAGCAACGAGTGAGTGTTTTAAAAGTCCGCCCGTCATCAAGCGCTCAAGTGTAATAAATCATCATCAGCACCAGAACCGTCAACAAAGTGAACAGCTCCGTAGGGCCCTAGGGACGCGTAGAGGATGACCCTTCACTCCTTCGCAAAAGAAATTATTATGACGTAGTGGTCACTTAACTGCACTTTCAATGGGCACTCGATGATACTTTGAAACGGCCAATGTTATACGCGCACAGTCCTTCGTTACTTAATGGTGCGGTTGAGCCACGCACTGAGAACCGAAGCAGGCTAGCAGTGCAGATTGCAATGCGCACAAGGCCCGATTACGCTATCGCAGTCTACTCTTGAAGGCGAAGCTTAAGCGTCCTTTCAATTTTTTCTCTTTTTTTTGCTGGCGAAGTTGTTTCAGCCAGGCGTTATTTGTGCGGCCTATTCTGTGTGGCATCAGGTATGTCATACCGACGCCTAGAAACAATCTGCTTATAGTCTACTAAATCGTCCAGTTTCGCTATTTCTTTTCAAGTGAGTTAGCGTTCTCCACTTTTACGTCCCTCTAGCTTTCACCTACTTTCCATGACTTGTAAAGGATATGTTATTAAAAAAACACAGCGAAATGTACACGCTTTATAACAAGCATCTCTCAGACGGCCTCGTTTGATATTCTCAGTTCTCACACACGCTTTGACACACATGCCTTCCGTTTCCGATTGGCATATTGTATGCATAAAAAATAGCTGATTTGTGCAAAAACTTGGTTTCAGCTGTGGCAGTGAGTCACTGATCAGTATTCCACTGATCAGTATTCCACTACAAGTTAAAATACTTCACTTATTTATTCAATAATGTCATGTGAAGTGTGGAAAAGACTTCTATAGGCATTTTGAACTAATGCGCATTTGCTCAGAAGGCGTGGGACTGATGTCCCAAACACATAAACTAAATTTACGAGATAGCGCGCCGGAGACACAGCGCTCATAACTTCCCATAATACGCGCACTGCCCAGTGCACTAACGATGTAAGACACTTTCGAAAAACCTTGCTTCTCTGCGCAAAAAAAAAGGCATCGCAATCGTGGCAAGCCACTGTCAGTCAACGGCACTCAAGGTGCATGTTGCATATGCAGCAGCTATAATGCAAACATTCACGTCCACGGTACATCGTGGCAACCTAATGCACTGCAAGGCTACAGAAGAAAATAACGTCATTATATTGAAAACGATGTTACGTTTGAGTCAACGCACACCCGCGTATTTTTGCCATTCGATCATTTCCCTGACACTGAAATGCTCTGGAAAATGCCTGGTCGTACATCAGAGGTACGTCCACGATATCTTTCCCCGCGGGCCTCGAATACATCGGGCAGCGGTAAAACGTCTCGCGCATGTAAAAGAACCGACTATGCGACATGCTCCAATGTGGCCACGCCGGCTCCACCTTTGTACCAGTCACGTTCCTCGAAACTCTTCCCGACGGATGAGAGAGCCAACGACGCAGCGACCACCTCGAGTTCGTCCTCCCGAGTGCCCAACGTCTTGACTGCCATCAAGTATCTGTCCTTAAAGCAGTTCACGAGGCCTTCGATGCCAGCCCTCGCAACACGAGACCACAACAGCTCGGAATCTCGTAAAACGAACGTCCAGATGGATTCGGCCAATGCTTGAGCGATAACCGGAGTGTTGAAGATGTCGGTGTGCGTCGGATCAAGTCGCATGAAAGAATAAAGCACTGGCGAGATTACAATTGTGTCTCCGTTCTGGAGCGCCACATAGTTATAATCACGCCCGGGAGCTCCCACGCTTTCGAATGGCAAGCCACGCTGAGCCAAGCCCAGACGAGTCTCGTGTTCCGACGCGCGGCCTCTGAGAAGTTTTTGCACGAAGCTCTGCGCGAAGTGGATGCCCGCGATGCTCGAGGGACTGGACATCTGGGGCAACACGAGGGTCATGCTGTCAAAGAACGTCTTCAAGAGTGACACGTCTTCGGCGCGAAATATCGAGCTCAACGTGCACTCCGACTTGATCGTCTTGATGATGGCGTTGACAACACGGGTGACCTGCCGACTTCGTTCGGGAGTGATGAATTCTACCGCGTACATTGCGTTCCGCACGTTTGGCGTGAGATCTACTAAGTTCACGCAGAAATCTATCTTGCTCGACAGCGCCGAATCCCACTGTAGGTCCATAATGAGGTTGCACGTGCTCGATGCGAGGAAGTACCCTGCCGCCGGGTCACCACTAGACGTGCTTAACATTCCAAACAGGGCGTCGATCCCGCGTGTACCGATGATGTCGACGCGCGTAACTTCATTGAGGCCGATTGATATCGCCTTCAGCGCCATCGTCACGTGCCATCGTTTCAAAAGCTCGGTAGCGTTCGCACCTGCGTAGCTCTCCAGAACGGCATCTTTTTGGTAAACTTTCTCCGCCGAAGTGGCATAAGCAGCGACTTCATTAGGCTTAGTTGCTTTCTTAAACATTTGATTAAGCTTCGCCACGGAGAAGTTTATGCATGCTTCCAGCGTGTTGTCGGATGTCTGGCATCCCTCGCGCCGATTCTGCGCAAATAAAATTTCGTCTAGCTCTTTGAATACAACCAAAACAACCGATGGAATACCGTACTTGATGTTTGTCAGCAGCAGGGACGCGACAGCACTCACGGGCCTCATGTCTCGCAGGTGATCTCCGGCGATTTGAACGAGGGCTTCTCCGACCTCGTTTATAATACTTTGGGCATTGGTGTCCGTATTCAAGCATGAGTCGAAGAAGGACCTCAAAAACGTGCTCACCTCGCTTCTGGAGCCGTTGGCCGCCATCAGCACATCAAGCTCGAAGCTCGGATTCAATCGAAACGGAAGAGCTGAAGTGCTGTAAGACGCTGTCGGTCGGGTCGTCCGGCTTCGCTGCGCTACGATGTTGGAGCAGACAAAGTCGAAGAAGCTTTGGCACGGGTCGACGCTTGCATTGGCGTACAGCGCGAGAGTCTGAACATCGCTCGGACAGCAAAAGGCGGAGCGGCCTTCGTGACTGGGTAAGTGTATCACTTCGCTAATGGTCAGGAAAGTCACAAACGCGGATATGACGAGGACAGCAGAGCACACAATGGCTGGCGCAGCTCCCAATCCGTCTGTCTTTTTCGTGTTGACCTCTTGCAGCCCTGAAGGGCGACTTTCATAGGCAGTACGCTGCGCTGCTTCCTCTGATGCCGCTTGTGTCCCAGCCACACTTGTTGACGATCCCAATGGCAACGGAAAACGTGTCTCCCCTTTGCTGCCTGTCCCCGCCTTAAACTTGGCTACAGCAAGCAGGGCGTGGGGCGGCACCTCGGTCAGCTTCTGAACCTGCGCATTGGCAACGACTGTCGGAGGTTCAACCGGTCGATGGTCTTGCGAAGGCTTAGCTATTCGCCCTTTAGAAGACCGTTCTCTTGGCACGGACGATTTCTTTGTCAAAGTTGTCGCTTCAGCCACCGTACCTGCTATTTGCACCTCATCTTCGGGCACAGAACCACGTGAAGCCTGTGAGCGAGGGCGGGTGCCATGCTTCTTTCGATGTCCGCCCATTGAAGAACCTTTCAGACCGCAAGGACGATTTTGTTAGGTGGTTCAGGCCTTCAATGAACAGGAGTCTGCAGCACGTTGAAACACTGTAGCATTCCAGGGACCTCCTACTTCTTCTTCTAAGGTCGCGTGGCGCGAGATCTCTCGGCTTATTATTACCTGCAGTGGGTTCGTGCCAGTGTCAGAAAAATTCATCATCCTATTCACTTTTATTCCACGGTAAAACATCTCTTGAACATTGTAAATGTATAGCCGGAGTCATTTTCAAGCTATTACTGCAGGCCTGTGAAGAACATCGGTGCATCGTAAATGCTTGAAGCGTGTAGCCGATAACTTGAGCTCGGGTAAACCAGCCGTTTTTGTCTGAATGGCATATATTAAAAGTATACGCGCGTGCACGCTAAAAAGTAAAGGAGAAGGAGGGTTATCGAGGTTGCTCCTTTAGAGTAGTAACTAACCAGCACCAGCCATTGCACCATTTTGGGAGCGATGGAGTAACCGCGCTCTCGCAGTTACCCCGCAAAGGAGCAACAGTTTCTTTTTTTTTGCGCAAAAAAAACTCAGTGTATATTGACTTAACCAGCCTTTCGAAGAGCGTGCAGGCATTTTATTAGTTGTACAATCGATGTGCGAGCCCCATATTCAGAAAAACATTTCGGGAAATTCACAGCAAACACACTCGATTCGAACTCACAACCACTCCGTTAGCATGAGCGTACACTATAGCCACTACACCACAATGCACTACGGCACCGTCTGAAAGGAAACAGGCATCTGTAGGCACTGATGGGTCGTTTGCACACGGCGTGAACAATCCTGCAGTTACCATAGAAAACGGTCTTTTTACTACCACAAGGAGTAAAGTGCCCCTTTTTGCCGTGCCGTAAGCAATATTTTGCGCACATTTCGGCTTTCGGAGGAGCGAAGAGCCCTTTTAGGGGTAACTGCGCAGTTCCTTTAGAAAACATTTTTTATAGTGTGCGGGCGCGCGCACGTGGTTAGTTACTTGTTTTATCTGCTCACGTTTACGCCCGGTATTTCTTCGTAGACACGTATGCAGACACAAACGTTTAGTCCACTTCCAAATGTTGATCATGTTTAAAGCCTGACGCCGGATCCTCAGGCTATAAAATTGCGTTTTAGGCGCCAGGAATACACGGACAAACAGTGTTCCACGTTTTGCCGGGCTTCCGTCGAAACGTAGCTCTCATCTCATTAAAATAAAAAAAGTGCATTAGTTCAATACATCTGGCAAAGAGGAAACAGGGCGAGGCAATTGCCGGCAAATCTAAGGCTATAGACCCTCCGGCTGTACAACACCCTAAACGTCAATTATTATAAGGCATTTTCTGGACAACGTCTTCTCGCCACGTAAGCCTGGCTTTTTCTGCAGGGAACCGCGTAGTCCAATTGCTGCAAAAGTGCTACACACGAAGCTCACGGCGACTTCCTGTGAAGTTCACCTTGACCACCGTGATTAATCAGAACAGTATCAAATCCAGTAACTCGCACAACTAAGATGTCTGTCGTGTAACGGCATTTCCTATACTTAACAGTACGACTGCGTAATCAACGACTTGAAAAGTCGAATTAAGTATAAAGAATACTCACAATTAAATGAGAGGCCACCGCACTGATAGTAGTCAGACCTCACCAGAGAGCCAAGCGTTGCCTTCTGAAAACTGCTCTCGTTAACGTCAGCGAAAGAACTGCTATGAACTGGCTTTGTCCTGCTAGGTCCGGCGCTCGTCTCTCGTGTGGTCGCATCAGGCATGTCTTGAGCGTCGCAGGCAAAGCATAAAGGCGAGCTTACTTTGTCTCTTCAATGATAGCATATCTTACCGCCGTATACTAGACGTTCCTTCAGTGAACGCGTATAACTTTGAATTGAAAAAGTCGATAAAAGCACCGTTTCTGGGCAGATCCAGTCACTACGTATCGGCCATATCGGAGGCCATGCAGCGATAATCTGCAGCGATTCTTGGGAAGCGCCGCGTCATTGTAACATCGCAGTGAAGCACGAAATTCGAGTCGAGCAGAGTTAGTGAATACGTGGGTTCGAGTTCGGCAGATGACCCCGGCGCTGTGACGATTGGACGAAATGACGTGCCAAGGTGATAAGCAGAATTCACCACGACATTTATCCTTTTAGCATGTTTTAGACCTACAAACTGCGCAGACAGAATCAAACGGGCATGGTTAAAAAGAGGGAGAAGACGACGGCCGGGGGGCTTCGGCTGAGAAATTTTATTGCGTTCCAGGGTAGATCATCAGTAGCAATGATATCAACGTTGCACCGTTTATAAGATGGTAAGTTTGCTGCATTCAGTCTCTAGCGTAAAAAAATTGCCCGCAGCTTCCCTCGGGGGAACACTGAGGAGGATGCGGAAGCATGTAATTGGTTAACGGGTGTTAAATTGCGACTTACTTGGGTCGATGGCTAAATTGGTTAACGTGGTTGTGAAATGGGGTGTTAAATGAGTGAGCACGCTTGCGGTTCCGCCAACAGTTTGGCCGGCGCTGGTCGAAGGGACGTCGATCATTGTTTGTGGATTCGTTGGCATTCATTTCACGGCGACTTCGGACGTCGACGCGCCGTACAAACCAACGGACGAGCGGCAACTGAGCGAGCGAGCGCCGACCTTGAGTATATATACAGCGCGACGGCGCATGCGCTGTCAGCTGTCGAATGTTCTCGAAGGAGAAGCGCGCGCGCGGCACAGATGGCGACGGCGCATGCGCTGTCAGCTGTCGAATGTTCTCGAAGGAGAAGCTGCGCGCGGCACAGATGGTGGGCGACGGCGACGGCGCATGCGCGCGCGTCAGCTGTCGAATGTTCGAGAAGCGGTGCGGACGGCGGGACGGCGCACTACAAGGCGCGAGTATAAGATGCTTCCGCATCTAAAAGAACTACTGTTTGAGCGCCGTGCAGCTGAAAAGTTGGAAGCAAAAGTCACGACTCACAAATACGATAATCTTCATCGTAGTTATACGTGTCATTGACAACTGTTTGAATGGAATCGCGAGATGGGGTGCGCAAGTAGGTGACTCTGCCACAGAGGCAGTATGTGAACGCGTCACGCGAATCTAACTATGCCGACAGCATTTCACGATCTTTCTTCGCGCAAACGTGAACTCGCGGTGTCTCCGACGCCGCAATGAGCTGATCAAAAATGAAGCCTTTCAATATATGCGTTCCGAGATCTGCCAACAACTTCAACGCGAGTGCGATTTGAAAAAAAAAATGGCAGATTCCACGTAACGTGGGAATCGATGATGTGAGAAGCCCGAGTGACAAATGTTGATATGTCACTTTAAATTCAGCACAACGTTACGAGGTGGAGGTAAAGGATGCCATACATGACTTCCGTGTCATGATTATCATGTTTTTATGTGTCAGTTACCCTCGTCATCTATTCATGTCACGTGATACCAAATTTAGTGTATGTGGAGCTAGGGAAACGGCCGCGAGCACGCTATGATCGTGGTATGTTGTCATGCTCCTACATAACAAGCTTGTCAGGATTATCATATTTGCACCAATCGTATGTTTCGTCATCCATTGACGTCACGTAACACCAAATTTGGTATATGTACAGCTAGAGAAACGGCCGTGAGCGCCTCATAAAGAGCCCAATATACTCCGATGTAGCGTTGACGCCCGCGCACACTGGGCCCAGCGACGCTACGTTAGCAAAACGCGAGCACTGACGCCAGGCTCGACCAGCGTCCGACGGCAACCGGCGCGAAATGCGACATGCTGCATTTCGCGCCGATGCGTTACCCAGACAACACTGCGTCTCTTTCTTTCCGTGGCGGAGGGACGCCAGACGCGCTGAAATGCGCATGCGTCAAAGCAACGCAGCGCGGCGCGCGCCTGCGAGTATATGGCAGCATAGAGTTTCTCAATATACACTAGAGGGAACTCTGGCGCTAGTGTCTATGGGAGCTACAACACACGCCGCTTCAGCGAGAATGGGAATAATGGGTAGTACACACATTTGTCTAATTTTTGTACTTCTGGCCTGCTTCTGCCTCTGTGTGTGTCCATGTGGCTTGAAGCTGTTTTTTCATGAAAACATAAATTAGCAAATGTTCACCGTTTGCGCTTCACAACCTTATTCTCTTAGGCTTACCATTTCGAACCAAGTCACTAAGTTGAAAAGGGTTTGTTTTTTTCTTTCAAAACAAAACTGAAACACAGCAATAAACGAAGCGGCAAGTACGATTCGCCGCCCGCAAGTACGAAGCTTAGGCAAATGTGTGTACTACCCATCATTCCCAAGGTCGCTGAACGATCGCAGCGCCAGAGTGCCCTCTAGTTAATTTTGGGAAACTATGTATGGCAGGACCGGCGCCTGGCGTGGCAACGGACGGGACGAAATGAACGTCGGCGAGCAGGCGCACCGCGTCACGTCGAATTGTATTGGCGTCTTGACTATGGCGTGCATGACGACATTTATAGCGAGAGAACAAAACGACGACACAGAGAGAAGGACACGAAAGACACGTCAGTCATGTTCTCACATGACACGTATCTCATGATTGTCATGTTTGCTCTGGTCACATACCTTGGTCATTCATTGGCGTCGCGTAATACCGACATTGGTACATGTCAAGCTAGCGAAACGGACATAAGCGCATCATGTAGTCATGCTGTTACATGACACGCATCTCATGTTTATCATGTTTGCACCAGTATCATACCTTCGCCATCTATTCATGTCCCGTAATACCAGATTTCGTATAAGTGAAGTTAGCGAAACGGCCACTAGCGCAACATGAGCGTGGCATGTAGTCATGTTTGCAACAATCGCATACCTTCGTCATCCATTTATGTACCGTAATACCGAATTTGGTATATGTGACGCTATTGAAACGGCCACGAGCGCATCATGAGCGTGGAATGTAGTCATGTTGTTACATGACACACATGTCATGATTTTCAGGTCAGGGTCTGTAACTTGTGTTCACCATGCAATGATGTCATACAATACCAGTTTTGCAACATGCCATGTGAACGAAACCACGGCAAGAATGGCGTACCAACTTTTTCACAAGCGGAAGTTGAGGGGGGGGCAAGCTTATATATATATATATATATATATATATATATGTATGTATATAGATGAAATAGATGATCAGAGTTTCTTCTGGCTACCGTAATAAAAGTTATGAACTTCGAGAATAGTGCAGTATAAGAAACAAAACAATAAAATATTTATTTAATCCTAACAGTTTCGGCTGGTGGACCAGCCTTCTTCGGAGGATGTAAGTGACTTACATCCTCCGAAGAAGGCTGGTCCACCAGCCGAAACTGTTAGGATTAAATATTTTATTGTTTTCTTTCTTATACTGCAATATTCTCAAAGTTTATATATATATATATATATATATATATATATATGTGTGTGTGTGTGTGTGTGTGAAAAAAACCAAAGCAGGAATATCAGCAAAATATCACTAGATTGTAACACAGCCTCATAAAAATTTCATTCTATTCTCCCGTAGAAACATAATTTAGTAATTGCTGCTGGATTGAAAAACTACACCTTATTTCTTGGTTTCCCCAACGTGCAGCCAAGAGTGACCACTGTCGAAAGTGGTGGGGCTTAGCCCCCCATCTTTTTTCAGTGGGAGGCTCGCGCCCCGCTTGCCCCCCCCCCCCCCCGCTGGTACGCCTATGACTGCAGGATAATGAAATGTAAATCATGACATCCATGATATAGATGTCATGATTTTCATGTTATGACTAGTCAAATATGTTCTTCATACAGTCACGTTATGCCACACCAAGTTTGTTATCGATACCATTATGGAAACGGCCAGGAGAGCTAAAAGCCGGAGGCAGATAGATGACAGACAGACACAGACAGACACACAGACAGACAGACAGACAGAGAGATAGATAGATAGATAGACAGATAGATAGATAGATAGATAGATAGATAGATAGATAGATAGATAGATAGATAGATAGATACACTCAAAGTCACCGAAGTTCAGTGAGAAATGCTTCGCACTTGATACATTTACGCATTAGCATCCGAAAAGCGAGAAGGCTTGGATGGTGTCTGCCACTAATCAAGCCGCGTTGAGCGCACCACACTTACCTCCGACGACTCCATGACAATAAGCATCGTCAGCAAGCAGCGGCATCGCCTGGAGACTGGTATGGGGATTCCAAGTAATTTTTTTTTTAGGTGTGCACACACACGTGAACATATGAAATCACATGCGCAAACATTCATAAATGGCGTCCAGCATTTTTCCCCTCTGCCTTCCTCAAGAACTTCAGAATGCGCCCCCTGACGTTCAGATTAGCAGCACACACAAAACATGTGGCGTTACTCTTTTGAAAGCGTCTTGCATGCTTTTCAGATGACAACCCAAATCAACTACGCCGCCGTTCACTTCCACCTCGTCGTGCAGCACTGCATGCGCCGCGTAAGGTGCGCGGTTAGCGCAAAAAATTGGCGGCAAAGGATAAAAAAAAAATGGTGCTATCTCCTGCAACTCCTGCGGTTACCCCGACTCAGCATGACTCAGCGCCATCGGAGGAGAGTTGGGAACGACGGATGAAGAAGTCAAGTAGAGACGAAAACTCGAAGTGGCCGAAGAAGCAGGGGTAGCACGAGAATATTTTCATCGGGAGGGGGAGGGGGACGACAAGTGAGTTCCTTCAGATGGGCAGGTAGGCTTGGAACAGATGCGCTGTTTTGAATATGCTTGGTCTTGAGGGGGCGCACGCGCCCTTAGTTAACTTCTGCTGTTTGGAAGAATGTGGAAAAGGGGGAAAAAAGAAACAAACCGCTGGAAAACCCGCGCAGACAGTAGAGCAAACGTCCATGCAGACAGCGAAGACAGCCTGAGCGCATTATGCCAGTAGCTGCGCACCTATATAGAGATGATCGGCTCCACGCGGCAGTAAGGAGCCACGTGTCAATGTAGCTGCGTGCGCTTGCTATCGCTCAGTAGCAGATCGATTCGTAGATGTCCATGTATACGTCGATAAACACTTGGACGAATCATTCGTTTATTCTGCCGCCGTGAGTGTCGGCAGCTGTGTGTTCTCTGTCATAAATTCAAAATGTTCACTGGCATCGAGAGATTAGAACTTCGTGCCTAGGGTGTATTTGTTGAGTTTGTAGCGTTATGCTGCTTTTCCAACAGACGCATAGTGACATGGTTTACTCATTTATTATAGGTTTATGACTCATGAGCCACAACTTGTGCTTCGTGAGAAAACACATCTTGCGGATAGCAGACACTGTTATGCCTATTTCAGTCAAATAACATTGGCAGCCGTACGCGGCAGAGGGAGTTTCGAAGTGAAGCCTGGGGTCATTTTCTCAGCCGCCCGTTTTTTCATACAGATTCCAGTGCACACCCTCTTCGGAGCGGCCGGCAACCGCTGTTCGACGTCGAACAGACGGCATGCTATTGTCCAACAGCCGACTGAAATCAAGAGCGACATTTGCATCAGATGCGCATCTTGCCACGAGGGGTCACCACGTACCGGTCCCGCCCTCCCTTGAGCCTAGCATTACACAATGACCCACACTCGTGCAACTGTAACCAACGGGGGAAAGCGATTGCGTTTCATCACAAGCGTTCGAGCTGATGACAAGTGCTGACATGGGCGTGTGCACGGGGGAGGGCACGGCGGGTGACTGCCCTCCTTAGTCACTCTAAAGGGGAGGGCCCAAAGACTTTTACTCATATTTCAGGGGGAGAGCATTGCAAAAAGCATATACCCCCCCCCCCCTTCCAAAGGGGAACTCTGCACAGGCCTATGTGTGCTGACTTGACTCATTTCACCCATGCCATCCCTCCCAATGTAGTTCCTAGAGTGCTCATGGGGTCGAAAGAAAGCACATAAGTGCACGACAGGCTCTTGTAACAACACCAGGTTTCGACAGGAGGAGGAGGAGGAATAAACTTAATTACAAGAAACCAGCAGGTTTATGTGGCCGGGCCTAGGCCTCCTATGAGGGGACGCCAAAAGCTGGCCTCAACAGACTCAACAAATTTTCTCAATTGATTCGTGAGGCAATCTACTCCAATATTGAGGTCACCCAATGATTACGCCTACAGTGGTGTAATTCACGTAATTTATCAGTGCATTGAAAAATATTCGTCAGTGATAACAGCACACCATGAATGATGGCAAGAGAAGGCCAGTGCCAACTATCAACTGGAAATTTTAATGATGGAACAAAACTGTCTTTGTTCACTTCTGAAATGTGCAATAAATATTAAAGCTTGAAGAGATCAAATCAGGCTGTGAATGTCCTCGACACCGTGGAAAACCTAGATGGTTCAGTCAGCACGGCTGTTTGCCGCATAAGCTCTGTCGTGTGTGGTTGGCTGGCTGCCAAGATGTCGAGAAAGGCGGACCATGTGTCAGCACTCTGTAACAAATTAAGATGAAGAACATGAAGAATGTAACACTCGAAGTGATTGAAAACAAATCTTTATGATACCCATTTTTTTCAGGGCAACAAACAATGTTTAGAATCTCGCTAATCAGAGAATTATGAAATGGTAACACAGAAAATGCTGTGAAATATTTTTATAAGGACATTTTTTTACAATGAACAGTGCTATAGAGGCCATACATGCAACACATGCCATAAACAGTGGTAAGTGTGATAGGGATTAAGTGCAGGCAAACGAAGAAGGCATTATGTACTACATAGTTGTGTTTATCAACCTTGAGCTGCTGCGGTTAATCTTTCAATGGTGGGGCATGATAATGTGCTCTTGTCAAGTGCATGCACAGCTGCTTACACATGCACACAATAAAAAGGCAGATATAGCCTAGAACGTATTTAAAATCAATTTTAAAGTGTACACCGCATGACTGAGCAAGATGTGGAGCCCCTCGTGACACCGGCATCTATGCAAACAAACGTACGTGACGAGTTTGTGTTGGCTGGTTGCTAGAGCATGCCTTGTGCTTGCGCTACCTTTGATTTTTCTCCTCTGTGCCTACGACTTTATGTGTGCGAGCTATCAGTGATGCGCCCGCTCCTGCACACAGCGCCCACAACACAGTTTTGCATGGTCACATGGCTAGCTGAGCTTACCTTGCCCCCGGAGATGCCATAATGATGTCCAGGGGTGTTCACGAGCAATTGTTAACGCAGCACATGGGCTGGCTATGTCACCTACCTGGGCAATCTCGTGAGGCTCGATGTTGTGAGTTTGACAAAGTTTTGCAACAGCGTCCTTGACAGCAGGTTGCCACCACAGCGCCACGGGACAGTAAGTGTCGCTCAGAGAAACGCCCAATGCTTCCAAGAGTTTTGGTGACAACATCGGGCCAACGGCACATGCACGCTTCCATTCACCAGCTAGTGCCAAGCCGAGCCAGCTCACTTGGTCGTGGAACTCGTTCGTCATTGCTTTCAACCAAGGCCGCTCAAAACACTCTCTTGCGTCTTTCATAAACTCCAGCAGGCTGCCAGGAAAACATGAAAACAAAAGAAATAGGGGATTAACATAGACCTGCCAGTTTACAATGCTGTAAAATATTACATATGAATGAGCAATGGACTCAGTATACAGTAAAAGCGGTTAATTCAAACACGAGGTGGGCTATGAAATTGTTCAAATTAAGCAGAGTTCGAATTGACTGTCAGGCTCTACAATGTACAAACAACGCCCCCCACTGTGCAGGCGGAACCTAAAGAAGTCACCTCCGGACTCGTTATCACAAATTAAGTGCTACAACAAGTTTGTGGCAGGTGATTTTGTTGATTAAGTTCATGGAGCTTTTAACAGTAAATAAAACTAATTTATCAGTCGATGATATGCCAGAAACAAATGCCAGCATGCATTCATGTGAGCAGTAAAACCTAATGCCAAAATATATATTGCTATTTATGCTCCAGAACATGCTTATTTACATGGTTAATTTAAAGCAATTAAAATTGAAGGTTATCAGGGTCTCCCTTGACGTGTTCTTTGTACGAGACTAAGGTTAATTTAACAAGAACTATCATTAATTTTCATATGCTTTCATTTCTTCCATTGTGTCCCAATGAGCATCATTTGTAACTTGCCCAAGAGCTCTAGCACAGCATTCCAAATCTAATCTGCTGAGAAATACTGCTCTTTCTCTGTTTTGCATCTCTAATAAATTTAGTTTGGTTGGTTTTACAATACTTTGTGATCACTCTGGGCAGACTTCTGTGTGAAGCGATGAAAACCGGGGGCTTGCAATTTGAATTATCTGTTAGATGCCGGTCGACTTGTTCGAATTATCAGCAAACCACTAACATGCAGGTTCATGAAGTTTGTTCCCAAAGTGTCCAAGTAAGGAAAAAAATGTGCCGCCATATCCACGAATTGAACGATGATAAGTGGGCAAAGCTCCGGAGGCAAACCTGGTAACCATGAATTCTCCGTACATTTTGCCCACTCGAATTTATTACAACGCTCCCCCTAGCGTACATCGCCGCACTAAATCGAACTATTGCCTTCCACCAATGACACACGCCATATGTGACATCGTTCCTGTTTTATAACATCTCGCATCTTTCATCATCAACTACAAGTACCGCCGTCTAGTTTATAACATCTTGCATCTTTTCATCATCAGCTACAAGTACTGCCATCTAGATAAAACTGCAAGAACTAAACGAGAGGTGGCTACATAGAGGAGAGGGTACCGCCATCTAGTGAACACTGCATGAACTAAAGAAGAGGTGGCTACATTCAGGGGATGCATAGCCCACGCCTTAAGGAGCTTCGCCCCTAAAATACTTCAGTTGCTGTGATGCAGTCCAACCACAAGCGTGTTCACTCCTGCGAGCAGGCCCATTCAACTGAACTGGCCTGAAAAATTAGGCTCTTTCAGAATTCGTCACTATAATTCATAATTGTATCCTTCAAAACCCGTCTTTTCCTAAAGCGGAATCGAACTTAAAATAAAAGCTACCAGCAATAACAAATATGATTTAATATGTGAGTTCCAAAAATGGTGACATTTGAAAAGAATATTAAAAGTTGGCAGATGTGTGAACAGTAATTGTTTGGGGCACAAAAATTATTACAGTCGAGCCCACATATAACGGCCTCACTTAAAACGAACTTTTGCTTAAAATGAACAATATTCGCGTGACCGTGAAAATATACATTGGTTCAATGGCACAAACTCGCACTGACGACGAACGTCCCTGAGCGCCACTGATCAATTACAGAGAGCGGAGTCGGCGGTCTGCTGACTTCTCGGGAAACCAATTTCGACTGCCGATCAGGCATCGGCGGGGTGCCCATACATTCTTATTGTTAAACATCGACCGTTCTTCCGCGCCCCTCTAGTTGCCGCTCTCCCCGAGCACTTTTTGTTACGCACCCCTCCGTCTTTTGCTCCCCTGCTACTCTGAGCACCCAGCATCGCCAGACGAGGCCCGTGTTTTCACACTGCCACCGATCTTTCAAAGACAGGTCGGCCATCTACCCTGTTTTCGATCGCTAGTACTGTCGTAGGCGTCGCCAGCCTGGAGTGAGCAGACCATTTGCCAACATCGTCGGCCACCGACTGTATCCGATAGTCTGCGCCTAATGCACGCGCATACGCTACCCCACCGACTCTGATAATTTGCGATTTGTTTCGTGTTTAGGACTTGTACTCGCTCACTTTGCACTTGGCTCAGCAAACCTTCCACGCGTGCGTGGAAGCGCGAATACGGCTGTTAATGTGCACGGAACGAATCGCCAAATATGAAGTTCGCCAAATATGAAGTTTTAAAGACGATAGTCTTTTTTGGGGACCTTCGACGCAAAAATTTCGGTCTGTCTGTCTGTACATTTGTCTCTCCACTCTTAAGGGGGATGCTACACCTTCCAAAAACTCTTTTATTTTTGCAAGTACCTCAAACAAATTTGGAGAGCCTATGTAGATTTTACTGCTGATTTCAAAAATCTAATTCTTTTTTTGCTGTGACAATTAGTTTTAAAGATATAATGAACTGCGACTTTTTCAATTAAGGCCTCATTAGCTAATTAACTGTAACTTGGATATTGATGTGCAACCTATAGAACCAATTCGGTATGTTCACAGTGTGCAATAAAGTATAAATCATTGTTCTGGGCTATTTCGAAGCAAAGTTGTGGGATGTTGAATATGACATGAAAAATTTCCCCATCTACACTTGAAACAAAAGATCCATTTAGAGAATTTTCTCCAAAAATTATTACAATAAAACTTACTTTACGACACATCCCCTGCATTTATCTTCGAAACAAAAAAGAAATCGTAATGATAACCCAGATAGAACAAGAGATATTGCTCCGGCATAATGGGAAGCACATGAAAATTGTCGTTTTGAGAAATCGAGAAAAAACGTGGGCACACATTTTTATTGCAGAAGATGCAACAAGACAACCTCAAAACGCACCAGAAGCATAGTCTGAATGCATTCTGTGCTCATGCCTCCTCTTCACTAGCTTCCGGAGTTCCAATGAGGCTGTTCTTTTCTTGTTGGAGACAATGCTGCGACGGTGGTCTTTTTCTCTCGCTCTCCTGGCACCAGTACTTGTCGCATTCATGTCCATTTCACCTAAGATTGCCGTTGCAGAATTCAAATTGCCCGTGTTGAAGCGCAGCACTGCTTCTGCAACAGCTGCTTCAACAGCGAACAGGGACGCATGGTGCTCCTTGGGGGCCAAACTCCAGATTACCGAATGTAGGCTCTCGTTGGAGTTCTGCGTTTTGCCGCGTTCGCACCTCTGAAGCAGGGCTCTTTCCGAAAGCCGGGTATAAACCGGTAGTAATGCCTCTGCCACGTCTTTCGGTAGATTGTAGGCATGCCTGGGGTCGGGCTCACCCTTTGCTTTTGTGGCATTGTGCCGACACCATGAAGTTTCACCAGCTGGGCACAGACTGTGGTCCGAGCATTCATCAGTGGAGGTGACGTGGCGGTATGTGGCCATCACAGCCTTTTGCATCTCGCCCACGTCACCTTCATGCGATTTCAGAGCCCGGCTATAATATGTGCTCAGCCTGGTGATCAGCTCACCTGTGAGCCTGCCTTTCCCACCAAGGCCTCTTTTCCCATCGCACTTTTGTTTCTGCACCAGGTTTCTCAATGCGGTGCCCATCCGTTTCTGTACATGATTAATACAGTCTTCCTTCTGCACGTCAATGTAACCATACACCTTGGCGTCTTGTATGGCGCAGGCCATGGCGTTCAAGCGACCTCTGAAATAGAATTAGAGCCGCCTCCACTTCCATTTGCCCCGCTTTGCTGTTCGTATTTTTTTGGCATTTGTGGTTAGCCTTCCATTCTTGATAGCCCTCACTACTAGGCTTTGGGCCCACCTCGCAGCCTAGGCAAAAGTTGGAAAGAACGACGTAGTCCAACACGTAGCCACTAAATAATTCGATAACTGTGCCCACGCCGATGTGGGAAGAATGGCCTCGCGTCTTCCACGTGTTGTCGTAGCTAACGGCAATATTGCCCCCGGTGGCCGAAGCACAAGTCATCATAAATTGTTCTAACCTTTTCCGCACATTCGCTCATAGCGGACTCAGCCGCTCGCGTTGCAGCGGGTGCCAGCGTGTTCTTCAAATGCCGCTGAAACGTCTTGTGGTGCATACCGCGGTGTGAGATGCCCATTGTTGCGAAAATATCGTTAATTTTCGTTTGGCCGTTGCCGGTAGCCACCATTGCCCTCGAAGCGAGAAGATTTACTTCAAACGGATTGCACGTTTTCGTGCCGTTCGCGCGAAGCGAAGTCCATTCATTCGCGATCTCGCCGCACCTTTCACACTGCACTAGCACTTTCACGGCAAGTCCGTAGTCCCGATCCCCTCTGACGATCGTAGCCGGTCCGTGGCAGGCTTTGCAACACAAGGCACCCATTATCGCGTTTAGGATATCTAGATGCATAAGCAGATAAGGAGCAGCGTGGTCCGAGTCCTGTGCGGTTGCCTCGCTACAACTCGCGGTGAAAAGTCAATTTTCCGTGCAGTTTCTGGCGCCGATGAAAGCCGGTCGAGCGTCGCTTTCTCCCGGGCATGATTTTCTTCAACTTCGGCGTTTGTCACCACCTTGGCGTCGATTCGTAGTCGTCCGGAGTTCGCTTCACCGTCATCGTCGTACGGAGGCAACGCGCTCGGTTGCACCATCGCTGAACGGCCGCGGAAGGTCGGACACATGTTCGTCGGAGTCAACCAAGGGCTCTGATGGACTTCGTAGACTTTCTCCCACGACCTTTGCGTTTCCTGCGACCAATGCGTGCACGGTCCGATACTTTTTTGCGTTTCCAGGCATGGCGATACGATCAGAAGCTTCAGAGTGCTCTGCCGATTTCGAGGGTCACAGCGGTAACCCTTTCAAAATGGCGTCGGGTCGCGTATGCAGGCGCAAGCCGCGAGCTTCCAGCCAACCGGAAAGCGCCATTTCAGTCACGTGCGCCGTTTAGCCAATGGCAGTGAGCGCGGCTCTTCGTCTTTGAGGCCCCGTTTTTCGAGCCGGGGAAACGCTCAATGTGCTTACTGAATAAAAAACAGCTGAAAACGCGTTCTTTCAAACAAGACCAAAATGGCGCCGATCGAGCGCGTAGTTCTCCGCGTATCGTAGAGCCGAAACCTGCGCTATTCGCCCTCAATTTAAAGGGCAGGACACCCGTTTTCGGTTTTTTAAAGTTGAATAACGATAAAAGTTGATGGTATTCGGCTATGAAATTTTGTAAATAGGTGCGCAATGATGTCGGGAACGCGAAAAGAAGGTCCGCGAAAACTCGATTTTTTGGCTGATTTTCGTCCCGAAGTGCCGCGTCCCACCTTAACGACACCGGGTACTTGAAACGGCCAAACCCATACGCAGCGCCCACCAATGTTGCTCAAGGCTTAGCGTTCATACTTGTGCAATTGTCAATAAAAAGCAATTATTGCACGTGTCTGGGGCACCATGGGCACCATAACACACATATGTATTCTGCATGTGCGTCTTTTTACTAAAAAAAGGCATACATAAGTTATTTTAAGGACCGTAGTGCTTATCACGATGCGCTAGCCATGTGACGCTCGAAAAGGCGAGCGTTTTTTTAAACTCTTTCCTAAGACGAGACGGTGGTGGCACCTACCCGTCACCTTGCGTTCTACACCTTATCACCTCGAGAACGGTGGCGCACACCCGTCTCAGAGCCACACACTTGTTT